>VXAU01003679.1:54557-217112 GCA_013399695.1 Formicarius rufipectus | reverse complement strand
GGATCTGCATGTGCGGGGGTTGTTTGGGGGCGTGTGTGTGTGTGACAGGGGGCTGTGATGTAAGTGGTACATGTGATATGCATGTGACAGGTTGGTGTGATGTGTGGGGGTGAGAGGTGTGTGTGTTGTGCGTGTGTATGTGATGGGTGAGGTGTCTGTGTGGAGGTGTGTGAGATGCGTGTGTGTGACAGGTGCATGTTGGGGGGTGTGATGTGTGGTGGGGGTATGATCTGAGTGTGACACAGCTGTGTGTGATGTGTAACAGGCGTGTGTGGGGCAAGGTGTGATGGGTGTATCTGTGACAGGTACATGTGGGGGGGTGATGTTTGGGAGGCGTGTGTGAAGGGTTTGTGATGCGTGGGGGTGAGGTGTGTGTGATGTGTGCGCAATGGGTGTGTGTGGGCTGTGATGGATGTTTGTGTGACAGGTGTGTGTGATGGGTGTGCAATGTGCGTGTGTGTAACGGGGCTGTGTGCAGTGTGACAGGGGTTGTGTGTGGGCTGGTACGTGTGAGGGCATGTGATCTGTGTGTGGGATGTGGGTGTGATGCATGAGGGTCNGGGGGTGGGGCAATTTTTGGTTGCAGGTTGGGGTTTATTATTAACTTCGTTGTGTTAGAACTTGTGTGGGGGTTGTCTCGGGGGCGATTCCAGCAGTTTAGTGAAGGGTGAGTCAGGAAATAGTTTTATTTAAAATACCAGCTTTGGGAGTTGGTGATGAAGGTTTAATTCCTTTTTTTCTGAATGGGGGTAGTTAAAGTTAGGGTAGATTGTGGTGTTTGTGTGGGTGAGTATACAGGGGAAGGGTGTGAAGTGGGGAGTGAAATATTAGAGGAGTGGAGTTAAAGGTAAGGATGAAAATGTTTGTAAGGTTAGGTGTTTAGATCAGATGAAATATTAGAGGAGTGGAGTTAAAGATGGGGATGGAGTTAACATGGGGTTTGTGGGACACTCTCACCATCTCCACCTGTAAATCCTTAGGTTTGTCCCCTCTGAAACCACTGGCACTGCTGTACCCAAGCACCTGGAGCAGCTCTGGCCTGCTCCATCCCTTAGCAACACAAGTGACCTCCCCAGGCATTTCGGACTGCAGTGTTCCCTCAGCCACGAGCTCCTCAGTCAGGGAATGCTTGTCTGGATGGTGACTAGACACAAAACTGGCTGTCCTGCCCTTGGTTCCAGTTCCTCTGTAACTGGTGCTGTTTACCACCCCAGTTGCTGCCAGAGGCATCTGCCCCCTCCCACCAGCTGTCAGGATCCTCAGGAACAGGGAATTTGGGGCACATTTTTATGCCCAACAGCAGAGCAGTCAGAGGAGGAGGATTCTCATTTACCTTCTCCCACACCTGCCTGGTTCTCACCCACTGTCAGATCTGCCTCTGGCCTGTCCCACTTCCTGCAGGAGAGCACAGCCACAGCTCTGCAGTCCTGGGAGAGGTTCCTGGATTAAGCCACATCGGGAAATATGTTTTCATGACACTCACAACTCCTTAACACAACCAGTGCCCTTTTCCAGACCTTCTGTGCTGCTGGTGTGGAACAAGGCAGTGCCTGCCCGAGCATGACAGTGGAAGTGAAGCCCGGAGTGGCCCAGAGGCCTGTGAAGCCACTATTTCTCCACAACAGCCCCTGGTATAATGACTAAAGCAATAATTACTACAGACACCCAACAGCTACAGATGTGTGTACAAACAAGGGTGTGAGATGCAGCTCCCCGACATGGTCCCGGGGTGTTACCTGGTCCACGTGGCCCAGGTGATCTTCTCAATGACTGCAGGGTCTGTGATTTGCTTCCCCAGGGGCACCTCGTGAACCTGGCGCTTGTAGGCACCTGTGGAGACCTGGGAGTGGGAAAGGAAAGAGCTGGGACCTCTGGCACAGACACATCCTTTTTGCTGAGAGCTCCAGCAGTAACAGTCTCACCAGGTTTTACCAGGAATTAAACATCCAGGATAAAATTTCTCACTTCTCCTGGCTATGCAGAATTCACCCTGTGCAGCACGAGGAATGACAGTGTTACAGGCTGATGGTTCCTGTGCAGAGCTGACGGATTCCTTTCTGTTCTACACTCCCTGCTTTATCTCTACCCGATTTTTCTAAATCACCCCCACACTCCTGGGGCTGCCCACACATACCTGGATGTACCTGCTGTCTGCAGAGAAGTCCATCTGGATGACAAAGCTGGCAATGTCCTTGCAGTACCCGATTCGGTTCAGGGTCGTGCCTTGAGTGAGATCATAAAAATCCACAGTGTGTTCTTGTGACCCCACTGCCAAAAACCTGTTATCTGGGCTGATCCTACACAACAAAACACAGAATGGGGATGTCACTGGCTGCTTCTGTGCGAGACTTGCTTTTGATTCTCATGCCAACACAACAGTACTTTTTTTTTTTTTTTTAACTGGAAAACAAGAAAAATATTCTATTGACAACGGGATTGAACTGAAACCAAACCTGGCTGCTTAAGAAGAGGAATTACTGAGGGTATCTCTGTCAAAGGACAGGTTGCATGGGATATTAGGATGGAATCCTTCCCTGTGAGGGTGGGCAGGCCCTGGCACAAGTTTCCTAGAGCAGCTGTGGCTGCCCCATCCCTGGAAGCGCCCAAGGCCAGGCTGGATGGGGCTTGAAGCCACCTGGGACAATGGAAGATGTCCCTGCCGATGGCACGGGGTGGGACTGATGAGGTTCAAGGTCCCTCCCAACCCAGACCAGGCTATGATTTTATTCTGTACTGTTTGTAGCCAACTGCTGTTAACGTGGCACTCACAATGTGCAGAGTAACTCCAATCCTCTNTTTTTTTTTTTTTAACTGGAAAACAAGAAAAATATTCTATTGACAACGGGATTGAACTGAAACCAAACCTGGCTGCTTAAGAAGAGGAATTACTGAGGGTATCTCTGTCAAAGGACAGGTTGCATGGGATATTAGGATGGAATCCTTCCCTGTGAGGGTGGGCAGGCCCTGGCACAAGTTTCCTAGAGCAGCTGTGGCTGCCCCATCCCTGGAAGCGCCCAAGGCCAGGCTGGATGGGGCTTGAAGCCACCTGGGACAATGGAAGATGTCCCTGCCGATGGCACGGGGTGGGACTGATGAGGTTCAAGGTCCCTCCCAACCCAGACCAGGCTATGATTTTATTCTGTACTGTTTGTAGCCAACTGCTGTTAACGTGGCACTCACAATGTGCAGAGTAACTCCAATCCTCTGGGATACACAACAGGAACTGCAATCTGGGAAATACGGTCCTACTGACCCCCCCAGTCACAGCTCTGCAGTGTGTGCCAGCCTGTGCCCGAATTATTCACAGGGAAAAACAAGTGTGTGGCATGTGAGACATATAAGCTCTAAGTGAATATAAATACAGGCTTCAGGTCTGAGAGTGCCCTTCACCATTTCACACCGTCCAACAAACACGGGGTTATGAACCCTCTGGGAAATGTGGAGCTTGACAGACGATTCCTTGTGCCGGGGCTGTGCATTCAGAGCACCTCAGGTGGGGTGTCCTACCTGATATCCTGAATTGCTGATTTCCTGTCCCTCTTCTTGCCCCAGACCTTGAGGCTGTTGACCAGCAGGACGACGAACTCCCCGTTCCTCATGCCGATGGCCACCATCTCCCCGTCGGGGCTGTAGGCGGCACAGCGCGCCGGGTGCCCCAGGGCCACCTTGTTCACCAGCTTCTGTGGGGACACAGCAGTGGCTCACACCTCCCCAGCTCGCCTCCTTCCAAACAAATCGTCCGTTTCCCTTGAAACACACACGTGGAGTTTCACACCCAGACACCCGTCCCACTGGGCAGATGGTGCGGGGCAGGATGGGCAGCGCCAGGGAATTCACAGGGGGTTTCATGTTTGCATCTCTGAGGCAGGGGGGCATCCAGTGTCACACCAGAAGGACAACTATTTAGCAGAAAAAGCTGAAAAATCAGTTTCCTAATTTGTTTGAAAGGTGACTTTGATATCTTCTACAACTGGCATGATTTTCACTTCACTAAATGTACTTATAATACATTCATTTTTTTATTCCTGTTAGCTCAGGCAAGGACCTTCTGAGAAGGTTTATTTTGCCCAGCTTGAGCAGAAACCTTTCTGCAGTTTTGGGGGGTTATTTATTAATTTTAGAAATGGTTGTTGTTAGTCAATTTAACTAACAACACGACAGGTTCTATAGACTATTCCTCTTCTATGAGACACCTTTCCATTTGGGATACTCACTTTGTCTGACAGGTCCCAGATCCTCGCTGTGCCATCGTTGCTTGCAGAGATAAATATGTCTTTGGAGGGGTGAGTTGCCAAGCCCCAGATTTCCCCTTCCATGTGACAGTCAATCAACAAGTTTGAAGCAGCATTTTTTTCTCCTACTTCAAGGATTTCTCCATCTTTTGTTCCCACCAAGATTTTCCCCTGTTTGTGGCAGAAGAAAAGAACGGAGAAAGGCTGTCAGTTGTATCAGTGACATCCTGTCGTGGTCTAACCTGTCGGAGCTTCCTTGGCTTAGACACAGTCTGGAATTACTTCATGGCTACTTGACTGGCAATCTAAAAGAGCATTCCCCAGAGGGGTGTTCTCAGGGAATGTGGCAAACACCTGGGCCTTGCTGTGCCAAGGGGAGCAGTTCTGTGTGTGCAGCACCACGTGCTCCTCCCCTGGGGCACCCACAAGAACACACTTACACGTGCAGTTGAACCATGGCCAACAGTGACTTCTGCAAGTCAAGTTACTCTGTCATTTCTAGCGTTTTCCACTTTACAAAACTCTCAGTGGGGGCTTTGTGACTTTAAGAAAACATAAGCCGTGATCCACTGTGCCCCAGGCAAGCACCTGAGCTGTGCCTGCATTTCATGGGAAGCAAACCTTGCAGGGACCCAAATTCCTTTTGCTGTTTTAAAAGACAATCAGGAGGGAAGGTCCTCCCTGGTGAGATGTATTCCTACCCTCAGCACTGGCCCTTCCCTCCTGTCACTGACTCGGAGCAGAGGCTGGCACTAAGTATCAGCAATGCAGTTTAAAGCCCATCCCTGGGCTCAGGAAGATGAGATGGCACCAGGGAGGCAGACACAGCCTTCTTCTGCCTCTGCTTGCCCCCAGGCTCCAGCTGAGGCGCTGCCCCCTCACCTTTCCCCGGCACACGGAGCGCACGCACTCGATGAGCTGCCCCGTCTCCAGCTGGAAGGCCCTGCAGCGCTTCATCTCCTGGTCCCAGAGCTTCACTGCTCCCCCCTCCTTGGTGCTGCAAAGAAGGGGTGGTGTCACCCGTGTCCCCCACGGGCAAATCCTGTCCCTGTTTCCCTGCTTCAGTCACAGAACATACACTGACTCTGCTCTGCTCTGTGTGAGGACACCTCGCTGCTGTGGAGCGGGAATCATAAAAACTAAATGCTTTCACACTTCATGCTTCAAATTGCATCATAATTTGTTCTCTTGTCAAAAAACAGCCAAACCCAATTGTTCTCTTGTCACTCAATCTCAAATCTCTGTCACTTGGCAAACGTGTTAGTTCTGTTAACTCAAAGACCTTACAGAGTCTCCACTGGGAGAGGCTGGCTGGAGTTTGACAGAATTTAAAAATTAAGAAAATCCCACTTATGGCAGGATTTCAGATCAATCCCTAGGAGGTTCAGTGTGTCCTTGGTGTGTAACAGCAACCCTGGAGTGTCCTCCTTTGGTCCTTGACTGACTGAGGCACCTGGTTATGCAACACTTAGAGTGAAAGTGCCCCAGCACAGAGACCATTACCCCCGGGGCACTGGGTAAATGACAAAAGCCAAATGGAGACAGGAGCTGTGCAGTGCAGGAAGAGGAGGTGTCTTACGGCCTCTCCTTCCCTCCAGTCACGATGAGTCCATCCCGCAGCGTCGTGTACATGGTGAACACGGGGCCCGTGTGAGCTTTGGCCACCAGCCTGACCAGGAAATGGTCCTTCCACACGTAGACATCTCCATTGATGGCACCCGTGAACGTGAGGTTGTTCTGCAACAACGAGCAGTGACCTCTCATGTCATAAACACTTTCTGTCCACCCTCAATTACAGCACTTCAAATTAAATGGAAAATTCCTTAATGCCCACACTGGACAGTGGTCTGTGCTGTCACCATTGGTCATATTACTGGTATGTACCACACCTAAATCACTACAGAGCCTATACACAAAGTAATAATATTACAGCTTTTTAACTAGTGAAGTGCTAAATAACCAGCAAAGTACAAGAAATAAAAGCCAGCAGTAGATGTGCACAGACCTTAACGGAGAACATTCACTGAGAGAAAGCCAATTGTGCTTACAAAATTTAGGAAAGGGCCTGAAGGTGTGCAGGTGTTAAATCCACGTTTCACCATCCCCCTGGGCTGGATTTCAACAAGCAAAACTGGCCCTTGCAGCTCTAGTGAAACTGGAATGTGAAATTCTCTAGCAAGGAATTGGAACTCACTGCCCCAAAGGCAACGGAGAGCATGGTTTGCATTTTGGCATCTTCCATGGAGCCAATGACTCCTTTCTTGTAGAGCAGAGCACTGCCAGCCAGGGTCCAGAACTTCATGTGCTTCACCCCCACGGACACAAACTGGGTGTCAGAATCCGGGCGGAATTCCACGACAAAGATCCTCTCCAGGTGTCCTCCCCTGCTGGCAACCTTAGCCCCTGTTTGAATCAGGAAAGGATAAAAATACAGTTAACCTACCTGCAAAACTAAGCTCTGGTATGACTGTGTAAACTAAATTGAGCTGGTATTGGATTAGAAATCAGTGTCTGCAATGCTGAAAGCTGCCAATCCCAACTTTATTTAGTGTATCAATCTTCATGCGTTCAACCCACAAGGCCCTGGTTATTCCACTGCACAGCAGAGCCTCAGGAAATGCAGATTTGGGGCCCTCCCAGCACAACCTGCCTGCTGGGTCAGTGAAACATCACTGGAGAAATGCTGGATGTCATGAGTGTGAATGCACAGGGACATACTGATGAGCTTAGACAGTTTTCCCTCTCCCCTCACCTTTTCCAAAGATAATTCTTTCCTGCAAACGACTTCCCAAAGGCCTACCTACAGCATAGAATTTCAAGTATTTTAGGAAGAAATTACATTCCTTAATTTAATGTAATTTTGTATTAAGCAACATTCTTTCCTTAACTTCCACTTACAAGAGATGCTTAAAACTTATCTTCTTGTTCATATTTTCCAGCCCTGTGCCATCTCCTTTAGCTGATTTTGGGACTGTGATGCTCAGAGGAAGAACACCAACCGAGCCCACAGACAGGCAAGGCAAAGCAAGTCACGATGTAGGGTCCTGCCAGGCTGCAGGGACGTGGCTTGGCATGTTCCTTACCCTCCTGCCACCTCCACACGGTGATGGTGTGCTCTGGGTCCACCCCCACGGACACCAGGAGCTTCCCCGTGGCACTGAAGTTCACGTAGTTGACCCCTTTGGTGTGGAAGCAGCGCAGCATGGAGATGGTCTGCTTGCTCATGGCATCCCAGATATGGATGGTGGGAGTTGTACCTGGGGGCAAACAGGTGCAGTGAAGAGAATGAATCCTGGAAAGCTTCAGTGCAAAACAGGCTTTTCAAGAACATGGAACCTGAACAGACATAAACTGAGGGTTTGGCTGTGTTTGAAGAGAACACTACTGGAACACAAAGAGAAATCATAAGAGCTTGCAAAACACAGGGGGGGTCATTGGAATCCATGAAATCAGACACATTCTAAAAGAAAAACATAACATTTATGAAGAGCCTCATGCAAAAGAAATTGTCTGTAGATATTCCACTTGTATCTGGATTCAGATACAACGAGGCAACGTGAAATTTGTACACGACTCTGCCACAAGTCACAAAGGAATCAGCCTTACCTGGGAATTCTGTCATGTCACCTGCATTGTGAGAGCAATGGCAAATGAGGAAGCACCAAGGGAAAACAATAGGTGAAATAAGTCATGTTTCTCATGCTCAAGTGCCAGCATCAGCACCAGAAGGAAAAAAAATTAAAAACTTGGAAATGGATATGGATTAAATCAACAGAACAAATAAGCAGCAATATTGTTGAACTTTTTTGGGTATATTGGTTTTTATACACAAATATTGCAACAATATTTAGTACTTTTGAGTTTCAAAGTGGCATTTAAAAGAAAGGCTACAGGCATGCAAGTTTTAAAAACTACTCAGTTTAAAGGTGAAATGAATGTGTAGTTACACAAATCATCAACCAAAGTCAGGAATGCTGATCTCATGGGCCCCAAGAAAAGGGCTTTTAACAGTCACCTTTTCCACGTCCCAGGAATCAGCATTCTGAACAGCTCTGGCACCAGGTGGGTTTGGGTGTTCAGCCCACACTCACACTGAGGTGACTGTGCTCAGTACAGCCAGCAGATGGTTTGCCAGGGTGCTCACTGGTACCATTTTCCTACCCCTTGTGAAGTTATTTCTGTCCTCAAGTTCTGGGCTCTGCTCTCCTTCCAGAACAGTCTGAGTTAGAACCTATGGCCCTGTTCTTCTTCACAAAGTTAATTATTCCAGCATGAAGCTGAAAGCCAGCAGATCCTTCTAAGTCATCCTACATTCCCCAGGCAATGTTTACTCCTGCAAGAGGCCCCAGGGAATCTCACAGGACTCTCCATGGGAATAATAAACACATAAGTCCACATGGTTTCTCAGCTGGCCCCTGACATGTGTCTGGACTCCTGCTGAGCTTTCACTCAGCTTCTCTCCCTTTCTGTACAGCCCTGTACCTGTGCAGAGGAAATGCCCTCAGTGCCAAACAGTGCCAGGCACACAGGAAGGACAGGGGGCATTCCATAGATCACAGTAATGAGATGGTTTAGGCAGTTTGTCAAACCTTGCCTTCTGAAATAAGACTATACTGCAATTAACTCCAAAATCCAACAACTCCCAGTCAGAGACAGCACTGAAATCATAAGAAAAGCCTGAAGCCTGCCTACTCTTCCAAAGCAGAGGTGAAGTCTGAGGACAGTCACACCCACCAGGCAGTGGGACCCCCGGTCACCCCCCGAGCTGTGGGTCACGTACCGATCTGGCTGGTGGCCACCACGTTCTTGTACTTGGGGTGCTGGTTCACGGTGAGGCAGAGGATGTCGTCGGTGTGCTCCAGGTAGAAACTCTGACTGCCTGACAAACCCAAACACGGCTTCACTCACCACGGGCCCCCAGAGCCACCAGGGGCACAAAGGGTGTCTGAGCAGCTGGCTGCTGCTCTCCCGGGGGCAGGGCAGGGCAGCGATGCTGCCTCGTACCCTAGGAACATTCCCAAATACCCTAGGAACGGACAGACCCAAAAGTTAAATAGGGAACCAGCCCAAGAATCAGCTCACAGCCACCTGTAACTGTAAGAAACAGCAAACCTGCCATGTGACAGGCCCAGGTTTCCCAGTACAATCCCAGGAAATCAAGGCTGTCAGTGGGAAGCAAAGTGGAACCAAAACCCTCCCAAGGAATGGGCCCAGAGAGAACAGCTGGGGCCATCCGTGCTTCCCAGGGCCATGGGTCGGAGGCCACGCTAGGCCTGGAGTCCCCAAAGGCCACCAGATGTGACCCTTTCCTCCCTGTGCCCCTCCTTGGCAGCAGAGCTGCTGAGCACACAGCCACACCAATTGGGAGTCAAATCAATTCAAAACACCTGTAACTCCTCTCTTTTTCCTGAGAGACATGAAGAATATGGTTGTTGGTGCTGTAACTTAGGGCCAGACACATTTTTGGTGTTTTTTCTCCCTTGCCTCACCCAAAAGGCAAGGAATATTTCTATCCCTTCCAAAGAACAACTTGCCCAAGCTGGATTGCATTAAAAAAAAAGAGTTGTTGTAGCATGACATTGCTAAAACAACTCAAAATGAAACAAAGGATATTACAACTCCTGACATTTTGAGGGGTACTGGTATTTCATAACCCACAGTCTCCTGGGAGGGAAAACCAATCCTGTGTCTTCACTACAGGACGGGCTGAGCAGGAGAAACTGTCAGACTGATCCACCCATCCACAGACCCGCATTATTTATCAAGCTGCAAAGTGCAGGGAGGCCCCAGGAACATTAAAATTGACACCTGCCAATCCCAACTCTCCCCTGCAGAGGATTCCTGTGGCCCAGAGCAGCCTGCAGGGGCCTCACCAGTGGAGAGGTTGTGCACGATGCCGGCGGCGGCCGCGTGGAACACGATGTCGGCGCCGTCGTTCAGGTAGTGCAGGTTGTTGCGGCAGTCGAAGCCCCGGTAGCCAAAGACGTGGTCCAGAGCCAGCTCCTGGGGCAGAGCCAAGGGAAGGGCAGCCGTGGGCACCTCAGAGCTGGCATCACGCAAGCACAGCTCTAAATCACACAGGCTACAAGTATCTTGCAGAGGCGATGGAGTAATTAAACAATAATTAGCTATCTGTGTTCTGCTCATTTATTGCAGCGTGACATCCTCAGGGCCTATCTACACCACTTTAATTGGCCAACTAAGGCACTGCATTGATAGTATTATTTCTTCAATAACTTAGCCAGCTGTAAAGGTTTTTTTTTTCCTGTGGATTTCCATTCAAAATAGGTAAAGCTTATACAAGAGGTCCAATTTTATTGTTCTGCCCATCACAGTTTATTATCTATATAGGGTAGCACATATTTTAAAGAAGTAAAGATATTTGCATAGTCTTCAAAAATCATTCTCATAAAATACCAAATTTCAGCAGCCCAAATTCTAACCCTCAAGTCCTTACAAGAAGCCAAGGCAGGCTCTAAGTACCTCTGTAATTAAGACATTAATCAGGGGTGTAATTGCAGCTTACAACAAGCAATGGCCAAGGAAATTTCCTCCAGAAAGCTGGGATGGTCAATGGATTGTTGTTAAAGCTGCATTGTAGCCCTGGAACCAGACTGAATGATTGTCCCAAATACAGCTACAGCTCCCTGAGACAACCTGAATTACACCCACAGACCAAGCAAGTGCTGCAAACTGTCCACAAAACAGGGATGGATTTCACCCAGCACAGGTCACCTCTGAAGCAAATGGGTAAGGATTAAAAGTCTGACCTCAACCAGTTTCTTCTTTTTGTGGACATTGTTCTTTTGCAGTTTTTCAGGCTGAGGAGCAGCTCTGCTGACTGGTGGTCTGAAACAAACATTTAAAAAAGAAGACAGTAAGTTTAAAAGCAAAATAAAACCTTCAAACCCTCAGCACATGTTTAAGATGTGAGCAGGAAATGGCCATTTGCCCCTGCATGGCTTCAGGCCCTTTTTAGAGCTGCACAACAAACTGACTCAAGTCCTATGCTTTTTGATGAAAAGAGCAGAAATAACACTGATGCTGATTTTGTGGATGAATGGCAGAACAGATCGACTTACAACATTAAAAAAAACCCAAACCACACTGATACAAATCCATGGCAAACCCCTTGGATATGAAATGATAGGAAATTGGTGCTTTCAGAAATGATCTAAAAGATTTCAGACAGCTGACCTCTGCCCAACCTTTCTCCCTCTGAGAAACTCCATCCCAGAACCTTGACATGGCTTTAATATGATTTTGAGAAGATTTTATTAATGAAAAAATGTTCACATTTAAATGTACAAGTCACTCATCCATGTGAATTTAAGAGACTAAGGCCAGCAAAGCATTTTTATATAATTACAGTTGCTAAAAGACTAAGGCTGAGACAAAACCTAATGTGTGCAAATGGTCTTTAAGGTCAGATAACCTCTAATGCTGCTATTGATCCTGCCAAGAAAAAAGAGGCACAGGGCTTTGGGGAGCCTTTGGAAAGTATTCCCCCAGTTTAAGATTTCCAAAGGGTGTCTCCTTGCTATACGTTCCCTATGGTGTGAAATTTGTTCTTGTCCTTACACTGTAACTATCAGTAAAATTACTTGCAGAAGAATGAAACCCCTTTTGCTTACAGGGAGCTGCTTTTTCTGGAGCTGGATTTTTCTGGAGGGCATTAAAGGCAAGAGCTGACAAACCCCACAGCTGGAAGAGCTGCTGCCACACAGTGAGAACAGTGACTGCAGGAGGAACTGCATGAAAACCTGAGCTCCAAACCAGACAGAGTTAAGCAAACTCACTGAGGACTAACAGGAACGTTAGCAGGTATCTCATGACATTAAAAGATGAAAGAGTTACCTTGATCCCCTTGTAAGCAGCAAACAAAGCCAAGCAAGAAACTTAATAGAGTTTAGGTGTTACTTCTGAGCAGTTACTCATGCACAAGCACTGCGAGAGCCGAGCAGCCACTCCGAGCGCACAACACGTGCCCCCCAAGCATGCCAGCACAACTAAAACAGAAATTCAGGAGTCGCCCCAGCCTCCAAAGTGGGGAGACCGGCCCTGGCGCCCGGAGGTGGGTGGGAGGCGGGGCAGAGGGAGCCGCAGCGATGCCTCCTGCTCTGCGCAGCCCTCGCCGATCGCTGCCGGGCGGCGATGGCACTGCCGGAGAGCCGCGGCTCTGCTGAGCTGAGCACATCCCGCACCGCGGGGCTGCTTCTCTACCCCACTTCAGCCCACAACTGCTGTGGGATATACCCCTGCCGGGACAGCCTCTGATGCTTTGCCCGCAAGGAACGAGTGCCTTGATTCTCTCCCACAGCGGTCACTGGAGTCCCCCCCCACCCCAACCCCAGGTGGAACGGGACCGAGCACCAGGGAAGGGGCAGAGGGAGCTACGACATAACTTAAATCTCTTACAAAAGATATTCATTAATTCATTTCAGCCCAGATTTACAGGGGCTTTGAGCCAGCACAAAAGAACCATTTTGTTGTAGGCTTCCTGCTCTTTTTTCTGTTTTAGTGTAATTTCAGAATGGATAATTTTCACATTTCTTCACCTACGAATATCAAAGTTTACGACAAGAGCAAGCCAACATTTTTATGAAAGCAAGAGAACACTACCACTGTGACATGCTTGATAGTCACTAGACAGTAAGCATGAGGTTTAATTTGGAGACACACACACAGATGCTTTGAAATCCCTATTCACAGTACACACTAACACAGATGTTGAGTGCACTCATATATACATAGACATGTATATATACACACACGTGTGCATTCACTGCCTTATCATCATCCCAATAAAACAAATGCAAGCAGCACATTTTTAACACTTGAAGTAGTAATTTCATTTTTAACAAGCCTGTGACTACACCTGATTTGCTTTGAGACAGAAGATGACATTGTCAAGACAAGAAATTTGCACTGCAACGAAAGACACCCCTTTGCCCTTCTGGAGCTGTGCAACCTGCAAGGCACATTCCCAGCAGCCTGGGCTCTCCCTGGGCTCCACGTTGGTACTTACTTGACAATTCCCTGCCTCCAAAGGAAAGCAAGTTAAAACATAACACAAGCATTAACAGTTTCTTTTCAGCAATTTAAATAACCGTGTTTAATTATGTGGCAGGGTAGATGAGTCCCAGGAAAGGTGACACACAGTCAGACATTAGAGGACTTTCAGTCCTTTAGGTACTGTTACTCAAGACAGCACTGAGGATGCCCTTACACAAGTATGGGATGCTCTCACACAAGCACACACAGCTGTGTCTGTGAGAGGACTCCACCTTCAAACCAACACACTCTCAGCCACCACCCTCGTGCAGAAAAGTGGAGAGGTGCCCTCAGCAAGGCAAGGGGACCATGTGGAATGGCCACGAAGGGAGAGGGGCTGGGATCAGGACTGGGGTGAAGAGGCAGCACCAGGACAGGGGATAACTGATGGACAGAGTGAGAGGGAATGTTGTTTGGAAGAGCAGGGCACTGTGAGTAAGGCAGAGGATGTGATCTTAGAGAACAGGGCCAGACTGAGGGGGGAAAAAAGCTAGATCTGTTTAGATGGAAAATGAAACAGGGAAAAAGCAGATCCAAAATCGTTACGATGAATTCTGTGGGGTGGGGAGATAACCAAGGCCTGTTCCTAGAGCACAGGGCATAAGTGCTGCCTCAGCGGAGATGCAGCAGCCATACACCGGCAGAACCACAAACATCCTACTCGGAGGCCAAAGGAAACACAACTAGAACTTCAGAAACGCACTGACATGAGGGGGACCAACAGTGAGGTCTGGAGCAGGGACAGGTGGGTGAGAGCGTCCTGACTCTCTGGTGATGGGCTGAGCCAGCAGGAATGGGCAGGGAAAGCTGCAGAGTCCAAAAGGGAGACTAACGCTGGGATTCACACGGCTGGGAACTGGAGGGGGAACACATTTGGATGCTATACAACATGAGCAGGACTGCTCCTGAGAAGAGAGAGAGAGGTTCAGAGGGAGGTCAGATGGGGGTTTGGTGGGACAACAGAACAAAAATCCAGGATTTAAAAAAATACACTGTTCATTTCAGAAAAAATGCAAAGGCAGCTTTTTCAAGTGCCCTTCACAGCAGGGGACTCCCCGTGTCCCCAGACTCCTGCAGAACTCCTAGACCTGTAGGAAGGGATTCACAGATTTTGTGAATTCTAAACCTGTGGGTTTTCCCATCCCAATATACACAGGAGTTTTACAGCCAGCTTTTCCCACTGTTACTTCTTCTTACCACTTTCTAGCTAATTTAACGCTGTCCCCCACACCCTGGGACCTGCTGACCCTCACTGGCCCCCGTGGCTGCCCAGGAGCTCCCTCAGCGTCTCCTCCCAGAGCACACTGTATGTAACACGCTTTAACCACAGCCTGAATTTCTGCCTTTGACCTAAACTGTTCTGAATGCCTCCTTCAGAATGAGACTTCAGGAGAGCCTTCTCCAGGTACTGAGGCATCAGCCCACCTTTAGCAGGGTCTGGAAGATGTCTCTTCCCTGCGGCTTCTCTTGGGGTTTGCCTTCACATGTGAGAGGAACAGAGTCCATCACACTTGCCCTGCTATTCCTTCCATTAGCTCTGACATTTTTTGAAGCTGTGCTTATTGTGTAAGCACAAACATTCAACCAATAGTACAGGGCAGTTTTATAGGCACATCCTTCCTCTGCATAGCACATCAGAAACGGGCTTTTTCCATCAGCCCTGGACTACAACCCACACAACACCCCTCAACCTGAGGGCAGAGACTAAAACGCTGGTACCACGTGGCAGTGCTGGCACTGCACAGATCCACAGCCCCACGTGTCACACCCAGCAGAGACCCCTGGGCTGTGGGAGAAGGGACACTGAGTTCACTGCTTGGCAGGGACTGACAAGTACCAGGCACAATGTGTTCAGGCCTTGGGGACAATGGGGATGAAACCAGCAGGCTGTCAAATGCAGTTAGGTTGCATTAACTTGACATAATGCTGTGGAGAAAGTAAAAGTGAATATTCCAAAGGATGCTCCCCATTCTCAAACAGTAGGTTTCTGCTGAAATAAGCCCAAAGCTATTTTCTCCACCCCAAAGATGTGTTTTTCCAGATACATTTTGAATAGTTCCCACCTACACATAAATACGACACAGATTCAATTCAAAGCTTTCACACTGCACCCACAGATGTGTGTGTGGCAAAGTGCAGGAACCAATTTTGTAACCATATGTCTAATAATTCAGTATACAAAGCCTTGTGGGGGCTACTTGGAAAGCTTATATAATTCAGCTCATGTTGTTTTAAAGAAATCAATAATCAAGAGGTTAAGATTCAAAGAGGGCAACCTTTTCACCCTCTTTGACTTTTCATCTTGCTGAGAACATATGATTACATGTGCTGCAGGCAGCTCGATGGAGAACAGGCTCTGAGGCAGCTCGTGGGCAGTGAGACAGGCCAGGGTGTTCAGAAAACAGAAAACCAGACCAACATGCTAACGCTGCTTCTTGTTTTCTACACATTCCATCGGCTCTGAAGGGGTGCCCACCTCCAGGGGTGTGTCCCGAGTTTATGTAGTCATGCAAAGGGAACTGAATGAGAGCTGCAAACACAGGGCGTGTGTTAGGGGTTAGTAAAAGGCCAAATGCGAACGGGTCTCGGTCGTGTGTGTTAGTAACAGACACACAGCTGCCGCGTGAGCCCGTGCTGCTGCTGATCGGGGCACTTCGTGGCCAGGTAACACGGTCCCAGTCCAAAAGCTGGCCCTCTTCCCAATTACAGACAGTTCCTACGTGACACGAGCGTGGCTTACAATTGTGCTGGAGTGCCTGGGCCGGCGGCAGCGGTGCCCAGGGGGTCCCGAGGTGCAGGGGCAGCGCCCTGCGAGCGCCCACCGTGCCGGCCAGCGCCGCTCGGGGGCACCCCCCTCCTGCACCACGGGCAGCACACAGGGGCCACCACAGCGGGGAGGAGCGGGGCAGGGGGCACACAGGGACGTGGAGAGGGAGAGGAAGAAAAGAGAAGGTCGGGGAGAGGAGAGAGAAACAACAGTCGATTAATGACCTTAACCGAATGCACCCGTACAACCACAAGACATGTCAGAACTGTTCCTCAGCCTCATCGTCCCTGTTATTGTTCCATCCTAAAGCTACAGCTGCTGGGGGAGACAGCAAAATACCAAAAACACCAGACCAGGATTGCCTTCAGATCCCACAGGTAAAATCTATCATGAACCTTCTCCCTTCCTCCAAGCTCTTTTGCACAATCATGGTTGTTTTTACCACGTGCAAATTCAATAGGAAAAATAAAGTTTATAGCTTTATAGGCTTCTACTTTAGTTTCTATGGAAAAAACCTTATAATTACCCCAAGTTTGTCATATCTAGGTTTTTCCAGAGATCAAACTCCTCCTGACTTGTACAATGATCTGTTATTTCTAGAGAGATACTGCACACCTTGAGTTGCTGAGATTCCCCCCTCCTGATATCAGAGCAGCACAGCCCTGCCAGCCCGTTCTAGCACACAGAAAGGTTCAGCAGATGGCTCTGTCTCTGAGGTGCCACACAGCACCTTTGCACGGTGTGTGTATTATATAAGCAGCCAAGTAACTTGTTCAGCAACAGTTCACCTTCTAAATATTACTACTAAAAGAAACACACATAGTGAGCTTCCAGTCTTTCCTCCAAAGAAGAGGTCAGAGTGGCAGTCCCAGCTGTTCCTGTCTCTTGCTTGAGACAGAAGTTTGCTTGTATCTTTTTTATTTTTTCCTCCCATTTTCTGAGTTAAAACTTGTTTAATTCTGAGTTTCTTCCCACTACACCTCTGAATAATTCCCATTTTTTCCTTTCTCAGACCCACGATGGAAATCCAGCAAGGGGGACATTTCTGAGGCCCTCACTGCATGCTGCAGTGGACCAGCAGTTTTTCAGGTCCTGCGGTTAACTCCCTGTTTCTGCCCTAAGTGCCTTTCCAGCTTGTCCCAGAGTTTTCAAAACACAGACAGCAAGTTACCCATGTCAGAATATTCACAGTGCACAAATCCCATCAGTGCACAATCACAGGGGTCTTCATACAGACATATGGCACAATTATAAAGAGGAGACACTTGGAGTATTTCCTCCAGAAAAAGCTTCCCAACTCCCAGGTCTTATGAGAGAAGTCAGCTCCCCCTGCAGCACTCGGGACTGGGAGTGCCAGGATGGCACACGGCCTGTGCACAGACTGTACAACCGGGGCCACCACCTGCACACTGATCTCACCTTGCTGCACCCCACTGAAGGCCCTGACCAAGCACAACACCCTCAGGAACCACAGTTCTGCTGACATTTCACCATGAAACTGCTGCTTCTGATTATTCCACTGTAAATTCTTGCTATTTAGATCTCTGCCGTGCAGAAAGAGAAGTGAACTGCTCTTTGCCTGAGGAGCAACACGGGTATTATGGGACCTGTTGAGAACTTTATCAAAGCACAAATTCCAGCCATCAAAGGGGTCATCATAGGAAGTGACTGTAACTAAGAAAGGACATGTAGATGTGCACAATAGCTGTGGCTCTCAGGCAGAAAAGGTGGAAAGGACAGTTACAAGGGTCTATTTTTAACGTATTTTAACATGAAACACTAAGCTGTTGGTTACACAGAGACAGCAAGAAGGAAAAAAGGAGACTGCTAAAACCTTGCTTGTGACTCTCTTCAGTCCAGAACCTGGGGATTCAATATGGGCTGAATCATTCCTCTGACACACTACTTTCACAGCCAGGCACCACGAAGAGCCTGTTGTGGCAGCAGGAGGTGCCTCCCCGTTCCAGGAGGCCCAGCAGGCAGCACGGAGCGGGGCTGGGGCAGCACTGGGGCTGTGTTTGAGGTGCTGGAGCAACACAGAGCACACCTGCCCTGGGTGGGGCCGAGGGCTCTGGAGGGCTGTGTGGCATAGAAGGGCAGCTCCCCAGGGACCCCCGGGGGGATTGTCACTCCTGGACTGAAAACAGTGCAGGGAAGCTGCACAAGAGACTGATCTGACGTTGTGGGCAATTCACGAGTACAAAACATCTTTAAGCCCAGCTAAATGGGTCAATTAAACACACTTTACGGCTGCTTTTGCATCACCAAAGTAGAATAAAGCAGCTGGAAGCTACCAGGGTTTCTGGCCATTGCACCAGTGGCACTTGTTATTTCACCTGTAGTAACAATTCAGCAATATTCACCCAAAATAAAATAATTTGCTTCCTTTTTCACTCAGTCTTCAAATACTCATGTTAACTAGATAACACACTATGCCTTTTTATAGAAAAACAGAGAAACAAATTCTCTATATGAGAAAAAAGAGAAAACAGAGATATTCTTAAAAGAAGGGGAAAAGAAAATGTCATGGATCAACATTTTAATTACAAATTCACTTAACCTCCTGCAGCATGTTATTGTCAAAACATTTTGATAAAAAAAGGGGTGCAACATTTTTCTTTTCACACCTCACATTTCACCCTCAGTCTGTGGGACATACCTCTCCTCCACCGACACTTCCTTGAGCTGCTGGTGGGGTTTGGTGCCCTCCATCTCCCGGATGCTCACTGCATAGATCTTAGTGGTGTAGTCAATGGCTTTTTCTCTCGCAACATCACTGTCATAACCTTGGGAGAACACAGCAGAAAATAAAACTAACTACCCTTGTTTCATCGAGGGAGAGTAGAGAACAAGGTCTGCACCAGGAAAAGGAAGGGAGCGAGTCACACCAGGCTCTCCTCACAGCGAAATTTAGCACAGCAAAGCTTCTCTCCCCCCTGAGGCAAATACCCGGTGTGAGCGTGTGCGGAACGAGGAGCGAACGACAGCCCTTTTACCTCCGTCCTCCTCGGCGTCGGTGTCCGACTCCTCGCTGTCCACCAGCTTGCTCTCCTGGATGCCCAGGAACTCCCTGGTCCAGATCATGAGGGCGGTGTCGGCTCCCCCCACGGTGAGCAGCACCGAGTCGTTGTGCAGCCACTGCACGTTGGTCACCTGCGCGCTGTGCCCCACGTACTTCTTGAACCTGGCGTGCTGGCCCTGTGCAAGAGCAGCCCCCGTCAGCACCCTCCCTCACGCCCCGGCTCACCACAAGAGAACACGCCTTTTACCTTCACCGGGTATGAAAAGAGCTTCACAAAGCCAAAGTCATCCCCCGTGGCCAGCAGGGTCCTGTCTTTGGTCAGACTGGCCGCGTTGACCACGGTGACGTCGCTGTGCGTGGGCCAAATCCCTTCACAGGTGGGGCCAAGGACACACGTCCACGTGTCCCACTCGATCTTCTCTATCTGCAAGCAGGATTTCCCCAGGAGAACTCCTCTTACTTGACACATACCAAACACATACTAGTGTCAGGTGTGTGACACGAACCTAATTTTTGTTAGCTTTTAAGAAACTGTGTATTTGTATTTACATTTGTATTTAGACAGATACTGTGTGTCTTCACCAAAAGGCTCAACACTTCAAACACTGCCACTTTCCCAAGGCAGAGGTGGACATGGACAGAAATCTCCCTGAAGATTTTCTGAGGTGCTAAACATTGGAGATTTTGTAGCAGAATGACACAAATAATCACCATCACCAGCAGCCAGGTCAGCTGTTTGAAGATGGTTTACAGCCTGTGTGCAGCTGACTGCACAGGAAACAGGCGACTTCAGGGAAGGGGCTATGGCAAAGGGCTGCTAATAAATCAACAATGAATTCAGAGATACAAACAGAAACCTGCACTCCATTGTTTACAAATGCTAGGAAACACTCTGCGGAATGAGTAAATAATTCTAATTCTAACCACTGCAAATATAGTATCACAAGAGGACAAAACCCACCATTTGAAAACAACTCTTAAAATTAACTTTCACAGTAAAAAAACCCCAGTCAATGTAATTGGTACCTCAGCAATTCTTATAATGTGTCTTTTCCCCCTCGGTGCTTCAAAAAATAGTTGTTCTTTGGCACCAGAATTGACTTGCAATAACTTTCCTGGATATAAAATGAGAGATCATTATGAATCTTATTAATTATTATGACTATTATGTACTTTCTTCTGATTGAGCAAAAGATTTCTGGGGGTAAGGTAAAAATTCTCCTCCAGAGAATTATTCATAGCAAAAGTAAGACAGATGCTGACAATTAGTCTCCTAAGGATCCTTTACTCCTGGTTCACTGAAAAAGCAGTATTTTAAATACCCTTCAATATCCTTAACAAGTTACTGTTGTGCAGCAAACCGGTTTCTGCTGATAGGCAATACTCTGCTTGTGTTCCATCATCACACTGATGGCAGTGAAAAATAAACGCCTGTGCTGATAATTGTCATTAACATTTTACGAGGCAGCTTTGCCAACAGTCACAGCACTATCAGCTCCTGTCTCTTCCAATGCCCCCCTGGCACAGAGCCACCAACACCAAACTGCCCTTGGATGGGGCCCCACACCACAGCTGGGGACACACAGGGGGAGCAGGGCCCAGACACACAGGTGGTCCCACGGGCAATCACATTAGCCCTGGGAAGGCTTACTGCCATTTGCTCATTAACCATCCTGCCGGACTTAATTAGCTGTGACAATCGGGCTCTCCCCTCACCCCAGTGACTGCCAGGCAGTGCTCAGCACAGGGAGTGAACTGGACACCACCCCGTGCCCCACAGTGTGCTCCATGGGGGTCACAGCTGCTCTCAGGCTCAGGAGGGGAGCAGCCCCCTGCCTGCCCATCTCGTGAGCACTGCCAGCAGCACTCTGGCCACACATGTTACCTCTGGAGTCCCAGTCGATGTGGGTGATGTAGCTGGATGCACCTTTGCAAATGCCAACTCTCTTGCTGGTGAGCACGTTGTAAATATCCACAAAGTTATCGTGGGAGGCCACAGCCAGGTACTTCCCCGACTCTGTGAGGAGGACACACAGAGATTACTAAAACCTTAACAAACCTTCTCATTAATATTGTTATGGATTTACACTGCTGCAGTGCACCAGCAGGGTGTGTCCACGACAGCAGGCTGCACACAGCCACGTGGAACTGTGAAGCATTTAACGCATGGAGCACACACAAAGCCAGTCCTCCTTGGGAACAGTCAGCCTTGTCTAGAGAAGAACAAACCCCAGCATCAACACCCCCCACCCCAAGCCACCGTAACAGCCGGTTGTACCTCGTGAAAACTTGATGTCCGAGATCATCTCCTTCCTGTGGTGGAAGGAGACCATGTCCTCCACAGTGTCAGCGTTGACCACCAGGAAGCTGCCGTCGTTGAGCCCCACGGCCAGCGCCTTCCCGTCGGGAGAGAAGGCACAGCAGCGGCCCCCTGCCACGGGAACAGGGCTTCACACTGGGGCTGGGGCTGCCCCTCAGCTGGGACTGACAGGGCTTCACGGCAGGAATAGAGTTTATACAGGTGTAAGATGGATTTGTTACTTATTAAAACAAATGTACTATAGAGGGCTAGGATTAGTGCCCTGTCACGTGGGAATGTGCCCTCTGTACAGGGGGCTCTTGAAGTGACAACGCTGACATGATCCCTCTTGAAATGGGTTTTTGTGCAAATATCACCTTCCAGCTACTTTCTAAACACACCCCTGATAGAAATAAAACAAAATAAAAAACCCAAAACATGTAGAGAAAAGAAATACGGATGGAAAAGTTAAACTCTTTAAGGGCAGTGTAACTACATGTCTTTTAGGGATACCACACTTGAGATCTTCTTCATTATAAGACTGAATAATGGTTCCTTCCAGTAGAGCTTATTTAAAACAGATGTAGTTCCTCCACTTATTTTTTGCCTCACATTATTTCTGACCATACCCTCTCCTACAACTATCCTCACCCACCCCAGAATTCACCTCTCCAAATCATTTAATTCTGTTTTCCCTCAGCCAGAGTTCCTGTGCTCTGCATCTGTCACTGAAAATGAACAATATAAAATTTCCTGAAGGATGTCAATGAGGAAGCAAATGAAGAGAAAGTAGCATTTCAACATAGCTCATATAATTTTACACAGAGGAGAGGGCAGGAAAGCTGTTATGCTGGCCTTAGGTATCCCTGGGAAGGAAAAGGATTCTGAGGTCAACTCATTCCCCTTGAAACTGGAGGAGAAGAGATTAAAGTTCATTTTAATATTATTCATTACCATAGATTACAGTCCTTTTCCTTTCCACTGACTTGACACATGCCAAAGGCAATTTATTTCCTGTGCTTCCAACTCCTTAATGACCGTGCGCTTTCCCTGCCCAGTGAACGGCTGTGGTGCCTCGAGAGCCAAGAGTGCCCAGTGCCTGGCTGTGCCTGGCTGTGCCCGGCTGTGCCCGGCTGTGCCCTGTGGCAGGCAGGGGACAGGTACCTTTCTTGAGCTTCCTGACGGCCAGCATGCGGTGCTGGGAGGAGAGCTCCCAGATGCGCAGGGTCTTGTCGTCGCTCACTGTGGCACACACGGGCAGCAGGGGGTGGGCGGCCAGGCCCCACACTTCTCCTTCCATATGGCCCTGAGGGAACCACGGCACACAAGGGAAGGGGTCGTGTGATGTGCTCCAGCCCTTGCCCTGCTCCCCTGACAAGTGCCAGGCAGCAAGGCTTTCCCAGCTCTCCCCATTCAAACAGCCCAAACGCTGGCTGTCCCTCTGACAGCTATCTAAAGTACTCTTCCACAGTCCTAGTTCTAATTCCTGTTCTCCCAATATTCTCTTTTCCAGACCTGAAATGACCATGAAATAGCTATGCCCCAAACAGGATACTGAAATCCTAACGTGGACTAATCTGTCTTCAAGGTTGATGTCATTTTTTACATCCTGGAGAGTTTGTTTGCCCAGAACAGTCATACTGAGCTCTTTTCATCTTTCCCCACACTAGCAGTTTTCCAACTGGTTAATCACTCTTCCTGCTTTCCCCCAGATTTCCTCCAGCTTGCACACAGCTTCTGGCACCATGTCAGGGTTAAATCATTTCTTCCTACTCTCACTCTGGATTAGTGGATGAGTCCAATAATTTATAAGATACAGCCTCACATATCTCAGTCAGTAATGCTGCCATGCAGGCAAGACAAACTTGAAGGATTACTTCATGTGATCAGAACTAACTGAACAAAAATATCAAAGAAACAGTATTTTTGTAAAAACCAATGTTAGTCAGTTAGAGAAAGCAAAAGGCAAAAACCTGACAAATCATAACTCAGTCATTGTTCTGTACAATAATTTTCTACTGGGGTTATGAAAGGCACTGAACCAAGGCAGCACCAAATACATCAGTGGACATACACATGAAAACTTTTTAACCAAATTTTGCAAAATACTGTTTTGTTTTAAAAAAAAAGTCCCTTAATGCTTTGCAGCAGCTGCAATGACAACTGTGTCACTGCAGGAAGCTGTCATTGCTGCACCATTTTTCACAGGATCCTTCAGAACACACTGTGAAAGGAAATAAATGGAACCACACTAAGTAAAAATGAATTGTGTTAGTTCTACTCTTCACTTCTCATTTTTATGTTGAGTCCTAAACTTAATTGTCTAAAAAGTTCACAGAGAGTCTCATCAACCTTTGAGCTCCAGGGACTGTCAGTTTTACCTTCACAATTCCATAATCCACAGTGAATCTCAAAGTTATTTACATGAGAAAGCACCACGTGAGCAAGGAAAGGAATGATGGCCAGCAGGGTTAGTGAGAAGAGCCAGAAAATGACTGGGGAAATCTCACGATGTCTTGTGTTCCCAGAGGGAATAGTTTGGTGTGGAAGATGGCCACAATACCTGGACAAGCAGAGTCATTGGGCCACTCTTATCGATTTCAAGGATCTCTCCATTTTTCGTCCCCACCAGGATGTGCCCGTGGCCCAGGCTGATGGCTCGGATAGAGGGGTTGTCTTCTAAAAGCAAACCTGAACAATGCAAAGGTATTAATGTCAAGTTTTTATTGGGAAAGCCAGAAGAACCTCACATCCTCTATGGTTTATATATAATTAGATATGTTTCAAATCATGACATGTGAGATACACAAACTGCTGAAATCCTTACTAAAGCACACTGAACAAACCATACCTTTGGAACTGGCAGAGAGGGCTGCTCTTTTGATAGCATATGTCTTCAGACACCTTTCAAACATATCATCCCAAAGGGCCACGATTCCATCTTTCCCACCAGTTACAAAGCCCTGTGCAATCACAGAGGGAAAACACACACAAATGTCAGCACTCATATGGTGAGATTAAAAACATGTCCAAAGGCACAGGAAAGTCTCCCCTGCATTTTATTCATGTGTGAAACTAAAAATACTGGAGTCTGTACCTAGGAGGGAAAAGATACAAGGGGAACAAGGTTTAGAGTTGCCTTTCTAGGGTTATGAAGATTTAAAAGCACAGAGTGCATCCAGTTGGAAGCAGCAATGTTGGACTTTCATGTTTGTGTGCACATGGAAATAAAACTATGGAAAAATATGTGTTTGATCCTAAGGAGAGGCAGTAGGTGAAATAATGGCTTCTCAAGTTATTCCAAATTCAATGGACTTAGCAGGTGCTTCAGCCTGAGTTCTAACAATGCATTAGGGACCAGTTCTTAGATTAATTCCCTTGGTAGATTGTCTGTGCCAAGTGAGTATCAACGAGCATAAATAACTAACCAACAAGAAAATAAGTGAGGAGGATGTTCAGTGCCAAGGTCAAAGAGAAAAATTGATGGGAAAGCTGGGAACAATCAATTAGGGCCAGAAAGGATTGAGCCACGGGGATCTTAATTGACCTTGATGTATAAAAATGTCCACAGCTAACATTCTTCTCATGCTATACCTCTACAGTTGAAACTACAGCCTCAGGAACGACATTCCCTTATCAACACCTTCAAACTGCCACAGGAAAAACTCTGTCCTAAGCTCACTGATGCGATGCCAATAACACCTTTAGCCACAGCTCCTGTCAGAGATGCACTGCTGCAAATAAGGACCACGTCAATACCTTGTCCAGGGCGTGCATGGCAAACACAGGCCCGTCGTGGGCTTTCACCGTCCTCAGCAGCAGGGTGTCCTTCCAGATGTAGATGTCCCCCGTGGCAGCCCCGGAGAACACCAGCTCCTCCAGGCGCCCGTAGGACACGCTCATCATCGTCTCCAGCTTCCCTGCCGAGCCGAACGTGCCCCGCTTGGACGTGAAGCCCCCACCTGCACCACCAGCACAGACCCACCTTCAGATTGTCTTGCCAAGCAAGTGATCAGTGTGGGGGAGGATTGTGCTAAAAGAACCCATATAAGGGCTGGCAGAGTATTTTTTGCCCAGAGTAGCTTTTTCCAAGGCACTTCTCTGTAGGTGACCGTGAGTGGAGGTTTGTTGTAGCTGTGCCCTGGTCAGTCTGACACTCTGACAGCAGCTTTGCAGAGTAAATAGCAGGATCTGCTGCTCTTCAGGTTGTGAGAGAGCCAAAGTGCCATGCCCTGCTTTGTTCCAGAAGTGGCCATAAGGCTCATGAGTTAATGGTTATAGAAGACAAGAGCGCTCATACAGACCCCAAACCCCACGGGCAGCGAGGGCCTTATTTAGAAAAGAAAACAGAACAAAACTCTTGTGTTGTACAACAAATACATAACCTGGATGTCTTGGTTCTTGTGAAACCATTCTGTGTTCTTTTGCCTCATGGATTGAACATAAATTCTGTAAACTTTTCACAGAAGGGCCATCCTGTGTCTGAGTGAACTTCAGGGCTGCCTGTTTTCTGGGAGAGTCCCTTAACAATGTGATTAGAGTTTAAACACAATTTCCTGGACATTCTTTTCACCCTTTCAATATTTTGGTAACTGGAAAACTGCTTTACAAACAAAGCAAATTCTTAAACTGAGAACATGATGTTGCTGTGTTGAAAATACACACATTCTCATATAACTTAAATATAAAATACCCAATACAGCACCTGTTTGCTGCCAAAACTTGATGTGCTTCATCCCAACTGTGACTAGTTTGTCGACATGGTGTGGATTACACTTCACTACAAATATTTTATCTTTATGGCCCCTGCAATTAAGATAAAAGGTAGAGAAAACCATGATAAGGGATGACTTAACATTTCAAACTAATTAAATCATGAAGATAAATCATTTCCTCATCTAACAAAAAGCAGAGGGCTGTATTTCTAATCTGCAAGGGTTTAGCCCTGGAAATTTGCCCCATAGAGGAGCAGGATGAAATTGAGCCTAAGCCACAGGGGAGTCAGAGCCCAGAAACAAGGGCTGTAGAAACTGTGTCCTCCTGGATCTCAGTTCCTTTGAGTCATAATGAAGTAGCAGGAAACAAAGGGTATGGCAATTAAGAGAAGGCTTAAAGGTCAACATAAATATTTAAATGGATGAAAACTCAACTAATAAATCTGAAAAAAATACTGTGACAAGAAAAATGAGGGAGTCCTTAATCTACTGTGCTCCGAGATTTAAAATTAAGTATCAAATTACAAAAATTCAGGAAACAGCTCCTTCAGCAGCACAGACACCATCAGGTTTAGTGCTCTGGTAATCAAAGTCATGCATGTTGATGTAAGTATTTATGAGCATCATGGACTTTCCATATCCACTGGCAGGTTTTGTCCTGTGACAATGTCACTTTTGCCTGACAGGTTCATCAGGCCTGCAAAGGCTGAAACCCTTCCTGGAGACAGCACTTTGCTTCAGTGGCTCAGTCTGGATGCAGACCAGCCCTGGACAGCTTTGACATTTGCAGCACATCAACACGTGGCTGATTCCAACGTACTCAATTGGGGTTTTAATGAAACTACACGGGAGACTGTAGGGCAAGGCAGGGACACAAGCTGTAGAGTTTCTCTCTGAAGCAATTAAAACAGATTAAGATAAATAAAATAAGAGCATGTCCTGAACATTGCAACAAGAAAGCTGGGAGATCATCCTGCAATGAGCCATCCTAAAAAGACTCAGCATGAAGAATATTCATAAAAAATAAATATAGCTGCAGAACAAACAGCATGCATGTTTGCATACAGTGAATGACACTCAGTTTGCAGGTTTATCTGGGTCTATATGACTGTAAGGAGATGTCTTTGTATTCCTGGGTGCAAGGACCACCTGAGGGTCATGTCTCCTCTCTTGGTTGGTGTCTCTATGACCTACTGTGCTTACCAGAAAACATAACCAATAGTTTAAACTGGAACACTTTGGAAGATAAATTAATTTTTTCTGCTCTTTGTGAGGACCCTGCGTATTTCCCAAATAACAGATCAGCAACAGCAGTAGATCCACTGAGTATACACAGCATTTTGTGCTGAGAGGAACCAGAGTGCTCAGTGTTCTCTCTGTCCCCTGAGCACCACGAGCCAGGCAGGGACACAGCTCATGGTTACCTTGTTTTTGAAAGCCTAAAGGTCAGCCTGAGAATATATAAGGTATTTATTTTCCTGCATGTCAGGCACAATCTGTCTGGAGACGGCAAAACTGGGATTGCAAAGCGAGTGAAAATGTCATGTTTTACAGCACAGACAAGGCCGTTGCTAAGCAAACCCTCCAGCACAGGTTTTAAACAGGGTTTTAAACCTCCCTGCCTAATACGCTGGATGTCTGAGGCAGAACTGCGTGGCTAATAGAGATTAAACACACAGAGTAAACCATGCATTTCTTCAGTACTGCTACACTACTATCAGCCAGTGCTGCCACGAGAAAATCTGGTTTCTTCTGCACATGCCCCCATATGATAATGAAATAAATCCCTTTCACAGGCACTTTGCTGCAGCTACACCAGTAATTGCTACTGAGCAGTGCTATGTGTTATGTGGCTGCAGACAGCACGTGAGATTAACTCCCTGCCTTTCTGGTACCTGTGTCCACCCTCCCAGGAATTCAGTGCTGGTCCCTGACCCCAGAGGTGCCTTTGCTGTGTCCAAGGGTAGGACAGAAACCGGGTTCCCAGACAGTCTGATTCTTCTACAACCAAATGCTATTGTTGCAATTCAATGCTGGAGAATAAAACAGCCAACACCTAAACTTGAATCCAATTCTCCTCTCAACACCAGTCCTTTCAAACCATTGCAAAGATATTTGGGGGCAGGTTATTGGCTGAGCTTTCAGTGAGCAACTGCAAAGAGCAAACAGCTCAGGAAAAGCTGACTCCAAAGAAAGGCAGGGTCAGTAGTCCTTGAAAAATCTCTATTAGAGGGAATGTGTTTTCCTTTTAGAGAAGTGATCTGGTTGTGTACACAGATGGAACCCAGGATGTCACCTAAGGCCTAAGGGAAATGACACCTGTGAGGAGCTCTGCCCTGAGCCAGGACATAAAACTGAGAGACAATCCTAACTGAAGTTGCAAATCCTTAAAGGAGGCTCTCCTGACAGACAGGCCAGGGAACTCCTGACAGAAATGGTCCATTGAGCTGTCCATCCCAAGGGTGTTAGTCTGGGGTGTCGCTGCAGCACCATTCTGTTCTCAGAGAGAGTTCTGGTTTATTACTTTGTTTCTAGGGAAAATGTGGATGATGCTCTTGAGAAAAACAGAGTGAGAGGGGACATTTATACCCTGTGCTTCTTACCTGGTTGTTGCCAGTTTCTCTCCCTTTTTCCAGTCCCAGAACACAATGGCATGATTGTCATCCAGCCCAACAGATGCCAAACATTTCCCATCAGCTGTACAGAAGCAACACTTGGTGTTAAGGTGTTCAGGCTTTAGATGAGAATGTAGCAGGCAGTGAACACAATTACATTGCAAACTGCATTTCTAATGATGTATTTTAAAGAAAAACCCCAGAACTGACAGTGGGAGAGAGTGGAGGTCAGATTCCTTGCAAACCACTCCCTGTGTAAATACAAGGAAGGTAGGTGGGATCAAACAAGACAAGGACAGTCAAGTTCATAAAGTCCAAGTACTCTAAATTCACATCACATTTCATTGGAAATATTTCTGATCAGATGATGCTTCTTTTCTTTTGCTTGAAATGGTGAAAAGAATTATTAGTGT
Organism: Formicarius rufipectus; assembly: GCA_013399695.1. NCBI lineage: Eukaryota > Metazoa > Chordata > Aves > Passeriformes > Formicariidae > Formicarius > Formicarius rufipectus. The sequence continues at coordinate 187,995 of VXAU01003679.1, read as the reverse complement.
ATGAAATGGGTGGCTAAATTTTCATAGGCAGTGTGATGAAACTATAAATATTATATAGAATTTTAAGGCTAAAAATAACTGCTGGCTCTTCTCTTTCACTGCAGGAAAGACACAGAACTACTGATAATGAGAGGAAGAAAAATACATAATTCAACAGCACCCAGGCATGGAATAGTGATAAACACCAACATTGTTAAACTTACAGAGACAAACTTGTGCTGAAGTTTTGGAAAATCTGAAAAACTAAGCCATAATTGCTGCAGTACACAACAAGACAATTTATAGGGTGTAGCAGGAGCTCATTATCTGCTAATTTTTTAATTGAAGTTAAAGCTGGAGGGAGCAGAGCTGGGCAGAGGCTCTGAGGCTGAACAGAGCCCTGATTTGGGAATGGTGCTTCTCACAGAGTTAATGATGTTGAGCACTCTGGGCTTGGGCATATTTCACTTCAAGAATTCAAAGAGTGCCACTGGTACAAATGACTCCAGCAGAACTACTTCAGAGTTTATAAGGCTGAAAATGCTCTCCAGTGTTCAGTGACAGTTCTGTGAGAAGCAAGTCGAGAAGGAGAAGGGGAATTCCAGAATGAGGAAAAGAATTCAGAGTTGAGTGAAACAGGCCCAGATGGAAGGAGTGCACAAAAGGGAGGAAGGAGTGAAGTAGAAAAACAGGACAGTAGAGACTAAAACTGAGGTTATTAAAAAACGAAACTAAACCAACACAATTTCGACTTTATTCTCTTGGAACAGGAGGGTTTATGCACTAATACGGACTATACCCTCCAACTCCCATCCCAAAGTGTGGATTTTAAATGAGCCACCAGAGGGCACAGGCAAACACGGCAGGAATGAGTGCCAGACCTGGGAATGCCAAGAGCAGAAGGGTCCTGCGGGAGGGAGCCAGCCGTCACAGCAACCACAGCCACCAAGGGCTGGGGCTTGGGGGGGTCCTTCTTTAAGCTGCGAGGAGGGTGACCTGAACCTCACTCTGAAACAGTGCTATTAACACTGCAAGCCTCCTCCACAGGAGCAGTGTAGCCCTGGGAGCCCACAGTGAGGTGCACATTTGCACAACTACCACCCATCTGTGCCAGGAATCTGAACTAAAGCCAGCTGGTTTGTAATTCTTGGGATCGGGTTCCAAAGCATCACTGCAGTGTTGAGTGGTCAGTACCTTTCAAACGAGCTTTAACATTTTGGTACAGATTCATGCCCATAGAAATGTGGCCAGTTTAGACTTTTACAGAGGTATGTGGATTCTAATACCCAGGACATTCCTGCTGGATACAAATGTAAACCACAAAGTGTTTCCAAATATATGAGCACTTGTCCAGCTAAGGGTATTGACTGGTTTTTTAACATCTATGCACACAATGTCAAATAAATCACCCTTAACCATTTTCCCTTCTCCTGGCACCATATCTACTTTCAGAGCTGAGTTACACACACAGTGGGTCAGCAGTTTCACATGTGAATTCCAGCTCTTGGATGGACACCAAGGCTGCTCCTCTGCTAATGGAATACGACTCAGTTCCACAGAGTCTTTGTGGAAGTCAAACTTCTTTCATACAGTCCTGTCTCATAAGCCTGATCTATATCCTAAGGAGTTCTTGCCACACTTCTGGAGAGGACAATATGAAATAAATTACATTTAATTGAAAAAAAAAAAAGAGATTCAGAAAAGGATAGTTCAGCTAAAATAATCTCCTTTTTTCTCAGTAGAAGGGAGAACAGATTTTCAAGCTCTCTTATAAAGATGCAGAAGTATCTAAGTCCCCACCATATGGATGACACAGGAGTCATCCTTTAGAAAGTGAGACAGCTTAGGGCACCCAACTCAGAAAGACAAGTAGGAGAAAGTGCAGACAACTGTTTGTCATACTTCCTTCTGTAAACTCCCTGGAAAACATGGGAATTGTTAGCAAATGTGAAGAGTTGTGTGAGCCCAGAGATGACATTTCCAACTTGTTTCTATACTTTGAGTCATCATCCTGCCTGCTTTTAAATTCTTACAGCACTGTGTGACAGCCACCAGAATTCCAGCTGTACATTGTACTATTAGAGAGCACCAGAATCAATTATTGACCCACTGACTTTACCACAACCTATTTTAATGCAAACTGTCAGCAGACTTCCATGTAAAGTTGGCACCGGATGTAATTTTACAGCTGAATTAACATTTAATCCCAAGGATTGCTTTTTAATCGATCATTTAGATAAATGTGGGTTGTGGCTTACCTGAAAAATCCAGTGCACACACTCCTCTCTGATGCTGGCCCTTGAGCAGTGACAAACATTTCAGTGTCTGGGTGTCCCAAACATGGATAGCAGCATCCCGTCCAACCTGCATAAGAGGGTTAATTGGAGCATGTGCCCACACAGGCAATGAGCACTACCACAGCTTCAAGGCTCTCCCCAGGTAGCTACTTCCTCATTTTCCCTGGTTTCTCAAAATCTATTTCCTCTTTCAGAGAAGCATGAGTGATGGTCCCTAAATGGACACCATTCAGCCCCACAGTCATGGTATGCATTATCCTGAAGTATCAATGTATGTGGATACACTGAATGGATCATATTCAGTACCAGCTATCAGTAGTGTTCAACACAAAACAGCTTTTAGCTGAGCTTTGGAAAGCTACCACAGTCCAAAACCTGTGACGTTAATGAAAGCCTCCAGTCCTGTGTTTTACAGGAGAAATCAGAGGTTCAAAGTGGATATAAGGTTTTGCAAGGCCACGGTGCAAAGACTGGCAGTTTTATGCTATATAGGAATGGTTGAACAACCCCACGAGGCTGCTTTCAGGCTTTTGTCCAGACTGAGGGCCAAAGAGCATTTCCCCTAGCCCTGCTCCCACAGCTGCCAGCTCCCACCTGGCCCGTGGCCACGTAGTCCTTGAGGGGGTGGATGCTGAGGCTGAGGATGTCGTCGTCGTGGCCCAGGTAGAGCCTCTGGGCGTGCTGCTGGCGGCTGTAGACGACGGCCACGGCGGCGATGTGGTACACCACCTCCCCTGCCTGCGTGTAGAACAGGTTGTTCCGGCAGTCATAGCCCCGGTACCTGCAGCAAACACAGCCAGGGCTGCTCTGGGCACCGGCCACCAAGCTCTGTGCCATCTGGGAGTAAGGCAAAGGAGTGCTGCTGTGCCACCTTCAGCTCCGAGGGGTTCCGTTCCTGAGGCTTCTCGGGGTTTGCTTTGCACCCAATTCCTAAATTAGCACTGGCTTCACAAAAATGCTGCATCATTCACATAGAATTGTGTCCAGGGAAGTGTTACAGGAACTGGGATTCAAGCAGAAATCCATCAGGCATTTTAATAAATCACAGCTATCGTGGGCACCTTAACAGTGAGTCTTTGCCCTGGGAAACATCAGGTGTGGAGAACAGCCAGTGTAAAATGTAATTTTATCAAATGCGACACTGATGTATCATTCATCAAATGGCCACAGTATTGTAACCTTCCCGGAATGGTCTGGGTTGGGAGGACCTTAAATCTCACCCAGTTCCAGTCTCCTGCCATGGGCAGGGACACCTCCCACTATCCCAGGTTGCTCAGAGCCCCGTCCCACCTGGCCCTGAAATACAACTGAAAAGCCAAAATCTATGTCTGATACTCTAAAACTCATCCCCGGTAATAATGCCAAACAAATGACTGTGGGTAAGCACCAGAAAATGCTTTGCTAATGCTCTGATCTGAACAGTGAAAGCATCCCAGCAACTTTACCCCATCAGAAAAGACAAGTGCTCTCTAATGCCCCCTACCCATGTATGAACTGCAGCTTGAGGCTGTCCTCGGGCGCTCGCTCTCTCTTGAGGAAGGGCACAGAGTGGTTTTTCTCTTTGCTTTGCTGTTTCAGCTGAGGTAGGTCTTCTTTGTAAACCTGCAGAAGAATTGCTGAGGTTAACTGCACAGCCCTTTCTGAGTGTTTGTGTGTGTGAAGGAAAGGGACTGTATGAAATGCAGTATGTGCTGATGTGATGTTGAGCAGGTACAGCAGTCAGGCACTACGGCTCCCAGTCTTCCAATGACAGCCCGTGTGTCCTGGATGAGGAACTCCCCTGACCTGAGTGGCTCAGAACAGCAGCACAGTGGACTTATTTCTACAAGACTCCAATGTCACTGAGTGAAAAGGAATGTAAATATTGACTGTAAGTCTTTAAGTGTCTTTACTTCACATGTACTTCAGTGCCCATGCTCAAAGCTAAGTATAAAGCATTGATTCTATGTAGGGATACAGGAACAAAAGCACTTCAGTGATTTGCCAATGTGTCCAGAGTGCCAAAGTACAATTACAGCTCTATAAATACACTAAAGACACAAAATACTTTCCATTTAAACGTTTCAGAAATGCTGAAACTCTGGGAAGCTGATAGAGATGTTTGAAGCATTTTTAGAGCTCTGCCTCCCCGCCCCCCAAATCCATTATAAAGCTGAAATGTAGCTTTCTTGTTTGCTTTCTGTGTCTCTTGGACAAATGGACATGGAAATTGCCATTCCCACAGAAATCTACCTGAGTGCCAACACAGAACACTGGATTTTTGGAAGAAAGATGTTCACAGATCAAACTGAGCTTTGGAAATGGAAGACACACAGAGCCTTAGCACATTTTGCCTGTCACTGTATGTATTTTACCTGGAATGCTCTCACTCCTCTACCCTTGCTCCTCAGTGCAACAGAAAACAGAAGCATCATCTTCTGATGCATCTCGAGATCTGGAATCCTCTGTGCTGTTCAGCCATGACATTAAAAAAACCCACCCAAACCCCAATTCTCAAAATAAGAATAATGCTTTTGTTTCCACGTGCTCTTGTCAATTATTTCCTTAAAAAAAATGCTAAGTGCAGCTTCTGCTTGATGCTGTCTCACACTTCCCATAGCAGATGCTATTTTAAGCTGCTTCTGGCTTTTCCATGCATTAACCTGCCTGGAATGTTGCTGTTTAACTGCCTACAACTATCTTTTCACTTTTAGTTTTTCAACTCAGACGTCCTTTTTGACACACAGACAGCGTGGAGGAGGATGCTGTTTGATTTGAATACAGATGGAAAAACCAGGAGGAGGGGGAGGATGGGACCAGCACTGCAGTGAGACTTGGAGTAAAAGAGAGTGGAGGGAGAGAATTTGACAAAACCTCTGTTTCATTTGCCAAATGTGACTGAACTCTGTAAAGGACAGGGAAAGGAAGCTGTTGGTAGAAGGTCCTGTGTAATTTCCTGCAGAATCTAGGAAGCGAGGTGAAAAGATGAAGGATGCTTTGGCTGAAGCATAGGACATTACAGCTGAATTCCCCATGTTCTAGAAAGCAGCCCCATGCCAGCCATCAAATCCCTCAAACAAACCTGACCCAAGCTCAGTTTGCATTTCTCACATTTCTTACAAGATCCCAGTCCTGCTCTGAGTAATTTCTGACCTTTCACCATTGCCACTGAGAGGTGACAGTGCAGGTGACAGCTGATGTCCAAGTCACAACAACAGCAGCTCCTGAAAATCAGGTTCCAATGGACTGTAAATGGAAGCCCAAGTCACAGTTTGGGTTGGAAAGGACCTTAGGGATCACCTAGTTCCAACCCCTCAAACCCTTTGGAATTCTTGTCTCCAAAGCCTCTTGGGTTCTCGTGCCAGCTGAAGCAAACTCCAGGTTTATGCATCTCGGTGTCACAGCCTGAGCACTACCCAAGCCATGATGAAGCAGCAGCACCTCTGCCCCCTGGGCAGTCAGTCCAGCTGCCCTGTGGCTGGCAGTGTGTCCCTCCAGGCTGGCTCACCTGGCGATCGTAGTTGATCTGAGCCTCCTGCTCAATGTCCGAATCCAGCTCAGGCACGTCCGAGAGATCCGAGTCCGACTCCTCGCTGTAGGAATCCACACCACCCTCTGCTTTGGGAATAAAACCAGTCCACACACTCAACACCTGCCATGCCAAGGGGGCAGCATGGGGTGTTTTCATGCAGTTTAGGCTATGGGTGAGCTGGTCAAGAATGTTGGATGCTGAGGCAGCTGGTTAAGGTCACAGGGGCTGCCCGGGTGTGTGGGGTTTCATTCCCTCCTCTCCCAGGTTTCATTCCCAGGGCAGGAAGGTGGCAGAGGGAAGCACAATCACTGGGCAGTCACTGGTACAGTTCTAGTATCAAAGAACTCTGCTTTCTTCACAGGCTCAGGAGTGCAAACACATAGAAAGTGGCAAACAAAAGCTGCCCCGGAACACTCTTTGTGTTGATAATAACTGCTGTAGCAGGGTATTTTGTCAACCTGTGCATTTATGGAGTGAAACTTTGCCTTTTTGCTGCAGGGAACCCAGATTTTAGCAACTGTCACTATGCAGTTCATATGGCTTTGGTAGAATATTGTAAGTATGAATATAACAAGACAAAATCTAAAGTACAACTGCCACAGAAATGTGAGAGATTGCACTGCAAAAAAAAAATTAAACCATTCAACACAAGCAGTCAGATACCTGAATGCAACTTACATGGCTAAGCTTGAAACTTTGATTATCTAGTCCCTCCAAATGTGTTCTTTTACATACTTTGATGAGCTCTACTTGTCTATTCCTATATGCTTTTAAACTGCAGCAGGTTTTAATGTACCTTGCCTCAAACCAGTGCTTCTCTGAAAATTCAAATGTCCAAACATGCTGAGCATCTGCATTTCCAGAGAATTTTAATAAAAACATGTCCTGTTAATTCAAGAAAAGATTTTTCCCCCAGTGCTGCATCCTGTGCTGACCTCATTTGATAAATACTCCAGCAGAGATGATGTTTACCTTGAGGGGAGGCCTCCAGGATGCCGTTTGTTACCCCCTCTGGAACAAAGCGCCACTGGAAAACGGAGTGGTCGGCACCTCCCGTGCTCAAAACCCACTGGAAGTCGTGGGACCAGCGGACATTGGTGACATGTGCTGAGTGGCCAACATACTTCCTGAACTTGGCTCCTGAAAAACAGCAGCGGGACTGTTGGTGTGGAACACGGAAAGGTAACATCACTAATAAAGTGGGGCTCCTAATAGAAACACACTCTAAACACACCTGTGAACACTGGAAACTAAATACCCAAAGGCCTCATTTGATATTCTGATACAGAAGTGGTTATAATATAAAAATAAATGACACAAAGTGATGATATGAACAGTATCTCCAGTTTTCAGAGAAGTACTTAAACCTTGGCAAGAAGAACGGGACACATCCAAGGTTTGATTTTCTCCCTTCTGGCCATGACTGCCAGTGTGAACCCTACACGTCCCATAAAATAAACACAGATTTTTAAAATACACTGATGTGATGTCAAATTAAACACTGAAGAGCACAGAAAGCCAAAAGGCTGTTCTGTTTATTGTTGGCTTTAGGCTCGGTACAGTGCAAATCCTGAGGAAACAATCACATTCTCAACAGTTCTAAAACCAAGCACATACCCTGTATGGGTAAGAAATTGCCACAGACAGAGAGGTTAAAGTTTCAGCTTTGTGTCCCTTCATGATGACACAAACTGTGCACACACTCATTTGAATTAAAGGTAAGGATGAAAAGACACTGTTAGAAAATACACTGCTGTGGTATCAGGGTAAACATTGCATTTGTCAGCAACGCAAAACACTGTCCTACCTTTCTTTAGGCATGGAAATCGGAATAACTTCACCAGCCCAAAATCATCTCCAGTCACCAGCACTGAGCTGCTGTAATTCCCATCCACAGAGTTGACATCTGTAATGTTTGTGTATTTTGGCCAAATTCCACTCACTTCAGATCCTATCACACAGGTCCAGGAGGCCCAGTGGATTCCTTTGATCTCATCCTTGCTAGTGAGATGCTTCCCAGCTGAAAGTATAAAAGTGAATAATCAATTTAATAATCTGCTTTTCAGTAAACTCGGTTTCTTTTCATCAAATTTATCTGTGCATTTTGATTGGGATTAATTTTTAACCTCAGTTAAGAAGATTCCTATAATCTTCTAAACATTAGAAAGCATTCTCAAAATAAGAATGAATCAATCACTTACCAGTACTGTTTCTACTAACAAGCTGTACCATGGAGAACTTCAGCAGTTAGAGCTGACTCAAATTTGACTCATTTTGAATTACTGCATTCTAATCATTAACACACGGATCACCCACCATTTGAAGGAAGCACAACTGGGAGCTTTGGGAGTTACCCCAAAGTGTTCAACCTGTGAAAGTTCCTATGCAAAAACACACAAGGGAAGCAGCAGAAAATGCAGTTTACTTAAAGCTGAAGGTGGGTATATTCTGAGGACGCTGAATAGACAAACGAGCAGCAGGTATTTCTGTAAGTTCTAGCCAAACACTTTGCTTGCAGGTGCGTTACTGATGCAGTGTCTGTGGTGTTCTCTTCCAGCCCACACCCGGTTTCCCTCTCCCGTGCCAGGAGCCCTCCCCCACTCACAGGGCATCTTGTAGAAGAGCCTCTCTCCCGCCCCGTCGTTGGTCTGCAGGAATTTGCTGTCCACAGACCAGTCGAGGTGGGTGATGAAGCTGCAGGACTTGCTGCACTCGCCGATCTTCTTGTAGCGCTGGGCCACAGCGTAGATGTCCACAGGGCCGTCGTTGGAGCCCACCGCCAGGTAGGAGCCGTCCGGGGAGAACTTCATCTCGTGGATCACCTCCTTCCTGTCCTTGATGTGAACCACCTCTGTCATGTCCCTGCAGGCACCAAGGGGCACGGGGGGACATGCAACCCAGGACACTGAAAACAAGGGCACTGGATAATCTGTACAACAAAACATGGATTGCACTGAAAAAGACCTTTTTCTCAGACAACTTCCTACTGCTGTCACTGGTTCTCACCAGTCCACAACACTCCTCACTCTATCCACTTGCTCTAATTAAGTACCACCAAAATGATGAAAACTCAAGTTCATTTACAGACAGATGCATTTTGTAAGTAGAGTCATGACACACTGTACTGCTAAAAGCACAGTCCTTCAAGGAGAATCATTCCTAGCCCAAGACAGAGATTTCTAGGAGGTGTCAGGCAAATTAGCAAAGACAAGATTACTGAGACAAAGATGACCTTCTTTAGAAAAATACTGGTGGTTGGTAAGACTTTAAATTAATATGAACAGCCCACTTAAGTTTCGTTGAAGTCATTAAAGCAGAGCACCACAGGGGTTTTCACAGGATTTTCCCTCCTACCAGCCAGCAGTTCCAAGTATTTTAAATACATGCTTAGCAAACATTTGGAGTAATGATAAGTATCAGTGAAAGTAGCCTATGTGTTTTGAAATCTGGGGGTTTGGCTATTCCACTCCATTCATCTGTATCGTGAAAATACTTTAAGATGTCTTTCCACCACCAGTTCTTCTGCCTGGAATGTGTACTGCAGGAATGAGATCTCTCTCCACACTATGATCTCTCAGTGTCTATTCCTTTTCCCCTCTTACCTCACTCTGAGGACAATGAAGGAGCCATCCTTCATCCCCAGTGCTAACTGGGATCCGTCGGGGCTGAAGGACACGCTCCTCACGGCCTCTTCCATGTTGCAGCGGGCTATCAAGGCATGGTCAGCCAGGCTCCACAACCTGCACCAGAGAAGGCACATCCTGCCTGAGTGCCCAGCACCTGGGTGCCATCAGGAGGAACCCCAAAGGGCCAACTCAACTGCACACCTTGTGGTAATACTGTGGAAAGGACTGAGCTCCTTTCCAACTTGAACTGTGGTGGAAGGGAACAGGATGAAGTTCAGTACATCCTCATTTGGTGATATCCCCAGACTTCACTTACCTGGCACGACACAATTCCTCAAGATGAATAATAAAAGTGCAGCTCCTGCACACAGGAAGGGTCAGTGCAGCTCAGACTGAAACCTGCACTGAAAGCAGCACTTGGAGAACATGAACACGCCAGCTACAGGCAACACTTTCTTGTCATAACTCTGAGACCAAACTGCATGTTGCCTGTCTCACTGACACCAGTTCAAATAAAAAGAATTAACCACTGAACTGTGCCCTAACATAAAGGCAAATGTACCTATATTTTTATGAAGGCAAGGTGGAAGTTTCCCAGGTCACTACAAGCTGGATGATCAGATCTCAGCAGTCTGCAAGACTTAGAAATTTAACGAACAATGAAGAGAATGCAAAAAAAATGCATAAAAGACCTCTCTGAAGGTAGAGAAATTAAGTTGGCAATACCCAACTACATTTATTTTGAGGACAGTGTCATAAATCTAATGTATTTATAAAATCCCTTTTCCTAAAAACACTCCCTGACCTATGTGTATGATAATTTATGAATTGTCTCAAGAAATCAGAATACAGACAGGAACAGATGCAGTGATGGATTATTAGGATGATTAAGGGAATGAAGATTGTATCCCATTAAAGAAGACCAAAAGAGTTTAACTTTTACATAGAGTAAGACAAAGGCTGGGAAGGGACAGCATTGCTCCCAAAAATACACCAGTAGGAGAAATGTCAAAGGAGAAAAAGTTATGCTGAAGGACCGTGTTGGCACTAGAACAAAGAGCACACGCACAACACGGATACAGCCTGAAAAGAAGTGGGAAAAAATGGATGTGGGATGCTGAAACTGTTTTCCAAGACAAACCACAATTAGGATCAAGAATGCAACAGCCTCACAGGGCAGAAGCTGTGAGCCCAGTACGACAGTGAATGATCCAAGAAAATTTGTCTCCAAAATGATGCTTCCACATAAATCACTTTGCCCAAGATTCTAGAAGCCTGATTGCAACACATGGCAATGTAAGCAGAATAATTCAATTTTCTTTAAAAATACTACAACTTTTTGAATTAATTGAAGGGTAATTCCAAATAGGAGCTTTTTAATTTTATAACAGCAAAGAAGAGCCTTTTGCACACATAGAGGCATTTGCATAAAAAATTGACGAAGTAAAAACCTGGCTTTGCTTATGAAAATAGAAAAAGTACCTTTCCTGTGTCTTTTAAAAAAATCAGAGATATATGCTTCTTCCATACAGAAAGTGGACGTATTTCGAAAATAAGGCAAAGACTGTTTGTAACGTTCTTTCACAGCTTTCCTATAGGCTTGTTTCAATGATTGAGTTTAAATCCTTCATGAAACATCATTTTATTAGTTACAAGTCCCCCTTTTTCTGTCGCGCAGCCGGCAGAGGAGCTTGTTTATTGGAGCACACGCTGATTGCGGCCTCCCTGAGGAGTCGCAGGGCACCCCTCATTAGCTGCCCCTGCTGTGACAGCAGCTTTGCACAAGCAGCGGAGAGGGATGTGCCAGGGCACTCGCCGGGCTCCAGGCAGCCCCCTCGGACGTGCAGGAGAGGGATGTGCCAGGGCACTCACCGGGCTCCAAGCAGCCCCCTCGGACCTGCACAGAGGGGCCCCTGGAGGAGACACCAGTGGGGCAGAGCTGCTCTGGCTGAGCGCCCTGTGGTGCTCCGGGAGCAAAGTGAGGGGCACTCAATAAATGTAACTGATAATTATGGGTGCCTGGAGGTAATGGCATTTTTGGCCTGCTCCTGTGGCAAGAGACAGCAGGCGGGCAGCTCTCCTAGTTGAGGTGCTTTGCTTTGGAAGTTTAAAAGCCTAGAAGCCTAAATTTGGCTGGGCTAGGGAAAATCGGCAGTAAAGGACACCTCAGGCATGAGAATATCACCTGACCCTCTAAACACTTTTGTTTCTATAACAATTTAGATTTCTATTCCATACCCACGCTTATCAAAATACTGTGATAATCAAATACTAAGAAAAATTACCCAGTGAACATCAATCAGAAACATTCCTGTCAATGCCATTTGAGTATTGAAAAGCAAATTAGAAGGAAATCCTTTTGTGCAGATTTTTATCTTAAGGAAAATATTTGCATATGTCACTGAAATACAAAAAAAAAAAATTCCCACTGCCTGAACTGGGATTCAAATCCCACATTCTGTAGTGCCCAAACAGCTCAAAGGGCAGGAAAATCCCTGCATATTTGAGAGAATAGCAATGACCAAAGGCAGCAGGGATGTCATAACAGCTCCCACCGCAATCAGAGTCATAAGAGCAGAACTAATTAAGGCTTGATGTGCACAAAGAGATCCTGCAGTGCTTCCTGGAGGGGTATGAGTGGGGCCAGGCACAGTCTGAGTCAGCAGCACCTTCTGCAGCTCCAGACCAGAGCTGGATCCTCTGCTCACCACGACATGAGCCCGTGACAAGGAATCCATTCTGAGTGTGGCTTACTGGCTTGAGGGCAATGCAGTGCTAATCTCAGCTTTGCAGCTCCTCTCTCAGAGCAGCCCTGCATCCTCCAGAGTGGGTCTGGGCCTGCCTGTGACACTGGGCACACACACCAGGCACAGGAGACTACTCCTGAAGGGATAACACCCGTGTAGGAACCAGGGAGAAAGTATGACTGGAGAATAAGTGCTAGTTCTGGGAGTCTCACACCTGGGATTTTAACTGAGCTTAGGAAGTGCTGAAGGATGGCAGGAACAAGAAACCAGCACAAGTGAAAGGGCAGAAAAGAAAGCAATGCCAGCTAAGCAGCAATGTTCAGGCACAGGGGGGTGGCCACGTGGACCCTGAGGGAGCAATACTCACAGGCTGGACGTATGGCAAGAGATTGATTTTTCCCAGTGAAATGCAGCCAAAGGGTAGGACCTACAAGTATGTTTCCAAAATAAGTTGACTGGCAGACATAAAAACTGACAATCTCTTTGGTAACTGCCTGGCCTAGACTTAAATATGTACGAAATTATCTGTATAAGACAAAAAGCAGTGACCATCCATCTGGTAAAAGTTTTGGAGAAACACATGATGGAGGAGTTAGAAACTTAGGATGGTAGGGTCAGGAGAAACCATCAAGGTATTTAGTCTTTAGGCTTGTTGCTTATTCTTAACAGAAATAAAATATGAGGTGACCATTCTCCATTTAGATGCTCCCACCTGCTGTCCAGAACAGCAATGCACCAGTGCTTCCAGCAGAGTAGAGAAACTCGGCATGTTCTGAACACAAATTCTGAATATTGTTACATGAAATGTGGGGAGCCCATATATGAAGGCTGAAGAGAAAAAGTAAAGCTGCTAAAAAAACCCACGGGGACAAAACGTTGCCTTAATGGAGCGTTAACACAAGGCCAGCAAACAAACCAAGAACAAAGGTCCGTGCCTGCGAATGCCGGCAGAGCCGCAGCCTTACCGTACGGAGCGGTCGTCGCTGCCCGTCACCGCCAAGGGCTTCTTCGGGTGCACCGCCAGCGCCCAGAGCTCCCCCTCGCAGTGGCCCTGCATGATGAGCATGGGCTTGTCCCGCTCTCTGACCAGCACCTCGAAGATCTCGCTGTCCTGGGTCCCTGCCAGGAGCCTGTCCGCCTTCCAGCAGACGCTGCGGATGGACAGCCCTGGCGGCAGAGGGCTGCGGTCAGCGGCGGCCCCTCCGCCACCCGCCCCGGGACACGGCAGCGCTCCCCGAGCCTCGGAGCGTGTGCGAACCTTCCCCGTGTCACACACAAGGAGAAAGCTCAGGCCTGGGAAATGCTGCCGCTGCTGCTGCTGCCCCAGGGATCCAGCGCTGTGCCTGCAGTACACTCTGGCCATTTACTTCAAAAACCCCTGCCATTTCACAGCATTTCAACGCCTAAATTTGACATCAGGCAAGGTTCCTGTGACTGAAGATGGGTTTATTCTTTTTTCCAGTACTTTTTCGCACATTCGAATCAAAAGTTAATGGGGCATTTCAGTGCTTTGTGCCCATGTTATCACACCCACTTCAGACACAGTGGATTGTTACAAACAAACAAAGAGAACATCCTCCCTCCCAAACCTGAAACCAACAGCATTTTGCTCTGTATAACTTTTAGGGAGCTTGACCTTATTCCACAAATCTGATCCTAACTCTGGAGCTGGAGTTTCACTGACCACAAGCAGGCTGAGCCATTTGGTGGCATTATCTGGCCAGCTGCTTGCAGTGTTTGTGTTTTCTGTTCCAGAACATGAAAATTAAAGTTTGGATAATAGGTCTGGATGTTGTGAGATGTGAATGAATAAAACCATCCATTTATCATACAGTCAAGGTCAACCACATCATCATTTTAACATATTCTTGGAACCAAATACATAATTCAATTAGCTACTGGTCACAGAAATAAAATATTATCCTCTCTTGAGAAGGTCAAACTAATCTTCATTTATTTTTCTTGTCCATTTCCAGCAGCTTTTAATTTTGATAATGTCATTGTGTGACTTTGCTAAATCCATCCTAAAGTTCTGACTCTCATCTTCTGGATACACACCAGTGACCACACAAGGAATGGAATTCAGACATTAAGTGGAAAATGGGCACTTGTTAGGTTTGGGAACACAAAGCATGCCTTGGGATGTGGGAAAACTGCACATAAAGGTAGCTGTTCTTAGGCTGGTCACTAACATATCCATGTATTTCAATATAAAGCCAAGCCTCTGAACACATTGTTACTGCTGGCGCATCTCATTTTAAAGTATTTAAGTGCCCTTCAGTGCAGGGTGACTGAGGAACGGCAAATACAGGGGCTAAAAACGGCTTCCTGGAACCCTGAACTGATGTCTGAAGGGCAATGACTTTGCAAACTGCTTTGGAAAAAGGAGCTGGAAAGGAGAGCAGAAGGTCCCAGGCAGGCAGTTAAGGCTCCACCACTGCTGAGGTTACAGATATGCTTAAACCACTGAGAGAAGTGGGAATGGAACAGCACTGCCACAGCCAGCACAGGGTGCAGTGAGGATCAGGGGCACATCAGACAGAAGGGAGAGACAAAGAGGAGCATGGCAGGCAGGGCTTGTATCACAGTGAGGGAACAGGGACACAAACCCCTGAAACAGGCAGGGAGACCATTGTTTTAAATGATGGTGACAGGGGGTGTAAGTCATGCTTGGATTTCATGACCTGCAGCCCTCCCCAGGGTCCTCATTTTTTATAACTGCAGTCAGAGCAGTAGCCCCGCCACATTTTTCACAGACACCTCCACATCCTCTACCTCAGTCCCACTGATTATCCTCATGGGCACATTATCTTTGCCTAAGCTTGGATAAAATTTTGCAGACTTGCTTAAGGCAGTTTCTTGCAATTAAAGAGGCACTGTTGCAATGTTGCCTTTTCTTTTTTTTTTTTTTTTTGACAATCAAACATAAGCCTGAAGGATTTTAATGCTGTGAAGACTCTTCTGGTTTGAGTTTTGAAAGCAATTAACTTCTCAATTTTTAAAAATTGTTCCTATTTATATACAAGTCCAAATGCAGCTCAATTCACTTTCTGCAAATGAAATTTTTTGCTGCTTTCACCAAGGAAGAAGATGGGAAAAACCTCTCTTGACTGTCTCAGCCCTACAGGTGCTGTTACAGTGCCTGGTTCTACCCAGCTACTCTCAGCAACATGTTCTGTGCCCTGCAGCATTCAGGACACAGTAAGAATAATGGCATTAAGCTGCAGTCACTCCATGGCATGTCTGATAAGAATTCACCTTCAATATAACTACAGTCAATTATTGCTCCACAATTTTTAGAAAGAATTACAAAACTGCTGTCAATGGCCATAAGGAACTGCTCCTGTGTTTTAGGAATTCATGTTAAACATTATGATAAGGCCAGGCCTGCAAAGCAAAGGGACTGTTGGGTGCCCCAGCCAGCTTTGCGGGGGCTGAATTCCACGAGTGAACAGTGCAGCCAGGCAAAGTGCTGGAGCAGGTTTGACACTGTGATCTGTGGGGACTGAGTGCCCTGAGCCTCAGCAGAAAACAAAGGGATGACTAAGCTCACAGGAAGCAGGATGAGATTTGACAGACACAGTGACCACCAGTTTAGTAACATTCACAAATCTGCAGGTGCTACCATTCCAGACACACCAACTGAGCACTCTGAGGGTCAGCATCTTGGAGTGTCCGGTTCCACAAATCTCAGTTAGCTAAATGAACAGCCATTAATTAGGGCTTGGCTAACTTCATTCTCCTGTCTTTGGGTGTTCAGTTAATTTTTACTTATCTTCTTGTATTTGCATGGTGGGGGCATCCCTCTGTTTATACTACAAACCCTGCAAAACTTCAGGTTACAGAGAAGAAGGGGGACTACAGATCCAAAAATACATACAGTCACTAAGGAAAAAACCAGCAGCATGCAGAGACATCCCTGCTTCACATTCAACAGTGCCATAATCCATTAGGGAGACGTGCAGAAGCCATTAAAGGAGCAGCTCGTTACCTTTGTATCCTTGCTCAGTCTCCCTGAGATCAATTTTAGTAATTGGCTTGAACTCAGTGTCCCACAGCCGGATGCAGCCGTCTCTGCCTCCCGTGGCAAAGCCTTCCTCACAAGCATACATGCTAAAAATTCCAGCCTGTCAACCAAGGGGATAACCAGTCTTAGAGGTCTTTACAGCCCACTGAAACACACAAAGCAACTGCTTTGGAACAGACTCTTGTTACAGGCCAGAAGCTGCTGGGCAGCAAAATGTTGTCTATCCCAAAAGCAAACCAGCATGCACAGCTTTTATTTCAAATGCTCCACCTCCGGGGAAGCTTTCATGTAGAAATCTTTGTACCCACAACAGTGACATGGCCTATCTGCAGAACTTCAAATCTGGTCTAGTTAATGTCAAGGACAATTAAATAACAAATGGAACACTTAAAGAGTTCCCCAGAATAAACCAAACTCAAGCAAACAAGCAATACAAATATTCTTACAGATGCAGAGGTGACTGAGACATTCTCTCAGGAATTCAGATCAGACATCGTTTGGAACCTGACAGGAACTGAAAGAGTGCCAATTCATTCTCTTCATTGAAAACAAGTTTCTACCACAGTTTGAATTTCTTCTTTATTTTTGAAAACACCTCATTATTGCTGACTGTGCTGGACTACCTTGGAACAGCTCAGGGAGTGGCTGCTGAGCCAGAACTTTGTTAGGAAAACCTCTCAGCTGAGAGACAAGTTGAACTGCACAGCAGTTAATTCAATAGAGACAGTAAGTCAGTACTCAAAGTGGCCTTGTGCAATTTCTTAATAAAGTAATATTTCTAATTATTAATTACTTAGAGAATAGAAATTGGGCAAGAGACTGCACATTAGCCATGGAAAATCCCATAATTTATCACATTATATACAAAGAAATTGCATTTAATCATTTTAATGCATCTAAATAAAATTCAGCAAACTTGCTACAGGGGTTACTGTTTGCCAACGACACTTCTGTGTTTCTGCAGCTGCACACGACCTGGCAACTTCACAGCAGCTCCTCAGCTAAGATGTGCCACTGAGTCCAGGCTCACTGCTTTCACAAATTTGGGGTCACTTCTATAAACAATCAGCACACTTAGATCTCATCTGAAGAGCTTCTACAAATCCTGATGAAGTGTCAACATAACTGATTTCGGGAGATGAGGAAAAAAACCATTAAGTTTGCAGTGCTCTTCCTAGAAAAGCCCCAGAAGAAAACTGCAGGGACAAACATTGGATTTCATATCACTCTCCTAAGGAAAACAGTCTTGTTTCCTTTTGTTCCAAAACCCACACCAGAATGCCACTAACCACAGCCATGTTGCAAATAGGAGCAGTTCTCAAATACATTTGAAATAAGACAAGAAAATCCTGCAGTGCCTTCACTGCAGGAACAGCAGAGAGATAAATTTATTATACAAGACTGGTTAGAAATGTAATACTATCCTATACATTCCCCTTTTGCTCTGTAATTAGGAGAGCTCCAGATTGGGGTGGTGGTATGTGGGTGTGTGTTATGAGGCTAATTGGAGTAAACTGCCTTTGGAATATGGTTGGAATGCAAATTCCGACTCAACAGGTTTACTGTACACTGAAGCTCTTGTGAAGAGTAAGCCTCCACTGCTGGGAATTTTAATGGTAAATTTTAGTCTATTTTAAGCCAGATAACCTGGTTACCAACTCTTTGCAAGTAAACGGATTGCAACTGAAGCTCCTCAGTGTGTGAAACTTTAGATTGAGAAACTTGACTGGAGGTTCAGCTATTTGGTTGAACCAAGCAGTCATGGCGCTGTCAGCTCAGCATCTGTTGGCAGCGTGTCAGCCAAGTACAACATTACCCCTGAGTTCTTACTTGATGGACAGCCTTAGACCCTTCTCTGACCTGAAACAGAAGCAAACTTTTGGAGCTAAGGCTTCAGGAAGGTTTTCAACCCAATGAGTGCTCCTTTCAGACACCAACACAAGAACACAACTTACACTGTGTGCTCCTTGGATTGTGCGGACCAGGTTCAGCCCCTTCCACACGTAGATGTCCCCGTTTAAAGCACCAGAGTAGGTGACATCTTCTTTAGCACATGCCAAGCACAGGATTGTTTGGAGATCTCCTGTTTTGCCAAATATTCCCCTCTTTGCTGTCAGGGCGTTTCCACACAGTGTCCAAAACTGTGAAATGTAAATGGCACATTAGAAACACTCCTGCAGAATATTGGGTTTTCCTACTAGTGTGCAGCTCTCAGATGTACCTCCTGACAAGAGCAGTGTCTGGGCACACACTGAAGTCACTCCTTTGGTCCTATCAGAACGTCAGTTACTCCCAAACCTGCCCATTTCCCAAGGTAAGATCCAGGCAAAGGCAGTGCATCCAAACCCAGAAGTAGTTACGGAACTGTTGAGGAGGGGAGGCACCAAACCTGTCCCCTGTGCTGCTTAGCAGAGGAAGGGTGGAGAGCAGGCAGCAGTGACAGGGGAAGGTGCACGGAGGATCCTGAGCCCGCTGTGAGATTCCTTAGCTCCCAGGCTTTTCCACAGCTCCTAAGAGCTGCTCAGCCACATGAGCCAAGAGAACCTATGTGCTAAAGGAATAAATGGTGCTATTCCCAAGGCTGAGTCCCACTTTCCCAGTGATACTATTCCTTCAGAGCTGTTATTAGCACATTCCCACAGGCTGGTGCTGAACAGCAAGTTCAGGCTGCTGCTGGAGCCCCTCTGGAGAGAAGATGGATCATTTCCCTCCGTGCTGCTTTTTTCCCTCTGTTTTGGCATGCCTGTATCTTGATGTATTTACAGTGCTGCTATTCTGTGTGCTCAGGGTAATTATGGCCATTTTAAACAGGACACAGGTGCCAAACAAAGACAGGTTTTGGCAAACAGCTTGCAGGATACAACAGATGGTATCGCTGCTGCCAAAACCACCCACAGTTTGAAAGCAGTGGTGGTTTTAAGGGCACAAGGAACAAGAATGAGAGATATTAACTGTTTTCCTAAACTTCTAGTTAAAGCTCTTCCCACCCCAGTCATGTGAAATAATTGCCATCTGCTAGGAATGTTTTTGATGAGACAGGAGTAAAATAGAAACCTGAAGGGGATATTGGCAAACAAGGATTTCTTTCTAAGCTTTCCACAGGCATGAGGATGTTTTACCCTAAACATCTAGTGTGTATCTAGGTTTGTATTTAAAACTCTTCCAGAAAAGGTGACTCAGGGAGCAAATAGTGGGGCACTGAAGTGCTCATCTCTGCAGGTGTTCCTACCAATGCTGCCAACGAGAGGCCAAAGAGAGGTAATTTCATTAACTTTTTAACTTAGCTCCTCCTACAGCTGTGCAATGAGCCTTTGTGATGTTTGAGGAGAGAAAGCCCTAAAGGCTGAGGCAATGTAGGTGCAATGGAGAGGGCAGAGAAACCCAAAATTACAAGTAGATCACAATGATCTTCCCACCTTGTGTGTTCAGGGGACCTGCGCCTCAGTCACTGCTTAAGGTCTGAACTCTCTTCGAACAAAAATGTTCACAGAGCAAAGAAAGAAAAATAGAAACAGCCATATATGTAAAGCCCTCATCATGTAAGAGCACGGACTTTTTTGTGCAAGTACTTTTCTCAAGTAAACAAAAAGAGCTCTTTACCTTTATGTGTTTCACTCCACAGCTGACGATTCTGTTTGGCTGATACTGATCCCAGGAAATATCAAATATCTGTTAAGAAGAACATTAGGCTGATATTTTAAATTATACAGTAATTGCATGTAGGTTCATATTGCTTTTATCAATGCTTAGCCATCATTTCTGTTGGAACATATCACTAAAAATGAAAGAACAACACTCTAGGTAAATTTGGAACTCTGTAATCAAAGGTTAAGGCAAACATGAAGGGTCCTTCACACAGTTCTGTCAACACTCCTCATCCCTGACTCCACACTACCAATCCATTCCAGCTCCAAGATGTTATTGAATAAACAATATTTAGATGGGCATTCTTTCCCACTCCCTCTTCAGCACAAAAGCTCCCTTTTCTGGGTGTGAAAGTCTACTGGGACTAAGATTTTAGTACTTCTTGCCTGTCCTGGAGTCTTCTGCTAATTCAGAACCTGATCTCGTACCTACTGAGGTCAGTAGCAAAACTTCCACTCAGTTCTGAAAGAGAAATTTAGAGAAGGACTTGAGATGCTGTTGTGTTGGGAACATTGCAAGTGAAAATGAACTACCAGATAATTCAGCTGACACACAAGATGCAGACAGACTGTATGTCACACAAACTGTAGGGAAAGGCTCAGCCTGCTGCTTTGCATACAGTGTGTGTAATAAAGCATTATAATACCTCTATATTATAACAGCGTATCATGTTGCAATATCATAATATATATACAAGAAAAGTTGTGATGCATTTTAAGGTATGCATCCTTGTGCTTATGTATGTCAAGGAGGTATTTTGCTCATGTTGAACCTGGTACACAATGCCTAATCCTGAATAATATCCTAAACTCAAACCTGGCCAGTTCTCATCTTTATTAAACTTATGGTCCTTAACTGAAATTAACAGATACAAAAGAAATATCTATCCTAATTAGGTTGCTTCCACAGGTGACTGTCTTAAGCAAAACTAAAAGGGGTATAATTAAATTTGCCCTCAGGACAAACTGTCTTTACGACATCCCCAGAGAGAACACGATCTGTGCCCGCTGAGCTCACACTGCGTGCCCCGTATGGGGAGCTACACACGGTCCTACTCAGTGTGTGAGTGCCCAGGATTCCCTCTCCAGGCTTCCCAGCAGCGCTGCGTGCTGGCTCTGGCCCGGGAGCAGGGACCAGTGTCCCGTGCAGCATTCCCTCCCCCTGCAGTGCCCTGCCACGACCCAGCCGAGCGCTGAGGCTCCAGCAGCCCCCGCCCCCCGTACCCTGTCGGAGTGGCCCGTGGCCGTGGCCAGGAGCTTTCCTCTCTTCCAGTCCCAGATGCAGACGGTGTTTTTGGCATCCAGCCCCACGGAAGCCAGGCGCTGAGGAGAACAACAGAAGGCAGGTCACAGAGGGGCAGCTCCAGCCCCGGGCACAGCTGGCACCTGTGCTGGGACCGCTGCCTGCGGGCAGGGGCAGCAGCAGTCCCGCTCAGGGGTGACTCTGCACAGGGCACTGAGGTGTCTCGCTTTGCTGAAAGGTTACTGACCTCGGGTACCAAGCTCTCAGGTGAAGCTCTTACCAAGGAGTGTTTGAGGAGCTTCTTTCAGGGACACCCCCTTCTAGAATTCTGATTGAATAATCTCATAACAAAAGGGAATGGGAAATACAAGCTCTCACTATTTCCAGCTACCGTTTTGCTCATTACATTCATTTTGTTCAGCTTAAGAATCAGAACTGGATGTACTTTTAATAATTGCCTTTTACATAGCTTAGTGTGTCAAACCGCCAATTAAAATAACTAACATTACTAATTAGTAACCCAGCTAAATTAAACTTTTATTGATCATCAATCAAAATAACTTAATACTTTTCAATCTCAACACAAAATAAAAAGAACAGAATAAAATGGCAGGGAAAACCTGGGAGGGAAAAGGCAGAGTCCATTTTATTTGCCCTGAGCAATCTCTACCTCCCAGGGGCCTGGCTGTACTGATCAGAGCACAAGCTATTTTTCATGGAACCTCCACTGATTCCAACTTTTTCTCACCTCTTTTATACTCCTCCTCACCATGGAAACCATGGCAGTACTGCCAGCATCTTTTAGAACAGCCTCAGAGCTGAACTGTAACTCCCAGCCAGGAAACCACCCCTGGGGGTGGATGGGCAGTGAGAGCAGTACGGGAAACTAAGAAGTGTGTTCTCTTTTCCTTCAGCAGAGGTCTGCTGAGGAAGGTCTCCTGCTGGCAGAAAAGTGAGAGATGCCTAATTTCCCTTTTGGTTGAAACACTTACACTTTTAGTCCTCCTTCTGGAAGAGAATTTGACAGAATTCTATTCCAAGAATTCACAGAACTACCAGAAGAAAATATCTGCCAAGTAGTTTATGCACATAATTAACAATTATTTTTAAATCTACACAGATTTAGAAGATCTGGCTAAAGAAGCCCAGTGCTACCGAAGGAAAAACTTCAAAATATATGTATGTATTATGGCAGGGCCCCTCTCACTCCAGTAAAAATAAATACCTTTACAAAGCTCACAAAAAGGGTTCACCTAAAATAGAGCAGAAATTGAACTGTGCAGTATTGATAAAATACCTCAGTATGAGGCATCTGCTTTGTAGGTAATTCTGTGAAGGGGAAATGTCAGTACTTCTAAGGAGGAACTTCAGTGAATTTCTGATTTAAGAGAAGACATTTTTAATTATAGGCAGATGGACAGCTTCTCGTTAAATATCTGAACTAAGGGCAGTTCCCCTCCTGCCAAACAGCATCTCCTGCTCAGACAGGAAAAGCCCCAACTGGAATTCATATTTTTGAACAGCAGCAGTCCTGCAGGATATTCAGCTCCCATCAGTACTGTTAAAGTCCAGCATTAATCACAGCTGTGATTCCCACACCATGGGAATGCACTCAGGGAGGGCAGCAGAAGCACCTGGGCTTTGTCTACCTTCTTTTTCAGGAATTGGAGCTGAGAGAGTTAACAGAGCAAAGAATACAGTTCTTTTTGCATCTACCATACTTGACTGTTGCATTGATTTGTGTTTTGGGGCTGAAATACCAACCTTTCCTGGATATTAGCAGCCAGTGGGCATAAAAGAAGGAAAGGTCTGAATTAGAAGGTGCAGGCAGCGTATTCACAGCCTGTTTAGCCCTGTCACAGACAGCAGCTCCCTAGGGAATGCTGACCAAACACACCAGCACTGCTAGCAGTTCTGAATTCCAAGTACTCAGAGCCTTCCTTCCTTGCCCTTTAACTCAGGCTCAGCACAGCAGCTCCTTCCGCAGAGCCAGAAAGAGCAGCAAAAAGCCAAGATGCATCATCCATATTTATGTGTTCCAGCATTGCTCTATCTCCATGTATAAAAACATTCAATGTAAATTTTTATTTCCAGAATAAACTGCAGCTT
Source organism: Formicarius rufipectus (assembly GCA_013399695.1). Taxonomy (NCBI): domain Eukaryota; kingdom Metazoa; phylum Chordata; class Aves; order Passeriformes; family Formicariidae; genus Formicarius; species Formicarius rufipectus. The sequence goes on along the minus strand of VXAU01003679.1, from coordinate 164,812 downwards.
GTCCAGCCCTCTCAGACAGAGAACTGCCACTGCTCTGCAGGGGCAGCCCAGCAGTGAGTTGGGGGCTGAATCACAACAAGGCCCAGAAGGACCTTTGGAAAGGCCTCCACCTCTCACCCACAGCAACTGGGCTCTGCAGGGAGCCTCCATTCCCAATAGATGTGAAGTTAAAAAACGGGAAAAATGAAGAACATGTGTTTCTGAATGAATGATCCCTTAAAACTATTTCAGCACTGGAAATCTTGCTCTGTTGATCTGTGAGTTTTCTTGTGTGAGCTTTATATCCACAGTTCCAAAGACCAAATTTTTCGTTAATTAGAATTGGCACAGGAGATTTTAGAGGAAATGGCATTACCTAAGGAAAACTGGAGGAATATCGTTGAAAACAAGGCTTAAAATAGAAAGCCAGTTCCAATTTTTAATGGGGAAATAAAATCCACAGTGGTGTTTAGAACTCATTACCAAAGGCTTTTTAACCACGTTAAAGGCAACTGCTCACATTGATGTCCTTCATTTCAGACTTAAACCTGAATACACACAAGCTGATGCACACAAAAACTACTTCTGTTTCAGGTGAGAATACATTTGATAACTTGATGGCCAGTTCTGAGCTCGGAATAAATATTAGCAAGTTAATTACATTAATACTACTACTAATAAAGCACTGTGTGGTCAGTGGGAGAGCAGCAAAGTACAGCACAATAAATAATAATTAATAATAATAGCTAGCAACCCATCTAGGACATGGCTTTAAGAAAATCATTGAAGGGCCATAACATACCATAGTTCTGCTCTATTTGGATCCAACTCTGAAGTGCAGAAAATACAAACCCAGGAAGGATCCATGCAAGAATCCAGGTATCATCTCATCCAAGTATTCCTAAGAACACTTTAGCAACCAGCTATCAAGTGTTACACCAGGAAACTCATCAGGGTGTCAGTAATGACGAACAGCACACATAGTTATTTATAAAACTCTGTTAAGTATTTCTCAGGTAGGTAAATTTTAGATCTATTTTCCTCCTACTTCATTCACAACTGCAAGCTTTTAATAGCTCACCTCCAGTGGGAAAAAATAAAACCAATGCATTTAGCTATGACTAGCCCACCATTTACTTATGTTTGATATTTTGTCTCAAAATACCATGTGAACTAATCCCACTGTACACAGCCACACTTTGAGCCCAATCCCACTGCTCAGTTAAATCCAGGGCTCCCCAGCCAAGGGACTCTCCCTCCCTGCAGTGGGCTCAGTGTGGTTTGGCTGCCAGGAAAGCTGCGGGGTTGGGAGGGCTTTGCCAGGAGGCGATTCCTTGGAACTCCCGGTGACAAGTGTTGAAGCCATCACAGCCGAACACAGAGGGGCATCCCTGTGCTGAGATTCTGCAACACCCAAAGGCCCCCCGCGACTCGGTTTGATTTTCAGCTCCAGAGTGTCTTTGCGAAGGAGCCGTACTCGCAGTCCCCGTGCGGTAGTTACAGTTCCGCGCTGTCCTTACATCCCCCCCGAGGAGCTGCCTGCGCACCCTTGGGCTGAGCCCCGAGCTCCCACTCACCTGGCCGTCGGCGTCGAAGGCGAGGCAGGCGACGCCGTGTGTGTGCGCGTCCTTGAGCACCGACACGGTGTGCAGGCGCAGCGAGTCCCACACGCAGATGTAGGGCTCCTTCCCCACCTGCCCCGTGGCCACCAGCGTCTTGTCGGGGTGCACGGCAAGGCTGCAACACCACACACACCAAGGGATGGTAAGTACACCTTCTGAACAGGGAAACGGGTCAGAATGTAACGATTCCATTAAAAAAGCTGCTATTTTTTTTTTCAGTTCCAAACCCATCAGTTCCTTTTGATTTACTGGAACGATGTAACAGCTGTCTTCAAAACTCAGTATGTTCCATTACTTGCTTCAAATAATGTTTTGCTGAGGCCAACGTGGTGAGTGTAGAACACAACTAATCATGTAATGATCCTTTAAACAGAAACATTAAGCAAAAATATAACCAGTGTTTTTAAATACTTTTGATTGATAAGCTGAATGAACACAGACTTGTATCTTAGTCTTTCACAGCTTTATGAAGTCACTGGATGATTTTCTACAATTTATTCCACTTCAGCACATCAGCTCAAATACTCTGCAATATGGACCAGAGGCTGAAAAATGGATATTTTTCACTGGGAAAAACACACACAAGAAATCTCATCCTTATATGTTGAAAGACACCAGTCTCAGAAGAGATACAGAAATAAACTGTTTCACCAGAATCACACCATAATGCTGTTCACAACCCTTCAGATATGAAAATAATGATAAAACCCCTCTGTAAAGTCGCATGAGTACAAAGAGAGTTGCATAGTTATTCAGGAAACAAATGGTTAGTATGTGAGCTACAGATGGAATAAGGAAAAAGCATCCTATTAATAAACTGGCACTCAACAGATGGCTTAGGGGACCTGAATAGTTCTGCTATCCCAGGAGTAGATAATACTAATTATTAAGAAGAATTAATCAAAAAACTTAGGGAAGTTTCACAAACATACCTATTCCATCTTTTTTTGTGTTAAAGAACAATTCAGGGGGAAGAACAACTTCTGGGAAAAGAACTATTTTAGCACAATTTAACTGTTTTCTCTGGCCCTGCCCATTCCTCTTGTCCTCCACAGCCCTGAGTTGTACATTATACTGTGTGTTAACCAGTCCACCTACGTCCTAAACCTCTGAGGAGAATCAAGGGTGACACCTCAAACTCAAGGTGTGGTACCTGTAATTAAGTGAAAACACTCTTCTTCGATGACAAGAACAGAAGGAAAAGATTAATTGGGCTAATCTCTCTCACTGCTCGAACAGATCTTAATTACCTGTGCCACCCTTCAGCACAGAGCAGTTCTCACACAGCAGAACGTCCCCCAACATAAATAGGGCTGCTCAGAATGTTCCTGGCATTTGTCCGACCCCATTTGAACACGTGACAGCACCCAGTGGGGCACTAAAATTGGGGAGTACTACCAATTCTTGTCCCCCAATCAGCAGTGTGATTTCCCAGCCCCACTGAGGACACATCTCCCCACCAGCCTCCCCAGTGCTCTCCGACTGCCCACGCTCAGTCTGGCTGTTGGATAACCAAGGGCTTCTTTTTGGCAGGCAGAACAGTGGGTAACAGGAAGGAAACAGAGCCCAGTTTCCAGAACAACTCATGGTGACAGAGACCTGTGTACGACTTACATGTTCCATGTGTATTAAACCCCAGACACTGTAAATGCACCCTCATAATACCTCTGCTGTGTGGGTCCTGTGCTGCCTTCAGAGGGTGAGATTTCCTGCTGGCACAGGCCCTGTGACCTTCCCTGCCCTCTTAAATGAGCATAAACTTCATCGCCTGTGTTTTGAGTTGTTAAGGTGCATTTAGTCAACTTTTGTAAGAAATTAGACCATTTCTAATGATACTACATCACTCTTTGTGCCACTAGGAATACTAAAATACTATTAGAATATATTTATAGGACCATATGAATAGAAAAGAAGAGAATCAAACAGCAATTCATGCTATAGAAAATGTTATTAGGGGATTAATTCCTGTTCCTTCTCCAGGAAGAACAAGATCTAGGCGGGGTGGGCAGTAGCACTTTCACAACAAATTCTCTCCCTGCTTTCCAAGTTCGAGGGAAAAGGACATGAACTCCTTGCTAAAGGGCTGGGGTGGGAGTAGAAAGGCTCAAAGCCCCCAGGCAACCGGGCCTTGTCTTGTGGGAACAGCACCAGGAGAGGCATGGGAAGGGACAGAGGCGGAGATCGACTGTTCGGAAGTGCCCTTTCCCTCCCATTCAGGGAAGGCAAAGAAAGCCAGGGGATTCCTGGCAGGCTGCTCTCCTGAGCAGCTGGGTGCTTCTGCAGAAACTCCAAAAGCACTCTGATGTGTCTGCAAAAACCCTCTTTAATCCAAGTGCCTCCACAGACACTTCTTTAAAGCAAACCATCCATTGAGGATGAACCAATACCCCTTAGGCAATCTTTTAACATTACACCTTATTAATAAAAAGGTCTGTTAGGAAAAAGAGTTTTCAGGGAGCATCTCCTTTTCCTTCCCTTCCAAGATCAGCAATCCTGCCTCTAGCATCCAAGGCTGGAACCCTGGTAATTCAAGATAATTAAAGATGCCAGACACATGTTCCAGCAGGTCTGATGAAATGCTTTATAAAAGTCATTAGTGGATCCATCTGGTCTGGGGGCTTGCCAGATGGTAAACTCTTCCTACCTCCACAATTCCTGTTGCAATAATATCCCGCTCTAAGAGTTTCTTTTATTATCACATTAGAATTCCAAGAGACAGAAGGTATTGGTTTCTTATGTACACTGTATTTCTGTTTATCCTGATTTTCTGTAACAAGTTCCATCCACTTATGAACATATAATACAGATCTGAAGTTTAAAACCACGGCAGAACGAAGTAGAAAAGTTTAGATATAGAATACAAACTGCTTCAAATAGTTGTTAAATTGTAATTTCTGTATTTAAACTGTTCCCAAACTGCAGATAAAACAATTTTTCTTTCATAAAGACCATAGTTGAGGAACCAGAGAATTACAGATGCTAGAAAGAATGCATGAGTGGGAAGAACAAAAGGGGCATGAGGGACTTGACAGTTGAGGAAGTTTCAAGGAGAGAACAGAAAGCTCCGGGGAGGTTTAATGATAGTCTTTTCAAACCTCAGAGGTAGCTACTGAGAAGGTGGAGGTGCTCTTTCACAAGGATGCACAGGCAGAGCACAAGAAGCTGCTTTGTGGGAAATACTGTTTGGAGACAAGGAAAACATTCCTTATTCCAAAGATTAAAGATCAGGACAGGTTGCCCAGAGAGTGGCAGAATCCCCCTCAGTGGGAATGGATCAGGACTCACTGGACAGTCCTTGGGTAGCCTGATCTAAGGCTGTGGTCTCCAGAGAAAGTTGGATTGGAAGATCTCCAGAGGCCCCTTCCAAACTAGACTTTTCTGTGGTTCCAAGTACTGAAATCAGCAAAGTCTAAAGTAATCAAAGTAAAAATGCATTTTGGCTCACAGCAGTTTCCTTGCATTAGATAATTGCTCTCTGATGCTGCAAAGAGCAGGCAATTTCTGTTATCTTTAATACAGGCACAGGGAACTGATGGAGATCTTGAAATGGGGGTAGCAGAGAAGAGACAGAGCTTTAGAACTCACTTCTCTGGGTCTTTTAGATCTATCCCTGCACTATCCTACTTATCAGGGAGGCAAAACACTTTGCCACTGCAGCAGCCAAAGGCTGAACATTTGCTTTTAGAGTGTTGGTGAACAATTTTTCAAGTTCTGTTTTCTATTTTGGATGCCATACTAAACAGAATCTTTTTATAATCATCCTATTAACTATTATTTGTTCATACAAACTAAAACTCGTTTCCAGAACAACCCACCTGACAAAAAAACCCTGCTTTTTAAACAAGGAAACAGAAGTCCCTGCAGACTGGTTGAAATCCCTGTGTCAGGTGGAGTTGTCCTCCAGCTCTTGACAATATAAGTCAACCTCTGTGCTGGGATGTTTTGCACTTTAAAAGAGCATTCACATGTGATGTTAATCTAAAATAACTCTAGGTAGTTAAATCAATTAATCTCTACTTCCAATCCATCCTGTTTTAAATTTGGAATAATGTTAGTGTTTTGATACATCTTTACAGAACTGTGATTTCTGTAACATAACGGCAGAGCATGTTAAGGCAGACTTGGCGAGAGGCAGGCACTGTCTGCATACAATTAACTCTTTTCAGGCATCAAGGAAAGACTTAATGGTTCTTGTTCCAAATCAGCTACAGACCCTCCAGTTCAGCAGAACAGAGAACACAGCAGGTCCTTCCTCTGAATTTAGGTCAAATTTGTGAAGTCCTTGGGGCACTGACTCTGCTGTGCTGGAATGCCAGACAGATAAATAAGATAACAACCATTTCTCTTAAGTCCTTTCCTCTGTAACAAAAAGTATCTCTCAAGAAAAAATATCTCCAAGAAGCTCCGAGCCTGCCCCAAAATAGCCATTATGTGCCCGCAGGTATCTTCCCCACTGTTGCCTCCTCCTGCTGCACAGAGCCAGCTCTCAGTGAGAGAGGAGCAGCACTCCCAGGATCCCAGCAGGGATGTCTGAACACCAGGGAGCTTCTCAGCCTCATGTTGCTGCTCACACAGTGCTGAGGACAGAGCTGTCCCCGAGCCACAGAAGAACAAGCTCACTACTCAACAATTCCTCACTTCACAGCACTAAAGGGGCTTCCTCCCTCCTTCGGGGCCAAGGGGAACTCGCTGCCCAGCACAGGAATGTGGATGCAGCCCGATCCCTGTTTCTGAAGCAGCACAAAGCACCATGCCCCCTCACCAAGAGGAACCACGGACTGCAAGCCCCACTGAAGGGAGCAGTGGGCAAAGCCCAGCAGGTAACTGGGGGCCTGCACGACAAGGGGACACCATGAAGGGGAAGGAACAAGGCAACCTGTACACCCCCCCCCCCCAATCATGCTGCAAAAATGGGCAGTGTTGAGACAACTGCAGGAATCCGACAGGCCTATTCTGCATCTAATGAGCTCCCAGATGACCCCTGAAACTCCAACCCCACAACCAGCACGGGAGGAACAGCAGGCTCTCAGTAACACAGGAGGTTGTTGCTGGTGCACAATCCAGGGTAACCAGTTGTGCTGGCACAGGGCAGGTGTGGAGGCCTGGGGAGGCACAGGTGGGACAACAGACATCTGGTAGCCTGACACACACAGAGCCCTCATGTGCACAAATACTCATGTCTAGTGCAGTTAATGCACACGCATCCAACTGAATTGCTTTTTATACATCTGAACATATAGCCATAATAATATCTTTAAATATACTAAATGTTGCCACATGCTTCTTGCAAGCAACTCCAGTACAGAACATATTTATCCTGACAAAATAAGAATATAAATGTTGCTGGAAATGCTGCAATGGTGAAATTTCAATTTACTGGCTTAAATTTTATATGGTGATATCACGTTTATATATAACACAGAATAGAGGAAGTGTACAGAATTGTGGGGGTTTTAAGATCATTTAGGCATTTTTAGGTCCAAGTTCTTACTAACTGCCCTACTGGTGGTTTTCTCCTCCATACTCCCTGTGTAGGAAGCAGTGACACAGCTCGAGGTTCCAGCATTAACTTCCCACTTCCAACAAGCCAGGCAGGATCTGGGAATTTGGTGGCCTGCCTCAGACAGCTCCCATCTGCTCCTCAGAGGAAGCAAACACTCTCAGCTCTGAATGAAGTCAGTGCAGACCACACTGAAATCACTGCGTTAGGCTTGGCCACAAACCCAGCCTAAGGTGAATCATTTATGAGGTGGATGTGCAGCTTGGCTGGGATTAATAAAGGCCTTGGAAGCACAGACATTAACAGGTGGTGTTAAGCTCAAGCATTCCTAGAGTGTCCTGGGAATCCAAGGGGCCTTTGGACAAGGATTTTATTTCTATTTTCCAGAACTCACCAGAGATAGAAAGGTGGCAGAAGCATGCAAAGTTATAACCATTCCTGCCACTCTCTGTCCTTGGGAAATTCCTGCTGACCTGCTCCTCACCCCAGTGTGTTATTCAGGCTCAGGAAGTTATTCATTTCAATAAGATCTGTTCATCTCCCCAGTGCAATTATTAGAAGTCCTGACAGATCAGGCCCAAAAGGCCACATAAGCCTGGCAGAACATGGAATTTGTTGTGGCACCAGGATCTACAGAGTCAGGCCAAATGTAAAGAATAAATGGCTTTTGATCAAGTGATCAAAATTTCCCCAATAATAACAAGAGAAAAAAAAAACCTTTCAAAATATGATGCTTTGAGCAAAAACATTTTGCTCTTTAATTATGGACAGGTCTGCTTTACATTCCTGTGAATGTGTACAGAGAGAAAAGCTGGGTGGGTTTCCTAGAGGGGAAACCTAGAAGGGAACCCACAACCATCCATGTTCTCATCCGAGTTTATGTCAGGGATATCCCGTGGATATTTTGCAATTCTGAGCTTCTCCCAGCAAAAAGAAATCCCAGGGGATTTTATCCAAAGACCACAATGACACTGAAAGGTAAGTGGAAACAACTGCTGATGTCCTCATGAACTGTGGGTTTTGAGAAACAAGGGATCAGGGAATACAAGCAGTACTTCTTATGAGCCACACTACCCCAAAGAGAACCTCTCTCTAAATTAAACCACCATATTCCAGTTTCCCTTGCACGCTCAGAGTTTCCATCTGAGCCTAATTCCATTTGCACTCATGATGATGACTGCAGCTTGCTGCATTGTCTGGAAATAACCCCCAAAATGACATCACCAGGGAATTTTCAGAACTCTTCAGATATAGGTATGACTGTTTCTTCAAGAAAGACCTAAAGTATTATACTTTATTTTACTTGAAAGAGAGGGTCTTGGTCCATGATGCTGAGATTAGAACAGCAACTTAAATGACATCAGGGTGACTCAGTCATTACCCAATATGTGGAAAACTAATTAAACGCTGCTGTTAATTTAGTACTGCTCAGTAGAAACCAGCAACACCTTCACGTGCATCTGCTATAAAGAATTTGAAGGCCAGGCTGAATGCTGTGACTGAAAGTGTAATTTGTACACCAGATGAAGTCTGTAAGCCTGACTCTGCAGGAACACCAGAAGCAAAGTGCAGCCAAACCAGACACAAACTGCACATGGCCACTGGGAATCCAACCCTTTATTTCTCCTTTTCATCCCATTCAGGGCTGAGACAAGTGCAGATGGCCTGGATGCAGCCCTGCCTTTCCTCCCAGCAGCAGAGACGTGATCATAATTCAGGCACAGATTAAGCCAAGAGCTCTGAGACTGGTGGTCACAGTGAACAGCAAACACTGAGCACTAATTAATTGCCTGCAGCATGGTGATGTCAGTCACCATGGGAATCACCAAAGGGACATGCAAAGAAAATCTTGGAAACAAGACAGACAAAAGATGGTGCTGGAAAAAAAAGAGGAATCAGGAGTGAGCTGCAAAATGAATATGATATAGAAGATGTGATAAAAATAACCAAAAAGCCCAGAAAAGGACAGTCAAGGAGAAATGGGAAGTATTACAAAGAACCAGGAAAAGTCCCAGCCATTGTCCTAACTCTCCTGGACACTCCCCCTTTAATTTTCAGTTTAGGCCAGTTCATCTCACCCTGTTGACAATCCCCACATGTATTCACATCTAGGACAAACTGTGTGGTCTGACAAAGCTCACAGGCTCTCATTAAAAACTTCACACTGGGATAATAACATTGTTTGCATAGCTTTGCCTCTCACTGCTGAGCAGAAACAGGGGTTTTAAGCTTAGGGAAAGTGTTCCTACTTCAAGTGCCATAACTGCATGGTGTTACAGCTGCATCCTACTTGGGCATTCTTCGCCTGATGATCCTGTCCCACAATATCTTAAGGTTAAGCACTTTAATGGAAAGTAGAGAAAAGCAAGAGCTCAATTCAATAATATATCAAATGAAGGCACACCAAGGGGCATTTCATGGCTCAGGAGCAGATGATGGTTCTTTGTACACAGAATGTCTACAGAAATGATAAATGTGGCAGTATCAAATGTGGCTGGAGAAAAACATTCATTTTTAGACAACTCAGAATAGAGGGAGTTTTAAGTGCTACTAAGGATGCTTTTTCTCCCTTTTGAATGGTGCCAGCTGACACTTCCCATTATCTACCAGGAAAGCAAAGCCAAGACCAACAATTTTATTAATTTTCAAAAAGATGGTGTTGTACACTGGAGGATCATCAGATCACACCAAGGGTGATAAAAGAACTTTGCTGTGGAGAAGGGATTAGATTTGAGTTTCCTTTTGTACTTTCTGAATGACAAAGCACCATAAGCTGTCAGACCTCAAGATACAATGCACAGCACACGGGGATTGGAAGGACATGGAACCACACAGGCCATCAGAATGGGTTTGTACTCTGCACTCCACTTACAGTGGATCAGTGGCAAAGCCACAAACATCAGTGTTCTGAGCACTTTTGCCAAGCTTCTGAAATTCAGCTTCACCAGTTAATTTTGTAGATCACAAATACAAACACTACTCCTAAAAATTCAATGATTGTTTTTAAGCACATACATATTATAAACCCATTTTCACTTTTTCCCCCACAACAATTCAAACAAGAAAAGTTTCTATACAATAATCCATGAAGCAACTTTATTTTTTGAGACGCACACCTCTAAAATAGATGTGATAGCTGTTACCTGGTTTCTACATCATCAGACACAACCTGAAGATTTTAAGTATCAAGTGTGTCTCTAGTGTGTGGTAATTACACACAAACTCTGCTAAACTTCCCAGAGAACAGAACTGATCCAGTTTTCCAGAGCCTGCTCCAGCTGCAGAGGACATGCAAGGACATGTCACCCAGCTGTGACCTACTATTAAAAAGTAGCCAATCCCCCCTGCTTTTTAAAGCCCCAACAGAAAATACCCAAGGGTTGAAACCAATGCCCTGGTGTCCCTGTCCTCTGCTGTCCCTCCACGACAGAGTTGTGCAGCGTCACAGTAAAGCCACCAAGGGATTCACCAGTGACACACCAGTGCTCTGCACATGAAATCTGGAGAGGCAAGAGCTAAAACTGCACAGAAACACACTTAGATTGAAAGCTGAACAGAACTGCCTATTGCCTCCTTTACCCTTCTCTCCTTTCTACCAGGGCTTCAGCAGTTTAGGGTTTTTTTTGTTTAACTAAACAAAAGAAGTGCTTACCAAACCTCCTGAGCAGCTCCTGAGTGCAGCTTAACAAGGGAACTCTGGAAATGACCCTCACCTGTGGCCCCTCCCCAAATGAGGACCCTGCCAAGGCCAGGTGTATGTATTTTCATTGCCTAATTTCTATTCCCTCTGTTACTTCCAAGCTCAGCAGGTTAATTAGAAGAGAACCTCTCACCTGAAAACAATCTGTGCTTAACCGGTGTCAGGCAACAGAAAATCCTCATAGGACAGAGCTGATTTTTATCAGAAAAAAGAAAGCCAGAACTGAAGCCCCCATCACTTTGATATCACAACAGTCATTCTACAGCCAAGGCCTTTTCCCAGTGGAATGTCCAGTGTCCAAGACACAGGTGTTACACCAAACATCTCCTGGATGTCAGGTGTTCCCTTTGATGAGTAGAGGCTTTCAGATGCCAAGGGAAAGGAAGCTCATTTAAAAGCTTTCTACTGGAATAAAGTCCTTATTAATTACAAGTAATCCAAGGACACCACTTTACAGGAATCTGGCTCGTGGCACTGCCTGCAGGCAATTAAAGTACTTCCAGAACTCAGCAGCTCACACTGATGGACTGTGCGTATTTTGCTCCCCTTGTGAAAATACACCTAAATACAGTTAACTGGTGTGTCTGCAAAAGCCACCATCGAGGCACAGCTCCCTTCCCTCAGCACACACCAGTGTGATTACAGAAATCACCAAGAGTAGGAAACTACAGCCCTTGACCAGAGCAGTGTCACAGCCAAAGCTGTGTGAACCAGATGAGCTTCACCTGCATCTAATGAAAGGCACAAATTCCCTTGGGTCACTTCTAGAACTCAGCTGTATACAGAAATTGCCATCAGGAAAAGGTCATTATTTTCATGTGTAAAACAATAATTCTATGATACCTCATAGTCAAATTGACTTTGTATAGTCACTCACAAAGTGTCCTAACTGTTCCACTCTAATTTCTCTTTAATCCTTAGTATGTTCCTGTGATAGTATTGACTATTTCCTCTAAGTCATGTATTGCCATGTTGTATAAGTACTTTTTATGCTTTTATTACAAAAAAAGGAATTAGGAGAAAAGAAGATAATGTCTTTATTAGTTACTCAGAACACAGAGCTCACCCCATTCTGGTGGGCCATACAAAAGCTGCCTGAGGAGTCAGAAAGTCCCTTAGAAAATCCATTATATTGATCCATCAACCCACAATTTAACGAAGTAAAAGAAAGAAGCAGCTTCAAATGTATATGGTTCAGAATAATTACACAAGCTAAAGGACAATCTGCCTTTGCTTTTGCCTTCTGGAATCTCACAAAGGCTGCACAAGCTCTAAAAATGTAATTTTTCAGACTCATGGGGGTATGAACAGTGCTTTCAGAGAAGAAACTGTAATTCATCAAGACCACAAAAATCAAATTACTCCTCAGACTGCTACGATGTAAAATCTTATTCTTGAGGTTGTAAGTCCAGAAATCAGGAGCTGACACCAACAGTTGACCAGTATTTAGGATGGACACACTTCCTCTAATGGTTGTGGTGCCTGTCTGGAGGCACAGTAAGATGCTATAAATGTGCTCAGCAATGCAAGTACAACATAAGGATACAGCACAGGACCTTCATTTGGGTGACAGGGCATTGGAGGAATTCCCAGATTTGCCATAGAAGGAATAATAAAACTGAGAAGAAGCTCACCTTTTGTCAAGTTCCCTGTCAGTGGTACCCAACTGTGCTGGTTTAAAATATCTCTATTATAATCTGCAGTACTAATGCAGCTGCAGCTCAGCTGGAAACACAGCCACCAATATTTTCTGATTGTATTTGTATTTTTGAAAGCAAAATACTAATAGAGATGACTGATGCATGACACATAATCCACATTCTGCTCTCTCTTGCAAAAATATCATACTGACTGAGAAATAACCAGAATTTTAATGCATGTTAATTTGTGCAATGCATTTTGCATACTTTTGTTTTTATTTTTGTATTCTGCAGGCAGCTGGAGTAAGTAAAAAAAGATCTGTAATCATCTCAGAATTAAAAAAAAAAAAAAAAGAAAGCCAAAGCTTTATTCCATAGTCATAGTTTAAATATTAAAATAGTAAAATCATGCACTTTGGCTTTTATGATCTTTTTATGAAGCCACAAATACACCTAGAAATGTTTGAGTTCTCACTTTGGAAATGAGCTTCAACAGAATAAATCCATATATTCTGTTATTTAATACGCAGTAAGAGCAAATCTAAACACACCTTCAAGTGCAGCTCAAAAACCCTCCATAAACCCTGAAGACTGCCATGTATTTTCTGTATTTTCTTCCTCCCAGGAAGGTGGAAATAGCTCATCACACATAAAGATGATCTCTCTTAGGTTTCAGGGGAGTATCTGGGGAACAGTTCAGACCCTCCTTCAGAAAAAAACACCTCTATTGTAAACATTTTACTACTTTCAGATGCACAAGGGAGTACAAGCAACATACGCTGACCCTGCAAGAGACCATGGATAGAAAATTAAAATATGAAACAATAGGGAAGATGTTCCTTTAGTTCTCTGTGGTTTATACTTGTCTGGGCAGTGTGGACAAGACACTTCAGCCACTAAAGTGTGAGGGAGATTAATGCCAAGAGTTTCCACAATGCTCTTCTGTGAGAGCCACAGGTCCTGGCAATCTGCAGTGGTACTGCACAGATGATTTTCAGAGACCTGGTTGCTTTTGTTACTTGGAGTTAGGTATTTAATCCTAGTGTAAACCATGTAATAGCCATGGCTATACCAGCTAATAAACCACTGCAGGGGAGGAGCTGTAACAGAAACCTCTGGTTCTACACAACAAGCCAAAAAGAATCAAGAGAAAACAAGACAGCAAGGAAACTTCCCATATATCATTCCAAGAGCGTCTCTGAGTTAGAGAGACCCCAAGCCAGCCTTTAGGAGGGTGACTGTGGGTCACATGCAGAGCACATTCCTGCAGCTGTGTGGCAGGAATTGATAACTCCGAGCTCATCTCCCCAAAGGCCAGTGAGAAGCACTCATCTTTATTCACTCTGTCAGCTCAGCTTCTTGTTACAATAATGTAAGAAACAGAAATATAATGAATCTGAGGGGAAAAAAAAACAAACTAAAAACAACAAATGAAAATTATAAATCAAGAAGTACACTTTAAAATATAAATTACTATTTAATTAAAAAAATAAGATTAGTTGTCTAACAACAAAATTATGTTCAAAATGTACTATATGCTGCCAATCCTTCCTATAAACCAAATTCCTCGGGGAGTTTTACTGCTTTATGAAACAGGTGATCAAAGACATGCTAAAATTTTCCAAATAAGACAACAGAAGTATGTTGGAATACTGTAGGAACAACCAAGCCTGGGAAATCCCACATCCATGAGCTACCCAAGAAAATAGGAGACCAAGCTACTGAAGCTTTTCCACTTGGGCTGGTGGGTGCCAAAGGTACCAGGAAAGTCCTTCCACCTCACTGACTCAAGGGAGCCAGGGGGCAAACTGCAATCCAACGTGTTAGAAAGAGTATGCTAACATTCCCAGAGGAACAAGCCGTGCAGAACAGAACTGGAAATGACAAGTGCAATGCTGTGGTCTGTCCTCAGACAGCGCTGAAGATGCCGTGATGTCCTGAGCAGAGTGGGATGTCTCATGGCCATGCCTTAAATCGTGCTGACATGCAGGGGAGCTCTTGTGTTGGGGACCTAGAGAGATGTTTGCTGCTGCCAGGAACACAGTGGGGCACACTGCTCAAAGCCCCAGCCCAAACCCTGCAGAGTGAGCCCTGGTTGTGGCTATCACTGTATTTTGGTGACTGTTTCCACTTCTTTGGTGTTTTTAATTCCTATCACATACCAGAGCCAAAAGGCCCCTCTGCCACAATGGAAGAGCTTTTTTTTTTTGTTTTTACTGGTAACATTTCTTAGGAGCCTAAAATCCTGTCACAGCTCAGACAAAGCTCAGATTTACCAATATTGAACATCTCTATTTAGTTCCAACTGCTTAGAAATTCCAGGTTTAAGTCCAGCACATTCATAAATGGAATGAAGGGATGGCATCGCTCCTTGCTGTTGCCTCCAGGAGAGAAAAGAGGGTGGTCTAGAAGTTAAAGAGGTAATCCTGGGATGACACTTAGTTAACAAGTTATTTGAAAGCCAAATATATATCATTTTTATGTTTATGCATTACATAATAGCACATAATCACATAATAATATTATCTTTATTTATGTGTATGCATGTTTAAAAAACCAGAACACCATGCTGCCAAAACCTGAGGTGGATCCCAGAAACCACAGCTCAGTGGGCAGTGACCTATGCCAGCAGCAGAACACGCTCAGTTCTGAGGGGCTTGCAATGAGGAAATGGTTCTATCTGATGGGGAGGGAGAAGGCAGGGAAAAAACTGTGTGCAGTGCACTTAACTGTCATCACGTATAAAGTCATTCCTACCAAACTAAATGACAAGGTAAAAGAGCATTTACCTCTAGGCAGTGGGGAGTCCCAGAGATTAAAAATGAAAAACAACAGATACCACGAGGGAAACATGAAGTGCAACACACTGTGTACAGAGCCCGTTCACAACAATTCCATCAAATAACCCTTTAATACAGCAAGAAGAAGTGCATTCCAAAGAGCTGCCTTATCTAAGAGCAGTGTGTGCATATTCATTTAATCTGCCCTCTGTTGAAACACAAAATGCCATGGTTATTCCTAGTTTAAATTAGCTTGTGACCATCTCCAGGGCTAACAGTTAACCAAAGCACACCTGTGAAGTTACATTGATGGAGACACAAGGGCCAAAGCACTTCTTGCTCAGGGGAATGGATGCTGCCTTCTCAGTTCTCTTACAAAAACTAATACGTCTCACATAAGGCAGCTCTCAGAGAACAAGACTCTCTGTTCAGATTTACAACACTCTTAAGATAGACATTTACAAAAATAAAGCGCTGTCACCCATCTCCCATGCAGATCTAGGGTTTCCTCACATGCCCAGTCACACTCACATATTCACCAGTCTCTGGGAAGTTAAAGATCCACATGCCAGTTCTCATCAGAGCATACAAGTGAGCCCTGGACATTAGGTATTTTCCAGAAATTTTAGACATGGAAGATGACTTTACTTCCAAACTTTTCAAATGATCCATCTGTGTAGCAGAGCAATTCATATGTTCACACATAAGGCAGTGCCCACAGAGCTAACAAGCAGATCATGTCTGTGGAAACTCTACAGAAAGAGAAGAGAAATACCAAAAAGTGAAGACAGAGTTTGGGGATTTAGCATGTTCTTTAAATCAAATAACTTCCCTTCTGTGCTGGCTACAAACTGGATAGTTGGGAAAAAAACATATGAAGGGAAATTGTTCAGAATCTCTACTTCTGTTATTTTAGGAAACAAACTTGGCAGAGGTTTGAGGTAACCCATCTTTGCACACCCTACAGGCTTGGGCTCCCAACTTTAGGATCTCAAGCAGTAGCACAGCCAGACAAGGGACAGAAACCCCACGAACACCTGACCTGCTGTTCAAAGCCCACCAGGCACATGCAAGACCCATCTCCATAGTAACTTACCTCAAGTGATGTTTATGGGATTGCTCTACAGTCACTTAGAAATGAACTCTTCCAAACCATAAACAGTAAGTTTCAATACAAAGGAATGCCATGAAGTTAACTGAGCATTTTATATAAGCAAAATGTTCAGTACAAATTCCTGAGAAGACAGAGTGTCACTGGCAGTGCTCAGTAACCTTCCTGTTCCATGAATCACTGATCAGGACACCTTGAAAAACTCTTCAGAACCACTGCAGGTTATTCCTTCTCCCACAGGACCAGCTGCACTAGGCACCCTCAGCATACAGGACCCCTCAATGATTCAAAACGTGGCTTGGAATGCAATGTACAGTTATTAATTACCCAAACAGTTCTTCATGTCCCCTGTATTTCAATGGGTGTGGAGCCAGTTGCAGACACGAACAGGAGCAGGTGTGAAGTTACAACACTACCAAAGTCCCTCACGTGCCATATTTGAGGGAGATTAGGGTGATCCAAAAAGATGCCTTTTAAACTTCTGTTTTGTGAGACTAATACCAGGAGTTATATAAACCAACATAGAATTATGACTTTTTATGTTTTTATGTAAGCATTATGACTCATTTTCTTGCCTATTATTATTTCTCTTTTCTTCTTGATTTCTTAGCCAACTCTTCAGAGCAGAGATCGGAACCTGGAGTTGTGCCTTCTGTGAAATCTCAGAGCTGTGCTCCTGGGAGACCTTTTTGCCGTGTTTCAGGTTCAGTGCTGCAGTGGAGGCTGAAGAGTTTTGTGCCATTATGTAACTGCCTGGCAGCATGTAGCCTCAGGCACTCATAATCTGGTTTACTGCTTGTCATTTGCTAATACTTCAGGTTTTTCTCTAGCTTATGGTACCGTGGATGTTACTAGGGGTTACCTCTGCAGCTCCTGAGCAGACAACAAAACAATAGGGCATATTCAGCTCAAAGCCTTAAAAAAACCAACATTCAGCAACTTCTGTATTTTCCTGTAACATGAAGAAAGGAACAAAACATGCAAAGCCCTCAAAACTTATGTTCTTGGCTAATTTATACCTCAAAGGAAGAAAATACTTTATATAATTTTCCTTAAGGCTGCAATTATTTATAAAATTGCTCTTTTAATAAAATTTCATAAAAGTGGGAGGGCCTGAATTTATGAAAAGTAATTTTAAAAAGGATATAAGGATAATTTAGAAGGATAAAAGAATAATTTTTAATAACCTAAACTGTCCTCCTCAGAGAGGAGTGGTAAGACGGAAGACAGATGAACCTAAAATAGGTGTGCAGATAACTTTAAAAAGATGTTATCTCTCCACTCAATAGAAAAATAAATAAAGGAAATAAACCCTCTTAATTTATTCTTTGTCAAAATTTTCTGTCATAATATGAAGTATCAACGTGAAATTCCTGGTAAATAGTTATTTTGCGATCTGTGATAAAATTTATATCACAGATTTTGTATTTAAAAGGGTCACATATCCAAAAGAAGCTCCGCAAAATTCTAATTACATTCTGAACGCCATGACTTGTGGTATAGAAACCAGCTGATTAAATCATGCAGTGTGGGAAATAAATAGAGAAAGCGCCATCACAAAAGAAGATGCGGCATTCCTTTAACACCATTATTTAACAACATTAGACACTCAAAGATCTGCTCAAGCCTCACAAGCATATTTTGTTCCCTGAGCCCATGTCCAATAATCTTACTCTTGTAAAAACCTGCAGGCCCTTTCCACACACGGCCCAAGTGTTAAACCTTGCTGGATGCTCCATGTGTGGTCCCTGCAGGCAGCTCTACTCCAGCAGGTGCATCCAGCAGGTTCCTGGAATAGCATTACCTGCATGGATTTGGTAAACCCTGCAGGTTTAAGATTAAGATTAAGATTAAAAAAGGCCACTACAGGCAGAAGCTCTGTTTTGTCTGGTATCAGTAATGCTGGGCTAGACCCTCACCTGTGCCAAGCACTGTGTTTGTACAGCAAGGAGGGGCAGTTTGCTGCAAGGCCACCTGCAAACAGCAACCAAACTGCAATGAGAGCTCTCTGGGAAAAGGGGAAGGACGGATTGCATGGTAAGGAACGCAGCACTGAGCTGCCCATCCTAAAGCAGCCTGTCAGACTGACATGCTTTGATCCACTTCCCAGATACAGCCAGACAAACCTCTCCAGTCTGACAAGCAATAGCTCTTGAAATAGCTCTTTTAACTAAAGACAGATTACACAAAGGCTTAATATGCATCATTTTAGACATTTGAGGCCACCTGCTGATGCCACATATTTAATAAAACCCAAACAAACCCCTGTGGAAGTGGAAGGCCAGACCACATGTAACAATCACTGTAGATGCACAAGGCCCTGGATCAGGAACGTAATTACACATTATAAACTAGTTTTACAGCCACTAAGAGAGTAGTTCCACTGAGCAGTGTTTCAATGGGTTTTAAAGACAAATAGATCTCTAAAGAGATGAGAATCCCTCAGAATGTTAGAGAGATCAGGAACCTGCTGTAGAGCTCCTGCTCAGACCTCCATTTGTGCGTGCCTAGCACCGGTGTGAGCAGGGCACAGAGCTGGGCCCAGCAGGGTCACACAGAACCAGCTCTCACCTTCTGCCAGAGCAGTCACAGGGAAAGCTCAGCTTTTACCTCATCACAGGTTCCAGCACTTGCAGAAGTGAGATAAAAGGCCTTGTGGGTACCTTACAAACAGTGCTCAAAAACTAGAGAGGTGAAAAACAAAAGTTACGGGAATTCATATTTAACGTGTTTTCTGGTCAGACAGAAGCTGACTGAGACTAACCTCTTGTTAAAGAGCTCTTAAGACACCCAGAAGGAAGGATGGTCTCCCTTGTCAGGGTGAATGGAAAAGGGCTCCAGCCTTAACTGCAAGTAGAGCTGTGAAAAACTGACGGCATATCTTATTGTCTTTTTTTTTTTAATTCCAGTTATTTACTGTTACATTGACTGTTAAAAATACAAGTATTTTGCAATTAATATTTGCAAGTAATAAGTTACTCCTAAAGATAGTGTAAGAGTAACTGACACTTGCAGAGTTTAACTCTGCATATGGGAGAAAGAAGAGGATGAGAAAGCAGATGTTTGGCATGAATGGATGCCCAATTTTGATGTGGAGGCATCAATATTAGTGTTACTACATATAAACTATAGTACTAGTTAGCAGCTCTTATGAAGGATTATGTCTTGAACATTCCAGTCTGCTAAAATAATGAAGGCACTTGAAATTCCCAATAAAAACCCCAGTGAAATCCTTTGTAACAAGGAAGGTTAGGCAACCAAAATAGCAGGGCTGCTATATCCCTCTGAGAGTAACCTTTATTTCATATTCTGTTTTCATTACCATCATTTCAGTGTATTTCAATCCATCTGTCACAGAAGGAAGAACAGACTTCAATGCCAGCAACTAACAGAAGTGCCAGCAATAAGATGCAGAGCACCAAAGTTCATGGAATGTTTAAAGGAATTTGACACAAACATTTACAAGGCCTTAAGATCAGGCCTCACTAAAGCTCTGCAGGTCTCATTTCCAGTCTGTTATAAATACCACTTCTAAAGGAGAATTTCAATCCAACGAGCCTGTTGGAAAATCCAGACACCCAATTGTTCCTGCGGCAGAAATGCATCTCATCTTCCTGCAAAAACCTAATCAAGGCTTAGAAGAAAAAAGAATTATCTGGAAATTGCCTTCATAAATCAATCTGACATCCAATCTGTCAGGAAGAAAGATAGGAATAATAGTTCATGGAAGTTGATCTCTTCTGCCCTGCAAGATGAAGCTCACAGAGTCTGTAAAGACCAGAACTGGTACATACACTTTTGCAGGAAGTTTGACAGTACAAAACACTGATACAAAACTGTGTAATACCATAAGCTCCTCCCCATCATCCAAACTGAGAAGAAAATTTGAAATTAAGGTTACTTATATCAAAATATTTTCTATGAGTTTTCATCTAAGTAAAGAGTGATTACACTCAACTACCTGATGACTCTGGGTCATCTCAAATCAAACTGAAATAAAACAAGTTTAAAGGTTCAGAGAGTTAACGCAGAGAAAACTTCAAAAATACAGGTCAGGCTGCTGTGGCTGAAGATTGCAGTGAAATGGTGACTGTTCTTGTTGACATGTTGTGACAAATGCCTGCTGAGTTTCTCCCCACTTTTAACTGATCCATGTATTTCTAAACCCCCACTCAGTAAGATAATGCAACTATATATGCTGATACATCTGATGCATTCATATGGATATTTAAGAAACAAATGTACAGCAGCCAGTAAAATCCTTAAATCTAAATGCAGCACAGCAATCAAGCAGAGGCAAAATAGGTCACCAGAACTTTGTGGAATAAACAGCATTTTTCCCAAGTTTTCTGAGATTGAAAGCAAAGGAAGCAGTAAAGCTGATTAGATGATTAGATTTTATGGGGAATTCATTTCTTTCATATGAAACTTGTTTAACATCTTACTCTCTCCAAACAGTTCCCAAAACACGTCCAACAACCACAGTAACTTGAACATTGCTCTACAGCAAAGTAACTGTTGTCACCATCCAAATGGAGGCAACGAAACATAAAGTGTTTTAGCTCCCTTCAAATAAGTACCACCCTACAAGCAGATACATTATAACACATAATTTCCATTAAAAATCTTCAAGCACAATTTAGATCATCTGTCTCTGAGGTTTTGATTTGCATAGTTCTGCCATCACTTGACTTATTCCAAAATTACATTTACTACAGTCAACAACACATGACATTGCTTCAAGCACCCTGTTCCTTTATTCCCAATGGCAGACGGGCAAAAAAATGTCCAGTCATATTCCACCACACATCCTGTCTCCCGAAACAACCCTCCTGGAGAACAAAGCAGCCTCCAGTCTGTATGTCAGTGCAGTAAATCTCATCCCACTGGCACAGCCGTGGCTCTAATCCCAATCTGTCAGCGCAGTGGCACACGCACACCCACGCCCAGAGCCCACATACTTACAGCAATATTCTATAAATCCGAGCCTGCTGGGGCATTGTAAGCAGCCTTACATAAACAACGTGCTCTGGGAGCTGCAGACAACAGGGGGCTTGGCAGGTCCCACACCCAGGCAGCACAGGGCCTGTAAGAGGAGCAGGCTTGCAGCACAATGCCTCACAGGAGACGTGCTTGGAGGCAACTGCGATGCAAAACTGCCGGGGGAAATGCATGACATACAAAACATCAGGCACCACAAGAATCTGGGGCACACAAGAAGTGCAGGTGAAGTCTTCAATATGCTGTCAGAGATGTTCCCTCAGTAAGTTTTGACATATTCAGGAGAATTGCTCAGAACTGCAGAAATTCTTGGAACTCAAGAACAAGGAGATGTAACTTCACTACCACACCATGAAAAATTTCCCAAAGTTAGGAATGAATCTCTGCAAGTGTTTTTTGTTAAAATAAATCAAATCAATTGTATTTGAAATTATAATGAGAAGTATCTCAATAGGCTATATTTTTATTTTTGCTGTTTTCTGCAGCTTTCACATGCAAAAATAGCAGAAAAATTACAGGAATGAACTGCCTCCATTCAACACTTAATTGAGAGAAACACCAAGGAGTGATCTAATTGATCACTGTTCTACCAGTAAGGCGCATTATAGAAGTAATAGAACCTTCTGTTTCTTGGAAAGTGTTCAACTCCTGCCAAAACTCATGAGCCAGCCTTGCAGGTGGTTCTACTACAACCAGATCCCACATTTGCTTGAGTCCTGTGGTAGGCAGTGATGCTGCACGAACTGCAAGATTCTCACTAACACACAAACTCACAGCCATGACAAAGTGCACGAATTGCAAGATTCTCACTAACACAAACAAAATGGCCCGGGAGCCTTCAGAGACCAGAACTAATGCTGATTCACTTCAGCCATGTGTTGATCCTCTTCTATCGTGACAGGACTTGCTAAGCAACAGCATTAACCACTCCCCAGCTAAATAACATGCACTAAGAGCTGTGTTCTATGGCTGGAAGTAACAAAGGAATGAGAGAACACTTGAGTGAAGAAGGGGAGCTCTGGAAGGTACCCACAAACCCCTCTAGAAAGCAGGGCTCATCTCATGCTGAGGTTAAGGAGGAAGAGCTGGGAAGCACAGCACCTGGTGGCGGCTCTGCTCAGAAAACACGACATTCTCAGCTCTCTTGCTCACTGGGAACATCGACCTTATTAGCCAAGTGCAGTACAGCCAGTCCCTGCTACAGACAGAACTCATCTTTAAATATGAATGGGGGAAATGGCATTTCTCCATTAATCCAATACACTCTGGTCTGCTTGAGCCCAAACTAAATTATGTCCAACTGCATTATTTTGACATGAAACAAGAGGCAGAACTATTAATCTTATAAAAACCCATTAAACATACACACCTGACCTCTTCACTGAGGACAAATATCCCCTTCCATGACTTCAGCAAACACTTTGAGGTAATACATGGTGTCAGCTCTGAGAATCATGGGGTCATCTTTTTTTTTTTTTTTTTCCCCACAGAAACTTTTCAACACAAAAGGAGACAACAGCAGTCCTTGGAAGCAATCTGGCCACTTCAAGGTCTTCTGCTCTCAATGACTCACAGCATTTTCCACAATCTGCAAATTTTCTTTTTTAAAATGGTGTTTCAAACCTCTTTAGAAGTTACAACCTGTTGGACTGTAGATGCACACACTGCTGTTTAGAAGCTGGTCTCAAGAAAGTAAATCCCAACAAAACCAGAAAAATTGATAAGTACATTTATCCCATTCATCTCAATCAGATAAGAACTGTGAAGCCTAATATGTGAGAATTTAAACTGCTACATTTATGACCCATATCAGTGATGACCACACAAGCAATCATCTATTTAAAAGTACAATATTTGTGACATTTTTCCCCCAGCTGATTGAATATTAAAAAATAAAAAGAGAACGAAAGCATCACTGCCCAGTGAAAACCCAGTGGATATGTGCAGCTATGGAGATGTGTCTTGACAAATTATATTTCTAGTATTTAATAGGAATTGAAGCATAAGCTCAGAAATATACAATTCTCTACATGGCTTAGTCTTCCTACTCCACAGAATATCAAAATTTATGTCCATACAACAAGCAAAACTTTTAATTTCATGATATTGCAGATGCACCTAAAATACTTTGGAGCTCTTAATACCTTTGAAACCAGAATAAACTTTTATGCACATGAACAGTACTTGAGGAAATGCTTTAAGGCATCCTAGAGAGGAGGAGAAGGATGCTAGGAGGACACACAGCAGTCAAAAGCTCTTCCTGGGAAAAGTGGCTGGTTTGACATGACAGTTGTGATTTGGTTCCCGGGTGTCAGGACTCTGCCTTCAGCAGATGTTCCACAGCACTCCCGCACCGTGAGTCACCTGGGACTGTTCTGGTTTCACATCACCCAAGAAAACACTTCATTCATGCTGAATTGGGTGAACAGGGAGGGCAGCAGATAGCTGTGCTCACAGCACTGTCATCACCAGGCAACATCCTTCACAGGCATATTCTAGGCTCACATTTCTGTCGTGAAGTAGTAGCTACAACATTAATTTTCTATTTTACTTATATAATTTCTGTATTTCAGACAGATTTTTGTTTTAGAAGGTACAACGAACTCTCTAGCCATGTTTTTATTGTGCTATTTTGTGAGGTGCAGTAAAAATCAGCATTTTTGTAAGACAAGAATATCAATTAAACCCAGTTCTGGGGCAGAATTTGAGAGAAACAGATGATAAACTGGACAGACGAGGAACAAGACCTGCGCTTCTGTAGCCATCTTGCACCAGCATGCCTGGGATTTTTTGCCTGGAGTGCAAACAGCTGAATTTGATTTTGCTTTAAATTTTCCAGATGATATTATCAGCAGTTTAGTGTGAGCAATGTGCCAGATTTATGCACTGTCGTGCTGGGATTTGCCGAGGGCAAGGAGAGCTACACCTGCCTTCTGTGCAGTGTCAGAACTGATGAGCTGGGGTCCCAGCTCTGGGAAGATCAGTGTGCTGGAGCCACGGTTTTGCAGCACTGTTGCACTAAGATCTTCCCAGTGCTGAAAACCAAGTGTTTTGCTTTTGGTGCAGTGCACTACAAAAACTTACCTTCTCTCTCTTATTATTGCAACATTTTGAAGCTTTGCTACAAAGCAATGATACTCGACAGTACCCAGGAATACAGCTTTCACACAGGCTGCTGCTAACAAATCTGGGCTGCTCTAAAACGGCAGGTACAAGCCGAGCTGAAAGAAGCAAGGAGGGGGTATTCTGCCAGCCCTACATTCTCCTCCCTTCCCTTTAAACCCCACCCCACCCCACCAGCAGAGAAGTCATCCCCCTTACCTGATAATATCATCGTTGTGCCCGAGGAAGAATTTCTGGCTGTGCTCCCTGGTGTTGTAAACCACGCCGACTCCAGCCACGAAGTACACGACCTCCTTCCCCGCCGTGTAGTACAGGTTGTTGCGGCACTGGTGTCCCCGGTAGCCGTACACCCACTCGAGCCGGAGCTGGCAGCGCGGAGCCGTCCGATCCGCCATGATAACCAGCCCCCTGCCCACCCGCACACGGCCGAGCGCTGACCCGCCTGCCCCCGGCACGCCTTCCCTTCTGCAAGGCTGGCGATGCCTGCCCAGCCGCCGGAGCCTCAGGTGTCCCTCGGGAGCGGGGATGGGCACGGGGAGCGCATCGCTGTGCCGGGGATGCCGCCGCTCAGCGCCGCCGCCGCGCCGCCACCATCATCTGCCGCCGCTGCCCGGCACCAGCCGCCGCTCCGCCGCCACCCAACTTCTCGGGGGCACACAAACACACCTACGGCAGCGGCACACGCCGCTTCTTGGCTTCCCGAAGGCAAAGTAACTTCTGTGCGTCACCAGCACCACCTGCCAAGGGCTCCCCGCTGCGTCCGCCGTGCGGCACCTCCTTGGCTGCCTGCACAAAGCTCCCGGGGTGCTCTTCTCGTTAACGTGTTTACCCTCGGGGAAAAGACAAGGGTTGGGACCGCAGGGTG
The DNA here is from genome assembly GCA_013399695.1 of Formicarius rufipectus. Classification (NCBI taxonomy): domain Eukaryota; kingdom Metazoa; phylum Chordata; class Aves; order Passeriformes; family Formicariidae; genus Formicarius; species Formicarius rufipectus. The sequence continues at coordinate 139,491 of VXAU01003679.1, read as the reverse complement.
TGCTGTGCTCAGAGGGCCGGGGGGCTGGTGCCCGGGGTGGGTGCTGTGGTGCCCCCCGCGCTGTCAGCAGGGCCCGGCGCCCCGAGTACGCACGGCAACCCGCTCTTGCAATACCACCTCATATACAACACCCAGCACAAATAAGAGGATTTTACCCCACCTTTCCTTATCCCCCAGCGACACAAAACTTCCTCACTTTGGATTCTACCGCAACCATGGAATTAAAACAGTTTCCCATTCTCAGTCACACCCATTCAGGGTGAGGCACTGAATGCTGGTGGCCCTTTTTTTTTTTTGGGTACTGTCATCCTTTGGAATGATATTCCAAGGAACACATTCCCTCGCCTGTCTCCTGCTTTCCCCAGAGCAGAATTTGTACTGTCCTTGTCAGTCGAGGGTGGTCGCTGCATGGTGATGGTGACAAGGCACCCAGCGCCGCACAGACTCGCTCCACAGGAGACACCCAGCCCTGCAGGGTCGGGGGTGCTGGGGGCAGAGCCAAACCCTCGCCCCCAGGGCTCAGCGCCAGGCGAGTGGGGAGAGGGAATACCGAGGCTGGCACAGACCCCTGTGCCTGTTCCCACACCGGACGGCCGCGGGGACCCGCGGAGCCTCCGCGCCCACCTCCAGCGGCAGCAGGGCGGGCAGAGCCCTCACGGAGCTCACAGGGAGCCCTCATGGAGCCCTTCACAGTGCCCTCAAGGAGTCCTTACAAGTGCCCTCAGGGAGCCCGCACGGTGCCCTCAGGGACCCCTCACCACAGTGCCCTCAGGGTGCCCTCAGAGTGCCCTCAAGGAGCCCACACGGTGCCCCTCACGGTGCCCTCATGGAGCCCTCAACAGTGCCCTCCCGGAGTCCTCACGGTGCTCTCACTGTGCCTTCACGGTGTCGGTGCCCTCAGGGACCCCTCAAGGAGCGCTCAGGAAGCCCTCAGGGAACCCTCAGGGAGCCCTCACGGTGCCCTCAGGGTTTCGGTGCCGGGCAGAGCCCTCACGGTGCCCTCACGGAGCCAGAGCCCTCACGGAGCTCCCATGGAGCCCTCAGGGTTTTGGTGCCGGGCAGAACCCTCAGAGTGCCCTCAGGGAGCCCTCAGGGTGTCGGTGCCCTCAGGAAGTCTTCACAGAGCCCTCCCGGTGCCCTCAGGGTGCCGATGCCCTCCCGGAGCCCTCTCGGTGCCCTCAGGGTGCTCTCACGGAGCCCTCACGGTGCCGGTGTCCTCACGGAGTCCTCACGGAGCCCTCAGGGTGCCATTGCCCTCAGGGAGCCTTCAGGGAGCCCTCACTGTGCCCTCAGGGTGCCGGTGCCCTCCCGGTGCCCTCCCAGAGCCCTCACGGTGCTTTCACTGTGCCCTCATGGTGATGGTGCCTTCACGGAGCCCTCAGGGCGCCGATGCCCTCAGGGAGCCCCCCCGGAACCCTCCCCGTGCCCTCAGGGTGCTCTCACTGTGCCCCCACGGTGCCGGTGTCCTCACGGAGTCCTCACGGTGCTTTCACGGAGCCCTCAGGGTGCCGGTGCCCTCAGGGAGCCTTCACGGAGCCCTCACGGAGCCCTCAGGGTGCCGGTGCCCTCCCGGTGCTATCCCGGTCCCCTCACGGTGCTCTCACTGTGCCCTCACGGTGCCGGTGTCCTCACGGAGTCCTCACCGTGCCTTCACAGAGCCCTCAGGGCGCCAGTGCCCTCAGGGAGCCTTCACGGAGCCCTCACGGTGCTGGTGCCCTCCCAGAGCCCTCCCGGTTATCTCCCAGAGCCCTCAGGGTGCCGATGCCCTCCCGGAGCCGTCCCTGTGCTCTCACTGTGCCCTCAGGATGCCGATGCCCTCAGGGAGCCCTCCCAGTTCTCTCACTGTGCCCTCAGGGAGCCGTCCCGGTGCTCTCCCAGAGCCCTCAGGGTGCCGATGCCCTCCGGGAGCCGTCCCGGTGCTCTCCCAGAGCCCTCAGGGTGCCGATGCCCTCCGGGAGCCGACCCGGTGCTCTCCCAGAGCCCTCCCGACGCCGGCCGTGTGTCGGGGCGGCCTCCCGGGCCCGTGCCGGGGGTCCCCCCGCCGTGAGGGGCCGCGGCCACCCGAGCCCTGCCCCGCGAGGGACCCTCTGCCTTCCCTGCCACAGCGGCGTCCCCGAGCCCCACAGCACACAGCCTCATTCCTTGGGGGTTTTGGTGTGTGGCTGTGCCGCCCCGCCTTCCCCCCGGCTCCCTGTGCCCGGGGATCCGATGAGCCTCCCTGGGAATTACGGGTTTCTCACTCTTTCTGCTCAGAGCTCAATGGGATAATGTCCGTCTGGTCGCGGCTTTCCGCTTAGGATCTTTTTTTGGTGAATTAGGTAAATGACATTAAGACAAGACAGGGCAAAAAGGCTCCTCGCCTGCTCACCAGGGACAAACACGATCGAGGTTCAAGGCTCTGCTGGTGTGGCTGTCACCGCTGTGAACAACTGCAGTCAGGCTGAACTTTGTATTTAATCCTTCAGGAAAGCCTATATCGTCGGGGTTAGACAAAAAAATAAATTAAAAACCACTATTTTAGCAACTAAGTACACTAGTCATGAAGCAGTGTTGGAACAGGCATGGTGCAGGTTTGCAGACTGAGGAGTCAGGAGCAGGTTCCAAGACAGGGGACTCAGTGGTAGTGATGGGATCTGCAGGATGACCTTGGCCGACTGTGACCTGAGAGGAGAACCTGCTAATACTCCATGCAATGATACAAGTGAAGAGCTCTATTAATAAAGTTAAAATTAAGATAGATAAGCACTATGTGAATTCACAAAAAATGCACAGTATCTCGTGGTTGATACTCAGCTATAGCTGTGTGTTAAAGTTTTGATGGAGTGTATTAGTTTTAGAAATATGATTATGTGTTAAGATAGTCCTTACTTGTACTTTTGAAATCCCTATGCAGTGGAACATAAAAATGCAAGAATGTAAACATTTGGAGCCATTTCTGCCATTCCTGAATAGAAATGTAACTTTAGGCAAAGAGGAATTAAAATAAAACTCTTATTTTTGTTTTTGATGCAGTCAGATTGTCTTATTTAACAGATAAGGCTTATAAGCCTAAAACCAAGACACTAAAAACTGTGTCAGTGCAAAAAAATCCCCCGCAAAAACTCAAAGGAAAACCTTAAAGTTAAACCTGTGGAGCTACACAAGTTGAGTTTCACTCCTTTTTCTCTAATGCGCACCCTCAAGAATGTAGTGAATTTTTTGGTGGTGATTGAATGAATTTGTACTTCAGTTAATTAATTTACTGGCGAGGTTTTTGTGTTGTGGTGGTTTTTTGTTTGTTTTGGTTTTCTTTTGGTTTTTTGGTTGTTTGTTTTGGTTTTTCCTGTGTTTGTTTTGTTTCCCCAGTTGAAACGAACGCGTTCTTGCCTTTGCCGTCGCTGCCTCTCGGAGCCCGCAGCACCACAGACACCCGGGGGTGCAGGGGCAGGCACACACCGAGACACAGCGTGAGCCTCGGCACAACAAGGGCCTTTCTGTTCAAAAAGACAGTCGGGATGGACTTCCAGTTTAATGTAACACCGGCGAGCCTTGTGTAGAGGGTGCCAAAAAGCACCTCATCTCAAATGAACTCCAGTCCTTTGTGACACATCCTGCCCACTCTGTACATATCCAAGAGCTGTGATCAACAATGAACACTGAGGTTTTCTCCCCCAGAAACATCTGTGTTATGTCCTAGATCCCTGCTCCACAAAATAGCCTTTATAACTAGTATTTTTATGGATGAATGTGCAGCAGATGCACAGAGATGCCACATTAATTAGTATTTCAAAAATTGGTACCTCTTATTTGAGCTGTAAATGCTTTTTTAAATTGTATAAAATCCCTAAGACCCTGGGGGGAGGGATCAGAAGCAGAAGCTGTGATCTGGTTCTGTTTGTTTGTTGCCTGGCATTACATTAATCCAATCCTGATTGATGCCTCTCAGTGGTTTTACGATTTAACTACAAAATCATAACAGGGGAATTGGCTCTAAGCTCTTATTCCTTGTGGGCAGGAACACTGATTTGCATTAATGAAACACTCGGATCTGGCCAGAAATAGCATTAGGGGAAAAGGAGAGAAGGAAAAATGGAGCCTTTTCCATCCACCAGCCTGTTTCTGAGAGACCAGACGCTGGTCCCCCAGAGCCCATCTCCACTGGGACACTGCCTGCCTTCATCCAGACCTTCCTGGGGGCTGCCTTTGTGCCACCTTTGCATGGTATCTCAGTGACCAGTTTCAAATGCTCACCACTGCAGAAAGCCTGATCGTCCCAGGGACCTGCTCTCCTTTCCTGTGCCACACAAGCCTGGTGTGTTCCTCGCCTTCCCCTACCCTGGCCCCATACTCCACTCGACTTCCCTCCTACGGTGATGAGACGTGTCTAAATCTTGCCACGGGTTTACATAACTCTCTAGAAATGTGACTTGGCGAGTTAAGAGAACTCCCATGGCAGCTCTCAGTTGTGTCGGTGCACAGATAATGCTGGGGAGGTGTTCCAGTGCGAGCGGCTCTGCCGCAGCCCAGCATCTCCCTGGAGACAGTGACCTCTCACGGCAATGCTGGCACTCGGCGAGCGAGGGACTTCAGCCTCACTGGGCGTGGGAGGAAAACCAAAGCAGGAGCCATAGCAGACTCGTAACAAAATCCATCTTAGGCCCGGGGAATTTTTACCTTGAAAACAGATTGAGCCACCGCAGCGACTCATCTGACAGTGCAAGAGTATTCTGTGAAATTCATCATTTTGGGATACAAAGTAAATGCTGCGTTGTGGAACAATGTGCATTCACCCCGTGCTGTGATGTGAGTGGCTGTGGTGCTCACCCTGTGCTGTGAGTGGAACAACGTGTGTTCACCTTGTGCTGTGGTGTGAGTATAACAATGTGTGTTTCCCCTGTGCTGTTCAGTGGCTGTGGTGTTCACCCTGTGCTGTGGCTGCGCTGTGAGTGGCTGTGCTGTTCAGTGGCTGTGGCTGTGCTGTTCAGTGGCTGTGCTGTTCATCCCCCCGGCTGGGCTTAGAGCAGGGGAGGATCCTGCAGGCAGTGCCGCACGGAATCCTTCAGTTCACGCTTTACACCATGGCCAGGTGCTTCAACGCCCCGTCCGTGCTGTGTGAGCCCAGCCCCAGGGCTGCCCTGCCCGGGTGTGGCCCGGCGCTCGGCCGCGCTCCGGGCGGGCTGTGCTGCATTATGACACACTGCGGCTGTGCCCACGTGTGCTGCGAGCGCCGCCGGGCTGTCAGCTCACAGCACGCACAGCCCGCGGCCACCAAGGGGTGTGTGCAGGGTCGGAGCAAAGCCCCCAGTCCTGTGCTTCTGGTGTCATTGCCCTACACTGTCATGTATTTCCCTTTATCCCCCTCCCTCGGCCATCCCGTGTGCCCTGGGGTTTGGGTCAAGCCTCGCCTCATTCGTATTTTAGTCTTGTTTAAAATCCTTGGAAACGGACCCTGATAATCTACCAGAACCAGAACATCCACTGATTGCTGTCACAGGGCTAGAGAAGAATGCTTGACAGGGGATAAATTACCCGGAGCAGTAAGGAAGGAAATAAATGAGAGCCTCAAGCGCCCAGTACTGACTCATCTTCTTACCTGAGTTGTTCTGCTTGGCCTCTGAGAGTACCACAGTGCCAGGGCACGGGAAGGCAGCTGAACCCCTGCTCCACTTGCGCTGGCCCAACACTCCCATTCCTCCTGCTGCAGGGATGGGCCCTCGGCTGGTCAGGCCATGGACAGAGCTGTGGTGTCTGCCAGCTGAATGCCACTTCTTCAGTCATTTAATCCTTAACATTAGTTAGTCATTGAGCACAGCCTGGTGTTTTGTGGTTTTTTGGTTTTGTTTTGTTTTTTTTTTTTTTTTTTAGAAAAGGACTAATGTCTGCTCCAACTCACTGTTCCTTAAGTTTCTGTGTTATTCAGATATCTCTTATTAGTCAAGACAGCAAAAACCAAAAGAGTCACCAAAAAGAGTAAAACAACATCATACCTGCAAGCTATTAATTACAAAACTGTACTCTTAAAGCATAACAAAGGGAAAGACCACCTAAACCAGTACTTCACCAGGACAGAGATTAATCATTCCTTTCTTTTCCTTTACCATGACCACTAATCTGCCTTGTATAGAGTACAGCCCTACCACAGAACATATTCTCTGAGCAGAACAGATGGATTAGCAGATTAATTGCATCAATCTAAAAGAAAACCCTCCCAACACATCCTCAATTCCAATGGCTGAGGAGTTCAGGCTTTTCCCCCTACATTGCACTCAAATTTGCCAGGATATGGGAAGGACCTTTCAGGAGCAGCATTCTGAGACCTTCCCTCAGCTTGGAATGCATCATGAGGGTCCCACCAAGAGGTAAAGAGGCAGACTGACCTGACTATAGGATGATTCCTCTTCTGACCTATGACAGCAACATAGCTGGGAAGTGGTTGGTCTTGACTGATTTTCTTGGAAAATTTTAAGGTTCAACTTCCATCTTGCTCTCGCTCCATATGTCAAGAGGAAGTATCACAACTCAGGTACAGGTCAGCTGAGAAAACCAACTGAAATATGAACTCCTCAGTCCTCAGTGCAGAACTGTGTCAGGGTCTGGCTGTGGTCACTGCTGCAGACTGGGAGTGACACAGGCACCCCTGGACAGGCACCACCTGCTCCCATTCCATCACCCACATTTACAGTCGTCCTTCCTGCCCCGCTGTTTCCAGCAGTCCCTCCCTCCCCAGGATCCAGGAGATGCCCTCTCCTCCTCCCTGCCCTGGCTGTGCCCACTGACCTGCCTGCTCTGCCTGGCTCTGTCCATAGGCTGCTCCTGCCCCAGCACCTCTCTCTGCACGGAGCTGCTCCCTTATGCTCCAAGGCTTACTATGACTCACTCCTCATCCTCAGCAACTCCCAGGCAGTTCCTAAGCAGAAAGGATTTTGATTTGAGTCATTTTCAGGAACAACTTGCAGTTGAGAGGCAAGACAAACACCTCTGAAGGCATGTTCACCCAATCACTCCAGAAACACACACCACAGGCCCTCGAGATGGATCTGCCCAACTGCTCAGCATATCAGCTCAATTAAGTGACACATACTTAAGGCATCCACATCTCTGTGCACTTTAATAAACTAAGAACATTGTTTCATAGCCTCTAATAATGTTAAACCTCAGCTTTTTCTATTGTATTAAACTTTACAATACTAGCAGTGTTAGCCTACATTTCACTAATAATTAGACTGGAACAATGTAACATTACAGAGTAAAAACCCATGTGCATGAATATTCCATTGTTTAACAACCAAAAACCTTGGAAAACAAGAAAAAGCCAGAGAACACTGTACACTCCATGAAAAGAATTCAGACACTGTACACTGGTCACACTTTCAGGAAATGGTCACTTGGAAACACTTCAGTTTGCAGTTTGTCTGCTTTCCACCTGAAATTATATTTGAGTGTATTTTAATGATTACAACATATTAAAAACCAGGTTCCTTACATTTCACTGATTTTAAAACAAAGCATGGAGCTGCTCAGAGCTGTTTCTCTTAGATGTTTGCTAGGTGGCCTCCAAGGAAAGGAAAGGACTTAAGGCCTTGAGCTAAAGGTAAAACCTTGGAGAGCAGCACTTATCCAAGTGATGTGCTTTGGCTGCCAACTTTTACATGGAGCTTTACCTCAGTCAGGTAAATGTCCAGGTAACTCCATCATCCCAGCCTCTGCTTCTGCTTTACTTCCATTCATTCTGCAGCATTTACTCCTCACAAACAGTATCCATATCCACATATTTTACAAAATACTGATTACTTTTTTTTTTTTTTTGGCACTTAATCTGGGAAGCAGGGTGAAAGGGAGGGCAGGTGGGAAGTGAAGGGAAAGAAAAGCGGGAAGAGAGAAAACAACCATCCCAGAATGACCTTCAGCACAAGAGAATGGAATTACATTTGAAGACATCAGTTTCAGTGCACAGGAGAGATGACATTTTAAAATAACTTTATTTTTGATCCTCTTTCAAAATTATGATTTAACATAGTCAGAAATGAAATAAGAAACTTACCCAGCATATTTAGTTTTAAAAGCATTTAATGACATCGCATATATTTAACAGATAGGGTAAAAGTCTAGAGGTACAGTTCCATACAACTGAAAGCCAGTTCCAGTACTACTCTTGACTACAGGCCCAGTCATTGAAAGTTCATTCCTATTAAATGTAATTTTTGATTGTGCAGTAAGATGAAAATTTTTCATTACAATAGTTACAGTGACAGAAATGCACACTATGTATCAAAGAGCAAGGTAATGTAGCAAAATTATAACACACAGTGCTGCAGCTGACAAGCAAGTAACCATTTGAGTAACATTACTTTTCCAGTAAATGCTTCAGTTCCACTTTTACACTTATCGATGATTTTAAAGGGTTTATTATACATCTAGTCTTATTATACTTTGTACTAGAATTATCTGAAACATACAATATAATGTATTTTGGAAAAAAAATAAACCAAAACAAAAAACAAAACAAAACCAAAACCAAAAAGAAACAACCCCAATTTGAAATTACAGCTTATTTCAAACTGTCTCAGCCTGTTAATCCGCCTGGAACACCACCACTGTCAGGGTGGCAGTGGCTGCAGAGGGGCAGTGGCTGTGCTAATGTGTGTAGGTCAGCACAGCCCTCACTGTGGGACAGCAAACAACACCCTGCCTTGCATGCCAATAGCACTAGGAGTGGGTTATTTTCCAAGACAGCCTCACAAAATTGAGGAACAGTTTAAATATTAAGATCTAATCTACATTAACTTCATTAAAAAAAAAAAATAAACGAAACAAAAACAAACCCCCCAAACCTGGTCCTCCCTCTCCTACAGAAGCTGCCCAATGCACCTCATACGTTTGTAACTTTAGATTCTTTTTTTTTTTTTTTTGTTGGCTTTTTTTTTATTTTAAAACGCTCTATAAATAAAAAAATGTCAATCACATTGAGGAACATGAGGCACAGAGAGTAACGTATTGGTTCTGAGCTCGCATGCTGGAATTCCACTGGAACGGTCAGAGAAGTGCAGTGTGTGAGATGGAGTTCACTTCTTTTTCCCAAAAAGGCTGAACCTTTTCTCCTTGTCTTTCTCCTTGTCCTTCTCGCGCTTGCCGGGGCTGGACTCGCTGGTTATTGTGACGCTGGCGGGCAGGGTCTGGGCGCGGCTGGAGGCCGGAGTGCTCTGCGTGGTCGGGGACACCTCGATCTTGTCGGACGAGATGGCCGAGGTGATGGCCTGGATCCACGTGTTCATCTCCTCCTTCAAGAAGCCCCAAAGGCAGAGAGCTGTTACGACCCCCGCGCCTGCTCTGCCTCCCGCACAGGAGAGCAACGCGGCCCCGACTCGTGCCCTGGCTCTGCTCCGGCTGTGCTCCTGCAGAGACGGCTCCGGGAGCTGCACCTGAACCGACAGCACCCCCCCGCCCCCTGCAGAGCGCGGGTTAAAGCACGCTCAGAGCACGGCCCACACTCCATCCTGAGCTGGGAGGAACCCGCAAGGCTCTCCGAGTGCAGCTCTGCAGGGAAGGGGCCATACAGGGCCCCGAGCTCTCACGCTGTGGTACAACAGCACAGATGGCACAGCAGCAACAAACCACAAGAAAAACAAACTTACATCGTCTTTGGCTTGGAAGAGGTATTCGTTGCCGTCGGTCAATCTGCAAAGGAAACGACACCCGGAGTTTTGGCGGCTCTTTCAAAGCCCGGCAGAGCTCTGCAGGGGCTCTGCTCTCAGCTCTGTGCTGGGGCTGGCTCCAGGCACTGCACTGCGTGGTGATGCTGAGCAGCTGCCTCCCCTCACAGGGAAGGCCAGAGTTTCCCTTCTGATTGTACTCAGATAGTTTAACTGGGACACATTTAACAATGTATGTGAAGATCCCTAATAATTAAAACCCAACAGAACAACACCAGACCAGGCACCTGAACAAGCAGGAGGTGGGGGCAGCAGTAGCTGTGTTATAGCCTTCCCCATCTTTCCCCACAAAACCCAAGCATTTTAACATCTCTTTATGTAATGAAATCAAGTATTAAACAGTAAAATAACCGTGACTGAGTAACACAAATATTTACCTGGAAGTACCTGAGGGGCCTGGCACACATGATGGGGCACTGGGAAAAAAGGGCAGCTGGCTCTTCTGACTAACTTTGCATTAAGAACAGCACATCCTTATATTAGCAATTCAGAAGGGTTTAAAACAGTCTAAAGGATGAATCACATAGCTGCAGGCCTGTCTTCAAGAAAGCTACATTTCCCAAAATATTTGTTATATATTTCCCTATATATTTTCTATAAAGCAAATTTTCCCCAGATATGGATTCTAACATTTTTAGAGGATTCCTGTACCAATATAAAATTACACTCTTCCCCAAAAAAACCCAAACCAAAACACCTCTGTCTTGGAATATATGACCTGATCGGTTCATAAAGTCAGTGTCCTCTGACAGGACTACTTTAGCAGCTGTGTAAAGATAAAACATTTTGAAGATACATTTAATTGAAGATTGTACAGTAAAATAAACAATTTCACCAGGAAAAGCCTTTTTTTTAAACTTTTGGACAACAGGTCCTTCACATACTTCAGAGTGAAATGGTCTGTCACTACATGTTCTGGATCTAAAAAATGTGATGGGTGTCTTCAGCAGTCTCATAAATTCACACTCAGAGAATTAAACAAGAGGCCTGATTTTGAAAAGAGCAGAACCAGGAACACTCTTCTCGAGCAATGCCAGAGGGAGCAGTTGAATTGCTGTGAAGTGACTGTGAAGTTCAGGCTCCTGACTTCAGGCCCCTGGTCTCATCCCAGAGCACACTGATCCCTGTGGCACTGCTCCGTGCTCCCTTTGACCAACGCTTTGTGTCAGTGTTGGAAGAGCTCGCACAGAGAGGCAGCTGCTGCAGTTAATGCTCATGACCAGCTCCTAGGCTGGCCTCCCACAGCAAACACAGCCCCACAGCACTTCCTAAGGCCAGCTGCTGGCCCAGCTTTACCTGAGCTTGAACACATGCTTCTTCTTCTTGTAGTCGACTGCCACTTCGCAGACCGCGTCCTTCAGGCTCACGGGGATCTCGTTGTGGTAGGGGATGCCAGAGGCTGCAGCTTTGGAGTCCTTGTAGAAGCCCATCTCTTGGTTGTTTATGACACAGTACACGTTGTGCCATGACCTTCGAGGCAGAGGAGATAACAGGAGCAGTTATAAATGTAATGCTCTCACTTGCACAAGTGGAGAAACCAAACGCAAGCGTTTCTGTAAGACAGTGCACAGTGGGTCAGTGTGAGGATGTGAACACAGCCCACACTGCCCCATAACCCACACACAGGCAGCTCTCTCGTGGAAGCACAGCTCTGAGACACAAGCACTGATGCTGAGCCAAATGGAACAGAGACTTCCAGAGCTCCCTGTGAGAGCACATCGGGGTGTCCTCACCGTGGGAAGACTGTTTGGCAGACCAGGCACTTGGCATTCTTGGGAGGGAAACCGATTGACCTTCTAATGGCAAAGCTCTGACGTAGAAGGAATTCTCACTGTGCTGCAAACTGATGAATGGACTGTGTGTGAAATCCTTGACTGACACAAATACTCCTGGTGGCATCATGTGCCTCGTTCTCTAAGAGAGCTGTGAAAATTAACGATTACTAGGGATGAGAGCACCCAGAGACTGGAACTGGTGGCTGTCACTGCCTCCAAGGCACTCTCTGCTGTGAACAACTCCAGTGGAACAAAAATCCTGGAGTACTGTACTCAGTTGTGATCTCAGCTCTGCTGAGTGCTTCAGCTCCTACCAAATCCCACAGATGTTGCTGCAGCTCAGCACTTGCTGTGAACGTTTTCCTTGCCAGCCAAATCATAAATCTTGTTCCAAGAGCTCCCTCAGGTCACAAAGGACCCCAGTCTGCTTTTCCAGTGCAGACAAACCTCAAAGCTCTGCAGGTCTGTTTGAGACCTGTAGGGTCCTTGGGAATGGAACTGATTACGGCACACCAATCATCTTCTATTCATGCTGAGCAGATCACAGAGTAGGCGGGAAGTGGTAATGTGCAAACAGAAGATGTCAGAAGAATATGAACATTTCTAGTCTCACACCTACATGTTTTTCTTTTCTTGCAGTAAGGTACAACTTGAGAGCCCTGGAATCCAATCCCACCACTGCCACAAATCCACCCTGTGCAGTGGGGAAGTCGTGCTGTCTCTGTGCCTTGGTTCTCCACCCTCCAACCACAGCTAACACAGCCTTTCCTACCAAATCTCTTCAGGCTGCCACCTCCCCACACACACTGTGCAGCCCTGCAGTGCCCAGGGCAGCAGGCCTGGGAGCTGGGGAGGCCTTTGGGAGCTGGGAGAAGACAAGAGCAGCAGGGCTGGCCTCGTGCGACGTGTGGGCCATAGGCTGCACTGGGCACTTTACCTGCTGGAGGCTTTCTTGCTGTGTGTCTCCCACTCGTGCTTGCGGTGCAGGAAGCCCTCCATCTGAGCTGAGGGGACCTCCTGGGGCTTGGCTGGAAGGGTGGCAGCAGTCTGGACCTGAACGGCCGTCTTGGCTTTGCGGTCTGACGTTGGGGAAGGAACCGGACTGGACTCTTTAGAACTCGTCCTCTGTTCTGCAGCTCCATTGACCATTTCGTTGGTTTCTGTGGTTTCTGCCACCTAGGAACAGTGGAGAAGGCGTTCAGCCTCACCCCCAGCTCTGGGCTATCCTGCAGCTAATCTGCCTCCCTGCACAACGTGGCTGTGTATAAACTTTGCCTGGAAAATGACACAGGCCAATAAGTTCTCTCTCACACTCCATTGAGACTCGGGAGGCCAAGGAAATTAGAAGGTAGGAATGGATTAGTACCCGTTTTATAGGTGGAGAGAAGGGAAAATAAGAGCAGCTGAACCATCAGTGTGAATTTTACTGTGCTTTGCTCTGCTGGTCAATTCATATTCTTTAATATATTGTTATTCCTAAAATAAGAGCATTCAATTCTGTTGCTAAGTACTTCAATGTTTGGAACAGTAACAATCACACTTTCTGCAGACCTAGAGGAACAGTAGAAGTTATACACATCAGCCACCTTAGATACATTTATGGCATCACTGGAGTATTAAAGGTCCATAAAAGGTATTAACTATGAATCAGCAGAGAAAGATGTCACAATCGCCCAGGAGCATTTACAAAAATGTGTGCAATTCATTTGTTTCTGTAAAAGCTCCTTTCCCACTTTCCCCGTTCCCCTAGTGACACAACAAAATCAAAACATGCAGAAATTAGAGAGATTACACCATGCATTTCATCTCCACCATCCCAGTTAGGATATTGGATCGCAAAGACAAGGGAAGGAGGTCACGAGTCAATTATCGAGGTCTGTTCCAGACTGGCGTTATTAGGGGGTTGGATTTTGGTTAAAGGAACTGAAAACCACCACAGTCACACAGCATCACACAGCTATTTACCCCCAAACACAGACAGAACCAAGGCCTTGCCCATCACTTGCTTTGTTGGTCGCGTTGCCTGTCGCCCTGGGATGGATACCCAGAGAGCAGCCGTGACTCCAGCAGCTCTCACTGCTCAAGCTGTCGACGTCTTCAGGAGCCATTCATCCAAAAATCATTTAAATTGGAATCCTAATGGCTATAAGCTTTTGAAATGCAGCTTGGTCCCAGTTTGTTTTTGACATGTAGAGCCGTTGGTAGCAGCTCAGGAGTTACACAACCAGTGTGTAGTATTATTATTAGCAAGTTACTAAAGCTCAGTGCTGCTAATGCTCTAGTAGATTACGAACATTCTGGACTGGTTTTATGCAGACAAGCAGGTTTTTGTGAATGGCACAATAATTAGACATCCCCACTTCTGCACATGGCCTGGACAAATCAAAAGCAGCCGAATTATTATGCAACAAACTCAGTGTTGCCACTGCGTGCTAGAACTTCCTAAACCTGCCCAGTACCTGTTCTTGTACCTCACACATCAAGCTGGGAAGACCTGAGGATCAGAGTGCTCTGATATGGGAAGGATTGGTTAACTGCCTTTAGGCATCCTAAACCTCCATAACCCAGACACTACACCCTGCAACAGGGAGAGAGTCCCAGCTCACACTGCACCTCAGTCAGATCTGCCTTGCTCTGCCCCTAAAGACTTGTTATCCTGATGCTGCTCCTTCACCATTAGGATCAATCTAAGCCACCAAACCTCACTGCTTGTATCCAAATCTCAAAATGTACCAGAAATGTTGGATCAAAGCAGGGGAAAGGGTAAAAAGAGGAGGCTGAAGATTATCTGAGCACTGCCAGCACACAGGTATTGGAATGAAGAAACCTCCAGTCACCCCTGGGAGCTCAGTTGCCCAGACATCATCCATGGCCAACAGATCCCCTTGAGTGGCAAGGAGAGTCCTTGGCGCAGTTCCTGCCCCCAGACTCTGAGGGACCTGGCACCTGTGCCCAGCACTGAGGAATGGCACAGATCACAGTGACTGTCTCCACCAGGAGATAAACTCCCCAGAACCGCCTGTCCCTGCCCTGGCGCCGAGAGCAGCATGTTTGATGTGAAGATACGACTGACCTGGGGGTACCCACAACCACAACTCTGAGGTGAAGCACCCCAGTTCACACCAGTAGCCACTGCACAGCTACTTGGGGTGTTTTCTGGGGAAGGGCATGGAATTCAGTGCTGAGCCTGCAACCCTGTGACTCTAAGTGACAACTGCCAGCTGCCATCACACCACCAGACCCGCAACTTCTACGTCCAGTCCCACTGGTTGTAAAAGGGCTATGAAAAGCTTTCCTGCTGCTCTGTCAGGTTTTATTTCCTTGTCACGTGTTATCTACAATCAACAGAAAACAAGCAAAATAAATGGGGATCATGAACAGCTCTGCAAAGGATGTGCCACGAGGGTGGAGGGCGAGGAGAGGTGGAACAGAGGGCGATGGAAACGTGCGCTGGGCATGCGGACACAGCGCCGGGGACAGACAGACAGACACGGCCCAGCAAACACTGCCACAGCACAGCAGGGCTGGGGGGCACCACACGGGGCTCACCAGGGCACTGAGGGTTAGTGGGAGGTGCTTTAGTGGCCACTCCGCAGGTACTTGAAGCAGGAGTGTGACATGCAATAGGACAGCTGGTGACAACGACAGGAGACACCCCTTGGGTTTTCACAGGGCTTGAAGCAACACTGTATTCAGTTCATCAACTCAAAGCTCTGCAGCACAGCTTAAAAAACAGAGATGGATTTGCCTGTTCCAGATGCAAACAGATGACGGGTTGTTCTGGCAAAAGGACCTCTCTAATGCATTAAGCCAGTCCCACAGGCTGTAATAAATAGGTGAAATCTTACACTTCTAGTGCCTAAAATGATGACCTTAATCAATGACATCATTTATTTTTCTTCATCTTAAAAGGGGGATTTTTATGTAAGTGTACTAATACAAACGAAAGAGACTATGTCTCTAAATTACTCCTACACAGTAATTTGTAGCCAGAATACATGTGAAGGCTTTGTGGATGGTGGAGTCTGCAGCTCCAGCTGTACTGCCCTGAGAACTGGCACACCCTACAGGCACAGAGAGCAGCTCAGGTGTGGGAGCCACCAGAGCATCCCCACACAGTCCTAGGGAACTTTTAAAAGCATTAAGAAGCTACATGTTGTTATCCTGACAAAAGAAAAAAAAAAACATGCATCATGAAGTGGAAAGACAAAAGTACAATTGCTGAAGCACATCCTTTCAATCCCCGTTCTCACGTCACAAGCTCAGCCCATCCAGAACGGCCCAGCTGCCCTGCTCAGGAGCCAAAACTCTGACCAACAGCAGCACACCTGGCTCCTCACACCAGGACTGGCACAGCTGGGTGCACCTGAGCTACGGCAACACAGGACTCCACACACTGAGCTAAGAAGTCCTCGGGAAAGACTGAAGTGCAGATGGCACTGGAAGTGGAAATGCATTATGTATCATGGTAATAAAGCAAAATCTAAAAAAGCAAACAGGTGAGGTTGTGGTAACCAACAAGATGATGATCTGGGACTTGCTTACAGGTCCCTCACATTCCCTGCCACAACTGTACAGAATTTATAAACATTAGAATGTACAACAGCTCACTTTCTAATTGAATATTAGAGACAAACCTAAAGGCTTCATTTCAAGACAGAGGAAGGTGGAACTGCCTGTCTCCTGGAGCACTGGCAGAGTCTGAGTGCAGACTCAGACCTAACTGGGAGGGGCTACTGGAAAGACAAAGTTGTGCTGAGAGGCGTTTCCTCCAGGGCCCTGGTGCCCACAGATCCCAGCCTGCCAGGAGCCCTCCTGCACTCAACGTGACCTCAGAGGGCCAGACTCAGCAACAGGAAGAAGTGTCATTTCTCTCACCACTCAAAGAAGTCACTGAAACAAGGAGGCTTTGCAGGAAGGGCATGGAGAAAGGAGCCAGGCTCAGCTCCTGTGTTACATTAACTCCAGAGGCATTGCCTGGCATGTTCCTGGCTGCTCAGGAAGGTTCTTGGCATGCATCCTGACCCCACTGGGACACCCCCTACCATGAAGGAACCAGTAGGGCATGGAGCATTCAGCCTGCATCTAGGTAAAATGAAGAGCTGGGATCTCAGACCAATGTATTTTATTTAGTTTTTAAGGGAAAGCATCACAAACTTCCCCCAAGGGGCCACACCCTGCTCTCATTTCCCCACTGTCTCTCCAGAGCTCGGACACTGAATGGCTGCAGTGCCAACGGGACAGGACTGAGGCCAAACAGGGCCCAACTTCAGCAAGATCACAACCCTTCCCAGATAAATCTAGATACTGGTTTTTAATGGTTTATTTCATGTTTATTTGTCTCTGCAGTCAATGAGTCCATTCTGCATGGAATGTTATACAACTAACCTTAAGGCTTTTATTTGTTCAGAGTTACACTCCCTCTCCCTCCCAGCCCTTCCTGCCCAGCTCACTTGTGTGGATTATCTTTGGCCTTGTAAATAAGTCTCTTGCTAATGCAGCTGATTTAATAATATAGAATAATGCCGTGCTGAAACCTGTTAGTATAACTCGATGCACCATACCTGGCAGGTTCTAGTGCTCTTCTTCATTAGGCTGTAATCTCATTAAATCTCAATTACTCATATAAAGGACGATTTAGCTGGAAAATCTTAATACTATTAGCGACATGAAAAACTCACAGTAAATAACATGAAATAAATGTGTCACCTTAAAGCAACTGAGTGTCAGTGGGGAGATTCAAATAAACAAAGATTAAAGTGAAGCAAATATATCTCCAAGGGGCTGCTAATCAAATAAAAGTCAACTGATGGGAAGGAAGAGAAAAGCAGCAGGGAAATCTGAAGCCCAAAGACGAAACCAGTACCAGTAAACCACAGTGCCAAAGGTGTGTTTTGCTGCAGAGGCCTCAGTGTCAGAGTCCAGACCAGGAGCGGTCACTGGCTGTCCGTCTGCTACTAAAGTTTGTGTAGTGTTGGTAGGTTTGGGAGCGGTAACTAACCCGTGGCGACTCCTGCTCGGACGGCAGCCCGTTCTGGGACACCTGCTCGCCTTTGGTCCCGTCCCTGTCGGCACACAGGACAGAAAGGAAACTCCATTAGGTTCTTCAAAGTCACCCGCCCCTTTCAATAAAATGACATTTGCATACTGAATATTAATTTAGGCAAGTTCCTAAAATCCTCAGGCCCAATGGAATAAATCCAGTGCGGAGTGAGATCAAACCAGACTTTACTGACAGTTACCTTTCAAATAAGCCTCCTCCTATCACATCAGTAATTTCATAAATGTTAATGTTCCATCCATATGGCTCAAAACCTTTAAGTGATGCTCATCACAGAAAAAAGCTAATGTTGTTCAGAACCTCTAACTCACAGCCCGGGAGGTGCAAACCCAGCTGTAAACCCAGGGACACCTCAGCAGTCACAGCACCACGTCACGATGGAAAATGGGAACATTCAACTTCACAGTCACTTCAGGGGTCTGGCAAAGGTCCTGTCCCCATAAACCACCAAGGCTTCTCACAAGGGTCACGTTACAAAGCACAGGAGCTCCTCTCCCTCTACAGCCCACTGTGAGCCTGAGGACTGTGTGGCAGGGCCCTGGGAGGCAGAGCCCAGCTCACCATTGCTGCTGGGAGTCTGCATCCTCTGCCTTGGGGCCGGGCTCCGGGGTGGGCGGCTGCCTCTTCCGCTCCTCCTCCTCCTGCTGCCGACGCACTTCCAGCAGCTCCAGCTGGGGAAGGAAACAGTTTCTGCACTTAAAAGCACTGCCCAACTTCAGGGGCATTTCTGGAAACTAAAAAGAGGTCTGGATGTTCTTCTGAAACATTACTGAAATTAGAGGGAGTTGGAATAAAATTGGAAGCGTTGGTCATGCCAATTCTGTGGCACTGAGAGCACAGAGCATCAGACCCTCTGACAGTGAGTGGGGCCCGGGCAGCAGCCCACCACTGGCCATGGCTATTTTCCAGTTCATGCTATTAGAACAAAACCCAAACAAAGAAGGAAACAGCCCTAGTTATCAAAACATTAAAAAGTAATATCCTCTTGTCTGCCTGACAAGCACAGAAATAAAATGTTCCACATCTGAACCCCTGAAATGAACCATCTCCATAAAACCAGCCTGACTGGTGGAGATGCTGAGGAACTCCAGTTCTTTTGTCTGCAGCTGTGACACTCAGTGTGTGTGAAACACCAAGCCACTTCAATTTTAGTGTCTAAAGCCAAATTGTGCTCCAAAGATGGCAATGTGTTCCCCAAGCATTGATTACTGACACTGCAGCTGTGCTCCAAATGGGGTTTGTTTTTTTTTTTTTTCCTTTATTGTGCCTTTCTAAGGGACAACACAGCCTTGCACTGGAGCAGTCACAACACAACAAACATTTTTGTCCACGTCCCCTCCCCACCACTGCCATCTTTAGTCAAAAATTATTTTGTGTTTGGATATAAGTGTTTGGATCCAGGTCTCTTCACTCAGAACCCCGTACCCTTTTTGAGCACAACTGGTATGGCAGAGGGCTGAAGAAAGCTGCTCAGCTCATAAGTTGCCTTCTGGGTCATCAAACCCAGGCGCGAGACAGCTCCTGTTGCCTCCTGAGGTCATTTATCATCTAAGCTTTTTCCTTACAGGTTGTTCAGTTCAAATAACCACAGTGAGCATGGCTGGGGACACGACCTCAGGCTCTGGGGGGTCAGTTGAGGTCAACCAAATGATGGAGGGGATGAGGTTGGTGGTGCTGGGAGTCACTCCCACCAAGCAGGCCGGGGGATCCAGAAAAGGCCCCAGCACTCACCGTGGTCAGCCTTTCCAGCGCAGCAAACCTCTCGTCCCAGGTGGCCGCCGACTTCTCGAACGCCTCGTGCCGCTTGATGAGCTTCTCCACCTCGTCCACGCTCTGCCCGATCTCCCGGCTGGACAGGTAGGGCTCCTGGCCCAGCAGCCACGCCTCGGCCACGCTGGCATCTCTGGAGAACTGGTGTACCTCCAAGACTGGGCAGGGAGGGAACAGCTATCAGCACCACGAGGGCGTCGGGCAGCTCTGGGATTTACTGACACACAGCTCGGGGGACAAAGGACTTGTACTCGGCCAAGTGTTTCCCTTACCCAAGTTCAATGGAATGGATCATGGAAAGGACAGAAAATTCTCCTGTTGGCTTTGCCTTGAGGAAAAGTGCAAGATAAAGCCCACCCTCATTTCTTCTATTTCATTTTGCAAGCTCAGGGTGGGGTTTTTGTTCTAGTCAGCTGTAACCTCCTAACTTCAGCACAGGGAGTCTTCTCCCTCAGCTGCCCTGTGCAGGGAACAGCTGGACAGGAGCTGCAGTTCCTTCAGCAAACAGCACTTCTGTACCTCAGATGCCTCTCTACAGTGCCACAGTGGCAGGTTTGCACTGCCCTTGCTGGGAGTACCAGAACTAGGCTGCTGACAGTGTAAAACTTGCTGAATGTTGCAGTGTTTACACATCCACCTTTGCCACTGAACTGCCTGTCCACATCCCACCCTCAGGAAATGCAGGTACAGGCAGGAGGGAGCAGGGTTTGACTGCTCCCTATCCTTTAACAGAGCATCCTTTTAGAAATCCAGTTGGAATGTGACACTTGCAAAACAGGTGAAGCTACTGCACCAGCTCTGACTTTGATCATACAGGGCAGGACCTCTGGGGCAGTGTCTTGGCTTCCAATTCTCCATTATTTAACAATCTACAGGTGTGAGCCTACTCCAGCACAAACACATTCCAAGCGCTGTAACACAAAAGGAGCTGCAGGGGTTTTTTCAATACTCAGAAAGACACTGTGAAGAGACTTAGATATGGCCCAACCCAAAAGAAATCCAAAGATGTCCTTACTCAGTCTCAGCCACTCCCATCTGTCTTCCCACTTGTCAATCATTTCTTTTCTTTTTTCAGTCAGCTGCAGCAGCTTTTCCTTGATCTGGATGGGAGAGAGAGCACAGGGCTGTCACATAAGCACCAAAAACCAGCTCACCCCCACACACTGCGCAGCCAAAGGCACTGACAGACACACTGTGAGTTTGTCAGGAAGTGACTTCAGTGAGGACACAACAGCTGCTTTTCTCTTTCAAGCATAAATAAATATGACATTTGCATTTAAATATCACATTTGCATAAGCATTCGGTGTCTGTTAAAAACTAAGCACCAAGAATATTTGATAAAAAGGGTGCAGTGGACAAACAAATGTGAACAGTGCAATCATGGATTGTATCTTCTGCCCTTTCTACAGCAAACAATGCAGAATGTGCTGCTCAGGACTGTTCCAGAAACCCTCCACCCCTTCAGTGGGCAGTGCCTCACCACCTGTGGCTTCCCTCCCTCTCCCAAAGGGAGGCAGGAGATGCACAGGTTAAGCCTCTGTTCTCTGGCCTGGACACATCAGAAAATGAATCAAGGCCTTAAGCAGTTGGGTATGGTTTTCTTTTAGTGCTCCCCAGATTTACTCCTTGCAAGACGAACTGTTCCTGCTTCTTCCCCTCACAGGCCTCTCCACAGCATTCCAGTTCCCCTGTACAAAGGCCAGGCTGTCTCACAACAGCCCTCCCTCAAGGAAGGCACCTCTCCATCCCAGAGCCTCCTCTCTGCAGAACACACTGCAGGAGCTGCCTTGCATTTCCTGGGCTGAAAATGACCCTTTAACCCTCGATGCCATCTCTGCTACCCGACATGAATTCAATGAGTGAGATTACACGCTGGTTTTCCCCCAGCGAGTGCGCGCAGCAGTCCCTGGGGTGACACACATCACTATGAACATGAAGATTGTCCACGTGCAGGTGACACAGGGCAGGGTGTCCCTCTGGAACAGCCCCAGGGCCCTCCCCAGGAGCACAGTACCTCCTCAGAGGCGTAGTGTTTCCTGGCCAGCAGAGACTTGCCCAGCTCGATGCAGGTGGTGAAGCTGTCGTTCCGCGCGTCGATCTCCGCCTTGATACCCTGGTGGTTGTTCATGAGCAGCTCCACAGATGAGACATCCCTAAAAGGAGCAAACCCACGTATTCTGGATTTAACAGCTGCAAGCAAGTTACATTTTCCAACTGAACAAGACAAGAATGGACTCAAGGGCTGTCTGTGCAGGTCAGGAGGCCTTTCCCGAGGAGCAGCACAGTTCTGCTCCGAATCAGAGCTGTCTGACCCCGTCTCGCTGGACACATTGTGCACTGCAATGCCTTCAGCAGCCCCAGCCCCACACAGCACCAAGCTGCTGCACCACCAGCAGTGACACCAACTCTGACAGACGTGCCCAGTGACCTGCAGCCTTATCTGCCCAGGCAGAAGAGCTGCCCCACGTTACCTTGGCTTCTCCTGGGCCTCGATCTGCCGGATGACGTCCTCCATCCAGAGCATGAGGTCCCGAACCATGCTGAAGAAGCGGAATTTGTCTCCCGTGTCCACCAGCTTCACCCTGCGGCCCTCACAGGCGTCCAGCAGCGCCTTCCACGCCTCCAGGACCTCGTTCTCCCTCTTCTGGATGTCATCAGCCTTGTCCCCGGCGTAGGCGGCCTGGAGCCGCGCGGCGTCCTCCTGCAGCTGCCTCACCTGGGGGACACACAGCTCCTGAGTCACCCCCTCAGGCACCCTGCAGCTGACAGTGCTTCACTCCAACGGCTTTCCAGTCACCCTAAATGCATTTGGCCTGTCAATATGTCCCTCGGAGAACATTTTAGAGCAGACTGCTGGGTCAAGGGGCCCCCAAAAGAGCAAAGATTTGCCACGGCCTAAACATGCTGGAAAACGTGGTGCCAAAACAACCTGGTAGATGTCAGGGCAAGTGGCGACCATTTGCATCATGAAATCTCCTTCCCCTCACACAAGTGACAATGGCACTTGGGAACTCTGGATCCAAACCACTGCTGCAGCTGACAGAGGTGATTTTTCAAAAATGTAGATAATTACCTCAAAGAGAAGAAAAGTGGGAAATGCTAAGATCCTTCTACTATTAGAAGTCTCTTTTCCATTCAGATGCTGTCTTGGGACATAAAATGCTAATAATTCTTTACTGTTTCACATATTTCTCAAGTCAGGAAACCTTCTATTAGCTGTTGTCTAATAATTATTAACATCAAAACAAACTGCCTTCTAGCTGCAGGCACAGGGATCATGCCTCTCATAATGATCCATCTCAGTGCTCTGCCTATTTCACCCAAAAATTATCCTAAGTGTTTTCCCCACAGCTCTGTGCTGTGATAACACATTCCTTCATTTAGGTCTTGATCATAATTACCTTTTTTGAGAGACTGGGATTGATGTTTTGTGAATGTCTCCCATTTTCTGTATAAAATCTACAGCTTCTGAAAGTAAAACACTTGAAAAATCAAATGCTTGCCTTATCCCCTTTATTCTAGTGCAAATTGCAACATAAGAATTAACCAAGAACTGGCTGGCACCTTGGCCATGAAAGCTCTTTCCTGACCTACTGGGATAAACGCAGTCAGTTGTAACGCCTCCATTCCCTAAGCAACTTCATTCCCTTCCCAAATTCTCATTCTGGCAGCTGAACATTGTATTTTGGTTTAGAGTCCCCCATGTGCTGTATGAGCAGCTGCCACCTTCTACTTAACACATTTTGTCTTCAAAAGATTTGGAATTAGATCAAGTTGGGATGCTTTTAAAAGTCTTAACCTGGACTATGGACTTTAAATCTCTCCAGACTGCCTTTAGGAAGCACGACGAAAGGCCTTATTTAAATCAGAATGCCCAGGTTCAGAATCAAGTCAGAAAACCCCTGTGTAGATCTTCAGACTGCCTCTCAGAAAGGAAAAATAAACAGTGCCTGGCACAAGAGGGTTTGGTTGGGGTTCTTTGGTATTTTTTAACAGAAAAAAAATGCCAAACCAACCAATCAGCCACACAATCCAACCACAACCAACCAGGCCTACATATTCCTTCATATTTGTACTTTACATCAACACAGAAGCTCTCTGCCTCTATCACTTTGTCTTCAGCCAAGGGTAGGAAATGGGCTAAGGTCAAACAATCGCCAACCTGTTCAGAAAGCTGGGTACTTACAGATGGCTATTTTAGATAACCAACCTACTGCAGTGCCAGAGGAGCAGACAGACAGATAAGTGGATGCAGGTGCAGTTATTCCCTCAGCAACCCCCTTGGGAAGCAGCTGGCAGCACTCTGTGTCCCAGGCAGCAGCAGGGGTGTCCCACTCAGGTTCCCACACCCCCAGTGCCCCCGTCACACACCTGGGTGCCCAGGGCCTGGATATCGTGCTCGAATGTCGTGTGCATTCTCTGTAGTGTTTCCACTGTGTTCTGGTCTCTACCGAGCTCCTCGGGCAGTTTCTTATGCTTGTCTTGAATGCGCCCTAAGATCTCCTTGGCATCGTGGTAGAATTTGTGCAGTTCATAAGAGGCTGCAAGGATTTGTGTTCTCGTGTCAATGAGCTCCAGGAGGTCAGCCCAGGCCTCATTGAGTCCGTCCTTCCACTCTGCGATTGTCGCAGCGTCCGAGTGTCCGGAGTTGATGAGCTCATCTGCCATGTGGTTCACGGTGTCCACGCGCTCCTGGCCGATGTTCCCCGTGTCCCGGGCAAACTCTCGGAACCGCTCCTGCAGCATCTGCAAGGCACGAGGGAGACAGTGCTGTGGGGACAGAGGGACCTGAGTGCGCCACACCGAGGTGGCCCCATCACCCTGGGATGGCCCTGTCCCCCTGGGATGGTCCTGATGCCCTGGGATGGCCCCATCCCCCTGGGATGGCCCTGTCCCTCTGGGATGGCACCATCACCCTGGGACAGCCCTGTCCCCCTGGGATGGCCCTGTCCCCCTGGCATGGCCCTGTCCCCCTGGGATGGCCCCATCCCGCTGGGACAGCCCCCCAGCCCAGCCACGGCCCCCACACAGCACTCACCGTCACGTGTTCGTAGTCCTGGCCCAGCTCGTGGGACCCCGCCACCACCTCCCTCTCGGCGATCCACTGCTCCAGGTCGTCCACCTCGCGGTTGAGCTGGAAGAGCCGGTGCCTCTCGTCCAGCTTGCCCCTCCTCTCCTCGGCCAGGTCCTTGAGGCCGGCGTACAGCTTGTCCACCTTGGACTGCCTCATGCTGATGCGCTCGCTGCAACGACAGCACGCTGCCAGGGATGGGAGCCCCGGGGCACCCCCGCCGCCCCCTGTGTGCAGGGCTTTCACCTGGGCATGCCGGGCCCACCCTCAGAGGGGACTGCAGGAGCTGGGAAACTTGTCTGTCCTGGAGGATACCCCTCTGGCTTTACAGAGAGAAGAGCTCTCCACCTGTCTGGCCAGAGAACCGTTTCCCAAACTACAGGCAGGATCTGGGCTGCTGAGGCAGCTCATCCTCATTTAAACTCTGCGTCCCAGTTCTGCAGCACTCCTGGGTTTCCTGTCCCCTAAAGCTCAGGATTTCCACAAGGCATGAATATTTGTCCTTGCTGTATCTTTTGCCTACATTTTGTCCGAACCATACAGCCCTGTCAAAGTGCTTTCGCTTTGCCTCCCTTGTAAACATGATGATGTGACTCCAGCACTCAGCCAGCTCAGCCAGGAAATCCTCTCTCCTCAGAAATGATCATGACCACAAGAGAGTGCTTTTGAGTCTGATAACAACCTCACACAGGAGGCAGAGGGTGTCTGTCCGAAGGCAGTCACACGCCCCTGCAGTGCAGGCAGAGCAGTTACATGCAGCAGCCTCTGAGTGGAGTCAGCTGAAGGCAGAGGATTCTGTCCGCTGAGCTGCAGCTCCTACAGCAAAATGGTTCTTGAGTTTTGTGGATTCTACTCCAGGGAAAGCCACTTAGGAAAGCTGAGATACATTTCCTAAAAGCAAGATGTTAATGTGCCCGTGTTTAAGGCACTTGATTCCAGTCTCTGATTCTGCTGGAATCTCAAGCAGAGGAGGCAAATTTTTGGGGAGCACTGCAGGAGGATAAATGTCTTGGACATAAGGGCCGTCTGGAAGAGCCAATCTGGACCCTGTCCTTCAGGACTGCTACACCTCTGTGAGGTTCAGCAGTGCTGCACAGGGTACAACAGACATCGAGTGAAGCTGCCCAGAACCATCCAGGAATCAGCACCTGCACATACTGACCCTGTCTCCATCAAATCAAGGTGATCAAACATGCCCCTTGAACTGAGTGAGGCTGAAATTCTCTTCTTCCTCTGAGCTATTTACTCTCTGCTGTAGTCTTTGTGGGTCAGAAAAACCTAGTGAAGGGACCAAACTTCTAAAAGAAGTCATGATCCAATTAAAATGGCAATTAATACCTTTCTGGGTGATTATCTGCCACCAAAGTTCTGCTGGTCTTTGAAAGCTGGTGCACAGTTTCAGCATAGTCTTCTACAGCTTGTTCCAAAATCTGGTGTTTCTTCAGCATGGACACGGCACTCTGTTCATCCTGTAAGGGGACAGCAAGTGACAGTCAGGCCCCCACCACACAGCAGGGTCAGCTTGGTGTGGCAGCAAACAGGGGTAGCCAGGAAGAACAGTAAGGACCTGCTCCCAAGTACTACTCGAAGACAAGTTGTTCTGCCAGTGGTATTTAACAGCAAATGGTACCCACAGGGAGTGAAACAACCAGCGAAGGAGAGATTGCAATAGCCCCTCTGGGATGCAGAACAAAGTGACATCAGCTGTGCATTGAGCATGTGGAGTTTCCCTTTGAAGCTCTTTGTATGTTCCTACAACTCTGGTGACTGTGCAGGGCCCAGAAACATGAAATAGTTTGAGGCACATCACTCGTCAGGGTTCTCAGTGGCAGCATGGGGCAAAGGAAAGGAATCCTGTGGAGCCCATGCCAATGGATTCTCCACCAGAGTGTCTGGAGAAGTTCCAACCAAAACTTTCTATGCACTGTTATGACTAAGAAAAACAACCCAACTCTCAGTGTTAACTGGTGTTGTCAATAAGTCTTTTCATTAGGATATTTTGCATCATGAACTATTTGCATTAATACTCCTTTTTTGCATTGCTTAGATAGAATAAACAAAACAAACCCTATTCAACTTCAGACTGCACACCCACAGACTGTATTACACTGATACAAAGCTGAGCTTTATTTTATCAGCACAGTGAACACAGTGCATTTATGTCAATACAAACAAGACCCAGCACTAACACCTGCCTGGAAAAGAGGAGCTCACGTTCTCCTAGGTATGGTGTGATGCCTTTCTGCTCTCATGTCACTGGCAGTCAAAGCTGGCCCCAGTGGTGCAGCTCACTGAGCAGCAGGCCCTGTGTCACAGCCAGATGCACTGTGCTGTCTTTCAGGACTGACTCTAAACTGGACCCGACTGGGCCACACTGGGAACTCCGACCTGACAGCAAAGGCAGGCACTGAGCTGCCCTGCGAGGATGCTGCCCTGACTCTGGAGTGCCCTCCGCTCCAGCAGCTGTCATAGCAGACAGAAGCGACGCCCACTCGAGGTTTCCTCAGGGAATTCAGTCCCTTTTTGTGCCCTTCCCTCAGGCCATGTTCAGTCACGCCCCCTGCCTCCCTCTAGCGAAGCACTCGGGCCCCACGTGGTGCCGCTGTGGGGCTGCTCACCTTGGCCTTCTCCTCTGACATCATGTAGAGCTCCTGCTCGCTCATCCAGGCCTCGGCCTCGGCCGCATCGAAGTAGTACTGCTGTGCCCTGTGAGACTCCTCCAGGCGCCTGTGGCGCTTCTCTGTCTCCTCGATGAGCAGGTTCCACAGCTGCTTCAGGTCTGCCAGTCTCTGCTGAATCACCTCAGCATTGGGGCTGCTCTCCGTGATGATGTTTTGGCTCCTCTCAAAAATGTCATCGATACGAGGCTGATGGCCCTGGATTTCTTTCTGAAGGGTCTACGTGGGGGAAAAGTTGACTGATGAGACAGTGCACCAACAGAAAGGAAATGCAAGTCGGGGGTCTTAACCCCAGAGAGGCAGCAACACACCATCAGCTCATAGGGACAACCCCAGGGCGGTGCCACTGCCTGTGGCCCACCACAGCACCCACTGTGTTACCCTAAACCTTCCCAAATCAGTCAGCACTAAGGAGAACTAGCGGGTGTGGGGCTGTAAGAGCACCAGCTTACCTGGTTTTTCTTTATTAGTAGCTGCACAGTCTGGAGGTTGTGGCCATGATCAGTGGAGGTAGCTATGGGCATCCTCTCTCCGACCCACAACTGCAAGGGAGAGAAGAGCAGCACACGTGACTTCACAGAACCCCAGGCCCAGTGAGGGCAGCAGAGAGAGGCTGCAGAAGGCAGCAGAAGGCAGCAGCCCTCCAGCATGCAAGGGACAGACATGGTGAAGAGGTTTCCTCCTGGGACAGCTCTGCAGGAGGTGTGGCATTTTGCTGTTGGCTGGGGAACAGGATGTCCCCCATACTCACAATTTCATCTTCCACGTCCCGGTTGAACTGGTGGATCTCTTTGGAGGCCAGCAGGTTTGCTTTCCTCTCATTCAGAGGCTCCAGCAACTCCAAGAATTTCTTTTCCACGATAAGGCGCTTGCCATCGACTTCGTCTGTGCTCTTGCCCTCCTGGCTCAGAGCCCTGGCCTGGCTCTGCAGCTCCTCGATCTCCTTCTTACGAACGTCCATTTGGTTCTCCAGCATCTAAACACAAACATGGCAAAGACGTCCTGGAGACCAGGGCAGAAGCAGCTGGTACACTTCGGGTGCATCAGAAGAACAGATGCTGGCCAGTGAGGATTCACCACGTGAATAACCATTGTAGCATTCACATTGCAAGGAACAAGGCCTAGACAGAGACCCACAACTGGGAGCACCTGCTGGTCCCCTCAGCTCTGCCTGCTGGTGCAAATGGTCAATTTGGCAATGACAGATGTGTCTCCTCTATCAGTCAGGGAACCCTGAAACACTCTGGAGCACTCTCAGCTAAATGAAGGCAAGAGTTTGACTGCTCTGTGCTGTCCCTGCTACTTCTTGCTGCCTTTGCATCAGGGAGTCAGGGACAGGTCTGAACCCCAGGCAGGCACCCGTGTGCACAGGGGGTATCCAGAAATGTGCATCTGATTTGCTTCTGTATTTCTGGTTCTTCTGAAAGGGACGTGAAACACCGGGAAGAAAGGAAAACAAATCTTTTTCAAAACTGAAAGGATCCCCCCTGCCCCTTGGAGTGCAGGTACCTGCTGCCTGCCTGCCTGCCCCCTGTGCCCTGTTTACCTGCTGCTTCTTCAACAGGATGTTGACGCTGGTGAGGTCTTTTCCATAGTCATCCGACTGAATCTGACTCTCCAAACCGTTGAGCCACTTGTCCAGGTCGGCACAGCTCTGGGTGAAGAGCTCTGCCTTGTTGGCGTCGAAGAGGCGCTGAGCCTTGGTCTGGGTCGTGGACTCCAGCTCGTCCCACATCTGATGGAGACCCGTCAGCTTCTCCTTCACCACGGCTTCGGTCTCTGGTTTCTCTGCAATGAGCTGCATTCCCTCCTGCAAAGCAAGGAGCACCAAATGGAACCTCCTCGGGAGCACAATTACCCTGATTAGCGAGCACTCAGGATCCCTCAGCTGCTGGCAGCATCAGCCACTCATTTCCTATCTCCAATTACCCCGTGATTCCTTCCAGAGCATCAGCCCCCAGGTCCCTGTTGCCTGGAAGAGGTTTCTGGGCACTGGGAAGGTCGAGCAGTGCCTCCTCTCTCTTCCCCCCTGCACACGTTCCCTGGTGGGAGCTCCAGGGACATGGCTCTGTGGGATGGAGCAGGAGCTGGAGCTGCACAGCCCGTGTGTCCAGCTTTGGGGGCCCCACCACTGCAGAGCCATGAGCACCCAGTGCAGCACTGGGAGAGGGAGCTCCTGGCACCAAACCCCAGCTGTGCCACTGAGAAGGCTGTGTCAGTGGTTTACAGCAACTAGCAAGGGTCTAAGCCACAGGGAACAGGATTCCTTGGGAAGCTGGAGCCCTGCACCCAGCACCAGCAGAGCACTTGGACACCTTTATGCCTTTACAAAACTGCATTAGTTTTGGAAATAATTTCTTTATTCTAATTATCCCTCTTTCTCTGCACCTGGAATGCTGCTCCCAAGCCAGCACATTCAGTATGAATTTTAATCCAGGGATTGTCACAACTCGGGTCCTTTGCTGCAATCTGATTTTTCAGAGGCAAAGGGGGAGGATGTATTAGCATCACTAAAAGAGAACTCCCAGTACTAAGAGCTGCCTTCTAATTACACCATTAAAGGGCATTGCCATTTGTAGATCACAGAAAAGCCTCTAATGGGATATGGAGTGCCAAAGTGGGAGAGGAAATGAGCAATTAAGCTAACTTACACTGAACAGAAACCCACTGTCAGAGCAAAGAGGAGACCTCCTCAGTGTTCCAGAGCTGCACAGGAGAAATGGGGGGGAGCACAGCTCATCACAGCCTATTAGAGCTTCAAAGGAACTTGATACAGAGATGTGAATCTTAATTAATCACAAAACTGCCTGTACATTACTTCATGCACTAATTTTGCATGGGAAATGGCAGCCTCGTTGAGTCCTGAATGAATGAGAACCACCTTAGCAGCACAGGGCACTAAACTCAGCTCTTCCCCTACATTCCCTGAAAGTGCTTCTACTTCATTAGCTCAAATCCCCACACGTGCCCTGTCTGTCCCTGGGGTAGGAAAACTGGGCTGTGCCTTCCTCCTGACAGGTAGGAAAGACTGGACAAATTAAACTGGCACCTTGGCCAAAGACCCATCTGTGAGAACCGCCTGGATGAAAACCATTTAACATCAGTGAGCAACCAACTGGGTTAGATGGAGACACTGCCAGCAGAAACCTCCTTCAGTCTTTGCCAGCTCTGCAGAGCAGCAGGTCCCATCTCTGTGCACAAGCATCTTGGACACAGAGGAGGGCATTTCTCAGAGCTCCTTTTCTTACCTTTTCAATCTTCTCCAGCCACTCTTTGTTGGATGCAAGCTCTGCCATAAATGCCTGGTGCTTCAGCCATTTGCTGTGCAGGTTCCTTGCCTCATCATAGGACATGTCCTGAGCTGTAAGCATCTTCTCATTGATCCAGAGTGAGAGCTGGAAAGGAAAATACACAGTGTCCCCCACAGCCCTGCTGCCTTCCCAGCTCCCTGAGCACACTGCAGGCAGGACACAGCCCTCACCAGGGCCTCAGGGACAACTTTCCATGGGCACCCTGAACGAGAAATTCCCTTTTTCTACTCATATGAAAAGCAGAGATGGCTTTGGACCATCAACCCACACCACACCTGCCCACAGCCCTTTCTTTCTCTATATAGGCTTACATACATAATTTGTTTTTTGTCCAGTCTCCAGTAGGGCTGTGGTATTCAAGACTTTCCTTCACCCATTATATAAAATCCAAGACTATTTTCTTTCAGACTCTCTGCAAACACAAAGGCACTCAGAACAATTTCCATGTCACCACTAGAGAAAACCAATGCTTTAAGAGACAGCTGATTTGCCAGGGGCAAATGGAATGTGGAAATGATCCTAGCAACCAACACCACTGTTCCTCCTAGGGTGAGTCTGACTGCTTCATCTATCCCTTAGGTGTGCTTAAAAACCATATTCACAGGAAAGTTTATAGAATCTGAAAAGGCTCATTTTCTGCATCTTTAGAGCAGCCTACCCAAGTGGAAAATGTCAAAACAAATCCCAGCTTGGTTTCTAGAACACCACTTGGGAGAGCAAGCAACCCAAAAAGGAGAGGAACTGAGCCCTGGCCTCCACTGTGTGCTCAGGACACAGGGCAACAAATTCCACTGAGCACTCACAAGCCTTCTGCCACTTGTCCCTTAAAAGCACTATTAAATCAAAGGGAAAACTTCTCTGAGAAAACAGAGAAGTTCCTCACTGGATCTTCCCATCCAGACTCCACAGAAAAACGTTGATGTTAATGAAGACCTCTGGAGGCAGGAGCTGGTGTTAGCACAGGCCATGCACAGTCCAAGGTGCATGGAGGATGAGGCATAACCCAGAGTGAGTGGTTTCACCCATGCCTTTCTGGGGAGCAGAGAGATGCTTTGCTCTGCACTGCTTGGCTTGCCCTCTTGGCTTCTCCTCAGCCACAGGAGCTTTCATGTTTTCCCTTTCCTTTCAGTGATACAGGGGGAAAACCAGCTCCTAAGGAACACATCCACACTGACACCGAGCCAGGAGAGCTCCAGGAGCCAGGGGGATCTTTGTACCAGTGGTGGCACAGAGGAAGGAAGAAGCTGCTGCTCATAACAGCAGCATTTTTGCTGATCTGTCATGTTTTAAGTCCCAAGGAAGGAGCAGCTGAAGGGAGCTCAAGGAGGGCAGGGACACAGACTGCACCCAGGCAACCACCCAGCAACAGCACTCGCCCAGTTCACCAGCAAAACCTTCCAGGAAAGGCTCCTTAATATCT
Organism: Formicarius rufipectus; assembly: GCA_013399695.1. Classification (NCBI taxonomy): domain Eukaryota; kingdom Metazoa; phylum Chordata; class Aves; order Passeriformes; family Formicariidae; genus Formicarius; species Formicarius rufipectus. Next base: position 107,715 of record VXAU01003679.1, on the reverse strand, counting down.
GTCAGTGCTGCAGGAAATAACCTGAACATTACTTGATTCACTCCTCGTGCTTGGACAGGAGTGCTCTGAACCTTAAAATGTTGTCTTCCCTATAAACAGTCCATGTAAATCACTAGGAAATGTGGAAATGATTTATTTTGTTAAATGATAATACTGAACAATTTTAAACACCTGTAAACTATCAGGTAAATCACATATTACAAATGACCCAGCCTAATCCTGCTCCCCTCTTATTCCTACCCTGCTGTTCTTCGGACTACTGTTTGGTAGCAATCCCTTGGGCTCCCCAGCACCAGGCCACAGACAGCTGTACAGTCCTTAGGAAGTGCAGAGCTAACGCCACTGCATTCCACCTGATTGCAATTTACACCACAGCAGAAAATCTGCATTGCTTTTGGCAGTTTTCTATGTCTTTAGCTTACATGACAAAAGAGAAGTCAATTCATGAGGAAAGAAAACATTGTTTTTGCAGGGTTTTTTTCTGTTTACTCCACACTAAACTCTACTGAATGACTTGACTGCAAACTGCTGAGCATCGCAGTCCTCATCAAATACGGAGTGAATGCTCTCCTGCAGGATGCAGCTTGGAGCAAGAGAAGTGACAGGACATGACTTACCTCTTGACAATCCTGAAGAAACTTTTGGAGGTCCCTGTTGTCCTTCAGTCTCATCAGAAGTTCACTGGCTGCTTCACGGTTCTTCCTATGTCTGGTCACAAAAAAACAGCAGAGAAGAGAACCTGAAACAGGCATTTCAGGGCAAAGTGTCCCTGCTGCTTTCTGGAGCCTCTGTGGGTCAGGTGCTCAGTGAGGGTGCAAACAGAAGCTTTATACACCCTGGAACATATTTTTCAGAGTGTTTAAGAGCAGACAGAAGATAAGAAAAGGTTAGTCGAGAAGCCCTGGTTTTGATTCATCACTTGAAGGATGAGTCATGCTGATAATCCCAAAAGTCTTGGTGGGTTCTTCAAATGGAACTGGGCCTGAAGAGCTGATCCCAAGGTACCTCTGGGCATGTTTTTAAAAAGTGCTTCATTTGGAGTAGTTATCCCTGTCCTTTCATAGTTTATGAGATGATTTACATGGAAGAGACAGAGTAAAGAAGATAATTTTTATCTGTTTCTATTGCACTGTGAGGGGTTTAAAGTGAAATATTGCTGCCATTTGTAATAAGATAAATAGGTAGTGAGAGCTGGAAATCATTTTAGAGGGTGGCAGTTTATAAGATGAGCTCAGCACATGCTGGCAAGAGCTAAATAAATCCAAGTTAGTGGAGGTCTCCAGAGACTCCTGATGTTCCAGAGGAGTATAAATTCCATGGTGATGACACCAGCTGGATGACAACAGCACTTTCCCTGATCTTCAGTAAGTCACCAGAGCAAGCTCTGTGGCAGAGGAACAGGAGAAAACCCTTTGTAGGATCACAGTTTGCTTCTCTTTGGTCTCAAAAGCTGCCTGTGAATAACCAGGAGAGCAGGTCCCTATAGCTGCAGGTCAGGAAAATGGATTTACAGCTTGGATGGCAAGCAAGACACAAGTAACCATCAAAGCAAGAGCCTGCAGTCCAAGCCGAGGTGAGCCCCAAGTTCTGACAGGTGTTACCTGAGAGGGCACAAAGAACAGACACGTAACCCGTGCCTGGGGAGAGAGCTCTGCAGGGCAGCAAACATCCCTGGGCTCCAGCCTGCTCTGTCTTGGCTGCATTTGCATTACTCAGGCTGTTAAAATGAAGCAAAGAACTGCCTGGGTGATTTTATCACCATGACTTCATAGATTCAAGGTGAGATTACATTACAGACTCGTGTATTCTGCAGAGGACACACGTTGTGAAGTTAAAAGGAGAACTTTCATGACACTGATTTGAATGGAGTTAGGACTAAGTAGAGAAGTTCCTATGTTAGAAACCTTGAGTTTAAAAACTAATAAAATTATCTCCCACAGGGTGTTGGAAATACTGACTCCAAGGGTTTTGAAGGGAACCATGCAGGGATATCAGAGGATGACATACCACAACAAGTTTGAACTTTGGTGTTTAGAGCTATTTAACTGTAAAAAGTTGTTTTGTTGCCGGCCTGGAGTGAGACTGGACAGGGAGTGTTCTCTGAGGAACAGAGCTGAACTCTAACAAGGTAGAGGCATTTTGAGAATGGACACTGCTAGAACAGACAGGAATTCCTGTGTTTTCATCACTGACCCTTTTCTATGTTCTGCTCCAGATTGTCTACATCTAAATATTATTAACTCCTTGTCCAAATATTCCTAAATTTTTTTAAAGATTTCACACTTAAGGAAGGTTGTGCTAAAACTGTTTGTGGAAGAAGACCCACACTTGCAGAAAAGTTTGCTCTGCAGGCTCCCAATTATTTAGAATGACTTGCAATTCCTCTGCCTGCATCACACATATGACTTACATCTTAAGTGTAAGATTTGACACAAATTATTGCAAAAGCAGAGCCCCAGAATGTGTCCCAGCGTCACCATGCTGACTCCCAGAGACCCCTGAGAATGCTGACAGTGCTGAAAACTGACAAAACCACTTGTGGTTTAACTGTAAAAGCCTTGTGGGTCTCAAAGCCTGCACAGAAATAATAAATCTTACACGTGCTGTGAATGTGAATGCAACTGCCTGCCTGGAATACTGAGGTACATGCAAGGCAGTTTCAGCTTCTCTGGTTGTCCCAGCAAACAAGAGGCCCTCTCCTTTCTGAATGGGCAAGAACACAAATTACTTCTGTTCTCTGTTGAGCAGAAAGCTGCACAAATACAAAAGTTGATGCAGAACAGGCCCAGATCACAACTTGTGCCAGATCTGCCACTGTCTTTAAACTAAACCTCTCTTGCAGAATCAGAGAGGCCACACACAGGCACAAGGGCTGGGGCAGTTCCTCAACACTCTTCCAAGAGCAAATGGAGGAGAAAATGCTCCAGAGCAGCAGAAGTCCCCAAAGCAGGGACTGCTGCACCAGGGAGAGCAGCTCCTTTCCCAGCTGGAAAAGTTAGCCATAGCTTGTTCAACCCCCCCTGCTCCTTCCCCCACCCTTCCTCCATGTCCTCACTTGCACTGTTCTTCCCTGTGGCCTGCACTAAAGCTGAACTGTGTCTCTCCTGTGGCACTCTCCTCTGCCTCACACCATCCCTCCTGAGATGGGAACCACTGCAGGGGAGGCTGGCCCTGCTGCACCAAGGGACAGTGGGATCTCCTTGGGAGCAGCTCGAGAGCACCACTGTGAGAAACACTCACCACTACTGAAAACTACAAAGAGCTCCATGTGGGAAGGATGGAGCCACTGCACATATTTGCACTTGTTTGTTTTGGTCCTTTGTTACAGATCCAGGAGGAGCTGGGCTGGGAGAGCCACTTTTTGTAAAAGCAAAGAGGCTTCCTTTGCCACCACTCCCACTGCACCCAGCCCAAGGCTTTGTTCTTGAGGCTTATCAGGCTGACAGACTCGGGAGCAATCCCAGGGATTTCCTGAACAGCAGCCACCCGATGGTTTTTGCAGGGCTCGGCATGAATAGCTTTGGGATTGAGGAAACACTTTGGAAAAGGGGGGCTTAAAGGACTACCGTGTCCAGGACTGCCTCCAGCACATCCCAGGTGGCCAAGGGGTGCCCCAGGACCATGGGGACACAGAGGAGCAGCTGCACTGGGGGTGGCAGTCACAGCAGCAGGAACCTCCCTGCAGAGCACACAGGACACAGGCCAGTGTCCCACCCAGCCACTCAGACAGGCCTGCAGCAGGCAGCTGACCATTGGCTGAGACATCCTGGGGTTCTATCTTTCAATATTCCAAAAGATGCAGAAAGACACGTGACCAGAAGGCCAGGATGGAGCATTCCTGCTTTCCTAAGTGGGTGGGAAAACTTAGAGCAGAGGACATCGACAGTCAGAGAGGTCAAATAAGGATAATTACTGTCCTAGCTGTCCCCTCGATTGCTTTCATACAATGTCCTGTTCCTGGCCCTTGCAGATGCTCCCTGGGATCTGGAGCTGGGCTGATGAGACAATGCAAGTGTGGGGTATCCTTGGGGGTGGGCTGTCAGAGGGCTCAAAGGAAGGGTGATCAGTAACACTGGGCAGTTTACTGCTGTGTTCAGATACTCACCACGGAAAAGTGCCTTGAAAGACTCCACTATTCCCCAGCCCAAAGGCAGAAAGACCCATGAATCACAGCCACGGAAACGGAGCATTTGGGTTTCAAAGACAAAGAAACTCCTGATGTTCTACAGCATCTGTGCCACAGCCCCAGAGAGAAAGCAAAGCACTTGTTCCAGGATGAAAGACACATTTGTAGCAGTGCTGCCTCATCTGATTGCACAAGGGCCAGCCAAGCCGAGAGGGGATCAAAGCCGAGCGGGTGGGGTGGATGCACTGCCAATGCCACTCCTGAAGAGCCACATTCCTTCTCCAGAGGGAGGACAGGAACACGTTATTATAATAACACCAGCCTGGAGGTGGCACAGCAACCAAGGCTTGTGGAACCAGCACGGTTACCTGCTACAGCTCCCACCACAGCACCAAGTCTGCTCTGACTCCAGAGTTACACTGCATCCCTCAAACAGCCCAGTCCTGGGGAGAGCTCCTCACCCAGCAAGCCTCTACAAAGTGGCAGAGGTATTATTTAATTAACGTTAGCCTGGCACATGTTTTGAAACGTGACAGTTATTATTTTTCCACACAACAAAGGAAATAGTGTGCAACAGACATCTCCTAAGCTGTTGCTGTGCCTTTGGATCCTGGAAAAGGAGCATCTCTCAGAGAACAGAATTCAGTACCAACAGCAACATTGTGCCATCACTCTGACCTTACCTGTCATCAATAGAGTCCACTTTCTCCTGGATTTTGTCAGAGTTAATGTTCCCATCACTGACCAGCCTCCTGCCAGTCTCCACAACTGCATTGATCTTTTCCTCATTGGCATCCATGGTGGTCATGAAATCCTCCTGCTTTTTAATGGCAGCCTCTGCTCCTTCCAAGGTAGTGGGCATCTCCGTGTGTGCCAGAACGTACTCCTGGGATTACGGCAGAGACCAGACAGGGAAAACTGTTACACACAGGCTGTGCTGCTGCTCCAACAACAGACTCACCACACACCACCCAACACACATCTCCCAAGAACAGTCCCAAACAAAAAACAGGTTAAAAAGGGCAATTTATCTATTTGTAACTCTCCTGCCAAATGGTTTTGTCTGTTAGTTGCTTACAGTATACAGTGCCAACCTGCAGAAATGAAGTCAGGTATATCCTGACCACTTGCCTGGTTATTAAGAAAAGCTTCTGCTTGCTTGGTGTCTCTGAGAAACAGCTGGTAGGCATGAGACTGGGAAAGGAGATTTTGCCTGTTCTCCCACATCTTGTGCAGCTCATTCCATCCAGTGTCCAAAGCTTGCAGGCGCTGGCGCAAGAACATGTACTGAGCGTCAGTTTGCCCCTGTGTCACCATCTCCCCCATGTCCCTCATCTTCTGATAATCCTCCTCATAATTGTTGATCTCGTTCTTAATGTTCTCGTGCTGAGTGAGCAGCTTCTCAGCCTCGGTCAGGGTGTTGGGCATGTCTTCGGATGCGATGGCAGTCTGCGTTCTGGAGAGCCACGACTGGAAGTCATCCAGGTCCCTCAAGAACTGCTGCAGCTTGCTGGCCTCTCCCAGGGACTCCTCCCTGTTCTTCAGGGTGGTCTTCATCTCCTCCCACACGTCGTTGATCTCCGCCAGCCGCGACAGGATGGCCTGTGCCTGGTCGGGGTGCTCCGACTCCAGCTTCTCCGCCTCCTTCTGCAGGTCGCTGAGTTTGGCCTCGATGGCCACCAGGTCCCTCTCCATGCCCGTCAGCTTCCTCTGCAGGGCCATCACCCCCGCCAGGTCGTTGCCCAGGTCCTGAGTGGATTCGATCACTTTGGTCTTTTCCCTGATCCAGGATTTGGTTTCGTTACACTCGAGGTGGTAGTTCTGGATACTCAGAGCGGAGAGCAGAGCATCCTTCTTCCTATCCACCAGTTCTCTGAACTGGCTCCACCTGAAACGTGTGAGGAGAGAAGAACAGAGAGACTGAGCTTTGTGGGGAAGGCTGTGGCAACACTGCTGAGTGAGCAGTTGCTCCCCTCAGCGTGGTAAGCCATGATAGCACCCAGCAGGTCCTGGTTTTCTCAGTCCTTCCCACACCATTGGTATTTTTAGCAAAGCAACCATTAACCAAGCCACAGTGGATATTAGAATGTGCCAAGCACCATCACACTGTTATTTTTCCTCAAGTGAAAAATTACCAGTTACATCGTTTTTTCACACTAAATGTACTCTCTTGGTTTACTCTGAGGATAAAAAACAAGCTAGTTTACATGAAATTATAATGGTTCCTTTTTTTTCATAATAATCATTCCAGTCAATTTCCAGCTCTCAAATCAAGGCACTGACACACTCAGGGCCTGATTAAGTCAAGAGCAGAACCCCATCTGTTAATCAAATATCTGAAAGGCACAGCTCTTTCCTTTTGAAGCTTTAAAGGCCTACCTTGAAGACACTCCAGGTAACAGTATCAGAACATCTTACAAAACACATGCAAGAAACCCAAACACTGCCGTACTCGTTGCAGGCAGTGCCGTGTTCCCGAGCACGAGGCCCTCACTCACCTGGTGTTGAGTTTATCTTGCTGTGCTTTGATCTTCTCGCTGGGGTGGCCGCTGTGCATCAGCTGCCTGGCAATCTGGTTCACGACTGCCACGCGGGACGCCTGGTTGTTCATCTCTGGTTCTAAGCTCTCAAATCTGGAGTCGGGGAAAACAAACAAGCAGAAGGCCCCACAGACATTAGGGAATCTCAGCCACAGGCAAGGTGGGGCAAAAAAACTTCCACTTAGTATTCCCCAACCTTCCTGGGAAAGGCGTTCTCACCTGTGCTGGATCACCTCCAGGTCCTCCAGCTTCTCTGGAATCTGCATGTTATTCAGCCACTTCTCCTTCTCATCAATCCAAAGCTCACAAGCATCTGCCTCGCTGAACATCTTATAGAGAGCGAGGGTGTCCTGCAAGGCCTGTTTACGCAGCCGAGTCAGCTCAGCAACCTCCTTGTACCTCTCCTCGATTCCGGTCAGCCTGCCCTGCACGTCCGGAGAGCCGGCGTGTTCCTGTGGCAGAGCCTTGGCCTGCTCGTGCAGAGAGTCGATGGTCGGCCGGTAGCTCGCAATCTCTTCAGCCACATCCTTGTGCTTCTTCACCAAGGACTGAGTGGAGTACTCGTCGTGGCCCACGTCATTGCTGGACACAATTTTGAGGATGTCCAACATCCACGCATCGATATCGTCAGCGTCAGCCTGGAACTGGTGAAGCAGAGAGGCCTCCTCCAGGCGCTTCTTCCTAATGGCAGATAACTGCTCCAGGTTGGCCCACTGCTCCCGGATATCCTTAATCCTTTCTCTGATCTTCTCAGACCCAAAGTGCTCTTCCGCAATCATGTCTTCACCTTCTTTTATCGCCTGCTGGAAGTGGCCGCTGCGGCCACTCATCTCGTCCTCAAACGCCTTGTGTTTACTCAAGAGTCGGACGACACTGGTGAGATCCTTCCCATAGTCATCAGAGGACAGGATCTGCTCCTTCTCCCTGATCCAGCCCTCCTCCTCAGCCATTTCCCAGAAGAATTTCCAGAGGCGCCGGGACTCTTCCAGGCGTGCCCGGCGCTCGGCTGCGAGCTGGCACAGCTCTTGGTAGCAGAACTCCATGTGTGCCACGCGGTCCCGGATCACCTGCGGGTCACACGGCTTGTACCCTGCAGAGTCAGAGAGCACACCTTACAACCTGGGCTCCTTCACTGCCCTGCCCACAGCTCTGTTCCAGCCACAGAGCTGAGGTCAAAGAATCCACAGTTGGTCTCCTGAAAGTGTCAGCTACTCAAGCTCCACCACACAACAGCACAGATCAGAAAGTACTGTTCTTCGCCTGAAGAAAAAAAATCACTGAACTCAGATTTACACCAGCTCCATACACAGCTTCACAAAATGGATGTTCTGTCTTCCAGTTAATGGGCAATTTCGAGGGAATTGCTTCCTGTAGGCACAAAGTGGGACACTACCAGACTGGGCCCTACAGGCTGTTGTTGCTTGCACCAGGAACACAGGGTGGGCAGCAAGGGTGACCTCTGCAGAGCCACAGCAGCTGCTGGAGAGGAGCACAAGGCCACACGGAGTCCTGAGCAGGCTCCTGGGCACATGAATCACTGAAACCATGTGCTCAGAAGGAACTGATGTAGCTGGATTTCCTATTCTGCTGGGGAATTCAGCCTAACCCAGCCTGCAGAATTGAGGAGCCTTACAGCTAATCTCACAGGTAATTAACACAAAGAAGGGCGTGTTGGGGGCTGCTTACCTTCTCCATCAGTGGCAAACTTCTGAGCAGAGGCATTGACCCCTCTCACTCTCTCAGCCTGGATGGCAATGTCAGCTTCCACCAGAGCATGTTTCTGCAGCAGGTCTTCAACTCCCAACAAATGTTTGCCGTAGTCTTGGGACAACAGAAGCACCTGATCAAAATGTAAAGGACAAGTAAAACGGGCTGAAGGCCTTAAGCTGTTTGTTTCTGACTCCAAGCATGACACCATTCTCTGTCGGTGAGAGAAACACCAGGTCCACAAGGACATCAATCCCAAATGTAAAGAGACAAGGCTGATCAAAACTTGGGCCAATGTGTTTAAAAATCACCGGCAACCTTGCAGAACTTGACTGCTCTTTAACGAGCTTTAAGTCTGGAATGATGAGAGGCTGAGTTAACTCAGCAGGACCAAGGAGAAGCACTTGGCCCAGGTGCTGTGAGCTCCTGCTGAGCTACACACAGCTTTCTTTCCTCCAACAGCTTCCAAGTTCTGCTGCCTGATGGACAAGTCATGGTCCTTTCTCTTCCCAGACCCCAGGAGAACAGACAGGAAGAAATTCAGGCTTTTTAAAGAACAGAGGTGAAGAGGTGACTTGTTCCCCACGTAAACTGTGATGAAGAGGGATTATTTAATTCCCTTTCACCAAACCTGTCCTCTTTACCCAGGCACTGTGACCAAAGCCTCTTATGAGACAGGTCTGAAGCCGGAAAGCAGCTTTTTATAGGAGTGGACTTGTTCTCTTTCCATACTTGTTTTTAATCTTTAACAAATCATCATAAGGAATTTATTCACTGCTCTTGATTGCGGCTCTCTGAGTTTGTCTGTTAAGCCAAAGGGGCAAAATGAATGCTAAAACTTGACCAAAGAGGACACGTCCACCTCTGGAGACTCTTTGGTCTACGTTCTCCAGCGGGCTCCACCCACCTTCATCTCATCCATCCAGTCCATGATGTAGAGCATCTCCTGGAAGATCTTCTGCAGGCCGAGGTTCATCTCGAGGCGCTGCCTGCGCGCGCGCAGCAGTTCCAGCAGGTACTCCCAGAGGCGGATGACGTTGTCCTTCCTGGCGGTGATGCGCTTGATGTCATGGTAGTTCTCGGTCTCCAGCTCCTTGGCCACGGCCACCACGGCCTGCACCCGCTCCTCGTAGGCCGCGATGTCCGTCTCTATGGCCTCGTGCTTCTTCGTTGCAGCCTCCACTGCCGGGAGGTCAAAGCCAAAGTTGTCCTGCACAGACAGAGGCATCTGTTCAGGGAGGGCTGCTGAAGAGCAGAGCCCCCCTGCTCAGCCTCTGGCATCGCTGCTGACTGTGCAGAACACACCTGGTAGCAAAGCTGGCACCCCAAAATGCCCCCACAAACTCTCCTTTAACAGAATAAAAGACACCTCTGATAATAGAGAATAAAATCAGAGATATCATTGCCTTTGCAGGAAGAATCACGTGGCCATCAGAATTAGGCTGGGGCTTTGAATTTTTGAGTCATCTTTAATATTAAAAAATTAATTTAATTCCTGCATTAATTTCACTGAATTCACCATAATATTCAGATTAAAAAAGAATCTATGGTTTGATGACGTTTGATGAGATTTGATGGGGTATCTCTTAGAGAAACTTACAGATGCAAGGAAGGGGTATCCCAAAAGCACTAAAGACAGGCCCCTCAGTACCCACGCACTAACCACAATAAATAAATACATATACACAGATAGAGAGTGAGTAAAACCCGTTGTCTCTGCAAGGACTGTGTCCCCCAGTGAGTGCTGAGCCCCCCAGGCAGCCCCCGGGAGCAGCACCTGAGACACGAGGCGCTGGTTCTCACTCAGCCACGTCTCCCTCATGGCTGCCTTGCGATCGAATCTCCGGGCCAGTTGTTCCAGTTTCTCCTGTCTGATGAGCTCATTTCGCAGTGCCAGTTCTCTTTCATGTTCAGCTTTTTCCAGTCTTTCCCAGGCCTGGAGACATGGAGACAAAACATGTGGCTTCTAAACACACACATTCTTATAAGGTTATGATAAATCCCATCTATTTGCATGTCTATTTTGGTGAAGTCACAGGCAACTTTCACCAAACTGGCTCATTTATTTATAAGCCAAGAAATCCGGTTTGCACTGGCTACAAAACACCTTGTTTGCTAATACAAGCACATGACTTCAAATCTGTTCTCAGTTTAGTCAAAGTCATTTTCTGAGCAAGGGCTGTAAGAATTGTTTATCTCGGATGCATTTTCTCTGGCTCTTTCTCTCCCCCCTCCAACACAGCCTGAGCAAACCACTGGCTTGAATGTGTAAGAAAGTATTTGTTTTAAAAAAAAAATCTCCTGAACACTACTGCCAAACAAGTGGATTTTATCTTCCTCCTTTAGGAAATGGGAATTAGAGATTTATGGCCTCTCACCTCTAAAATCAACATACAAAGGTTGTGCTTTCTTACATCCACTTCGGGGGAAAAAAAACAAAAAAAAAAAAACAAAAAAAACCAGCTTCAGAATTCGGTTATTTTTGGTGCTTCAAGTCTTTTTTTCCCCAAAGCCAGATGTTATTCACATGTTTGACAGTGATATTACAAAAATCAGAAGTCTTAGAAGCATGTGGGGAGTCAGCTAATCACCTTTCAGATCTTCTTACAGACAACAAAAATACCCTCAATTAAACACAAGCTACATCTTCTAAATCTGAACAGATGTGAAACTGCCTGAAACACAAGTATTTTGGGCTGTCTCCCTGCCCCAGGGAGAGCTGTGCAGGCTGCTGCTCCCTGGGACGAGGCCACAGCCACCCACAGCAGCTGCTCTGGGAAGGCCAAGCATGAGCAAACACAACGGAGGAAAGCCCACAGGTTACAGCTGTTTGTTATCCTTGAGAGAGCTCATCAGCTGTGCCCTGCACTGGCAGCTGCAGCAGCACAACCCAGGCTGCAGGAACCTCGGGAGGGAGCCCACAGTGCCCAGGCAGGGGGGCATAACACCTACTGCTGCTGCTTTCTGTCACTTATCTCCAACAGCCAGGAGCACGAGGGCTGCCAGCCCAGGGCAGAGCCACGTTGTGCTCCTCCAGGTGCTGAGGACACCTGGCTCAGGGCAGTGAGACTGAGCTCCACGAGCAGGTCACCCCCTTGGCCCACCCCTTGTGGCCCCACACCAAGGCTGGAGAACACAAATGGTTTTCTTCCCAGTTTCTGGAGGGAAAGGAACAAAATCCTCAGTCACACAGGAGGAGCTGGCTCAGTTTACCTTGTTAATGTCAGAGATGAGTTTGCCCTCCCTCGGCATGTACACTTTCTGATTGTTGGCTCTCATTTTGCTTTGGATGGTAAAAAGCAGCACTTCCAGGTTTCCTTTCTCTGTAAATCTAAACAAAATTTTGCAAGAGAATTGAGTTACAGCCAAGCTTTCATTGCTACTGAAGTATAATCATAGAGTCATGGAGTCACAGATAGTTGGAGTTGAAAGGGACTTTAAAGCCCACCCAGTCCCAATCCCTACCATGGGCAGGTACACCTCCCACCAGCCCAGGGTGCTCCAAGCCCCATCCAATCTGGCCTTGGACACTTCCAGGGATGGGGCAGCCCACAGCTTCTCTGCCCAACCTGTGCCAGGGCCTGCCCACCCTCCCAGAGAAGCACTTCTATGAAATATTGAATATATTCAACTATAATAAATGATAACACAGCACTTCTTTCAAATGTTGACATGATGAGTGGGGCTTTCAGTTAAACACCTCCATCTTGTGTGGAAGCTGGAAGCAATGGAATAGCCCACACTTCCCCTGGAGCCACTTGGGTCAGGCAGCAAAAGCAACTTCACAGAAGTCAGCTGTCTGAGTGTTTGGATTTAGACCCCCTTGGGGGACAGAAAACTGCATTTTTTTTTATTCTAGTACGTGCCTTGTCCTAGTTTTGTCCATCAGCACAAGAAATGGAAGTTTTATTTAAAGCCCACTGCAGCCACTAAACACTTCCCACTGTTTTCCCTGAGTTGTATGCCTGGGAAATAAATAAACTCCACAGGCACTAGGGAATAGTCTGTAGTTTCAGAAGACGTCTGGATACTCTAATGTTTTGGGTTGTGATTATTATCCATTAGAACTTAGAGTAGACAAAAATAAAGAGATCTGATATCATGATGCTAAAAGAAGCTTTCCCAAAATAAGTTGCACAGTTTCGGTTGTATCAGTTTTAGCAAGCAGGGCCGTTTCACAAAGCCAGACAAGCTTCCTCTTGATTTTGAATAAGCAGGAGGAATCTTTTAACAGCAGTGTATTGGTATTATACACTGCTATTAAAAGCCTGAGTGGTGATATTACTGTGGTGATACTACTGCACTACCACGGCATGCTATTACCACTCAGATGGCAAGACAGGCATTTGAGGGCAGGGACAGCTTCCAGGGCTCCCAATGCTGCAGGAGACACACTCTTCTCCTTGCTGCTGTTGTTCTCTGCACCCTGAACAGCCCCAAGCAGGGCAGCTGGGCTTGCTCAGGAGAACAAGCCGTGCAGCCAGCGTGAGGGCGGCCTAGGGGGGTGTGTGTGCTGCCAGGGGAGCCCCGGGAGCGCCCAGCAAAGCAGGCAGGGGTTGCAGGCAGGGGTTGGAGCCGGGCTCAGACTGACTTGGGTGGCTTCTCCACGGTGCGGTAGGTGTTGAAGGCCTGCAGCTGCTGCTGCACCCCCACCAGCGAGTTGGCGAACTTGCGGTTGTTGAGGATGATGATGGTCTGCTCGATCCACTCCAGCAGGTCGGACGCCAGCGACTCGTACTTCTCGATCATCTTCTCCGTCTCAATGGCATTGTCCAGCACCTGCAGCAACGGCACGGCACGCCCTGAGTGCTCCTCGGCCATCTGACCCCGTGGGACACCGGGGTTCTGAGTGAGAGCACACGAGTGCCCCAGGATCCTGAGCAATGGGAGCATTATCAGCAGGGAGCTCCCAGGATCCCACGGCAGCAGAGGGGCAGAGGCTGGCAAAAGGATTCATGTCCAGTGTGCCAGCGGGAAGGACGGGGGCGATGTCACCCAAGGGCACAGAGTGACTGCAGGGGTTTGAAATGAGGGCCTTCTCCGGGCTCCAGAAGACACAGAGGACCCAGAGGGTAAGGAACAGTTAATGAGGAAGGAAAAGCAGCAACAATGCAAAATTAACAAGCAAAAATAAAACACCAGCCAAGTGTTTCCTAATGTGAGGCAGCTGGAAATTAACTACTCCTCACAGTCATATGGCAATATTTAACATTCAAATCACATTCAAAAGCCAAACTAAAACCTACCATAGTGCAGACTGTTAAAAAACTAACGCCCAAGTGGAAAAAAAATCAGAAATATTTTGCCTGTTTTGCAACAATTTAGAATTTAAACTTGCTGACCTTTCCGATACGCTTTCCTTCAACAGCCAAAGCTTTCATCTTGGAGAAGTAGTGGTAGTAGGTCACCACATAGGTGATGATTGACTTCTCATCAGGGTGATCAACACTGATATCTGCAAACCAAACAAGAATTCTCTCAGCATCCTGAGGGTGTAGGGGTTACCCCACCAGAGCTCACAGTGCACCAAGGATGGTTTTGGCAGCCAGAGATGGGGCAGTGGCAGTTCAGCTCCCAGGGTTTGTCTCTTAATCAGAAATAAACCCAGCATCTTTGGGCTGGGTCTGGACAGTAGTGAACTCTGTCACTAAGTGCAGCTTTATCCCTTTGGATTAGCATAGACTGGGGCTAAAGCACTGGGCCTTTGGGTCGTAGACTTTGCCACAGCTTGTGCACAACCAAATAACTCCTCTGGTGCCTGTGTGAGCTGACAGACCTACTGTTAATTGAGAACTTCAGTGCTCTGTCAGCATCTGGAGACAGGAATTCAAACCTAATAGTTTGTCTGTCCAGGCAAATCTGAGAGCTACAGGTGAAAACCAAAAGATTTCCTCTCCTGCAGCCATTCTGAGGCACTGGGAAGCAGGCAAGAAGAAACTCGCCCAAACACATCCCTTCTGCCCTGTGACAAGAGAGGTTCTTGTCCAGCACTGAGCACACACACTCTCACAGAGGCACGGGCTGAAAACATTCTGCCTCTCAGAGCAGATCAGAAGGATGCCCCTGGCTGGAATGGATATATGGATACATGGCCAGGATTAAGGGCTCTTGTGCTCCCACTGCTCAGTTTCCTGCAGGACACACCTCACATTCCCTACCTCCCTCTCTGGCTGTAGCACCAGGTGAGTCAGCAGCACCCAGCTGCTCTTGAGCACAGAAAGCTATCACAGAGATGTGCTCTGACAGGGAGGGGTGGGAGAAAAGAGCCCACAAAGAGTCCTGAAGTGCTGAAACTGCAGGAATTCTTACCCTCGGGGTCCAGGAGCTTGGTAAGACCAAGGTGTTGCTCTGCAAGGTTAAAAGCATTCTGCAGATTGTAGTGCGCATTTGATTTCTTCAGCTTGTCAAAATCGATCAGGTCAGGCCTGGACAGGATGGAAAATTCTTTAGATTTCCCAAAGCACACTGCAGCCACCCTCAAATGAACTAACATCTCCAGCTCCCAGAACACCCAGCCAAGGTCTCATGTGCCCATGAGCCCTGTGCATTTCCAGGGCAGGGTTAAAAGAAGGGAGCAATGCCCAGCACATGGCACGGCAGTCCCAGCCACGGGAAAGAACAGAGGAGAGCTAAACAGCAGGGAAGGTCACCCTGCAGAAGAGAAGGACTGAGCTGTGGTCACGAGTGTCTCCTCATGTCCATGAAGTGTGTGAGCTGTGCAGGTAACTCCTCCTGAGCTTGCCATGGGCAGCATCCCCAGCTGTGCCAGCCCAGCACCACGTTTGCCATCCCTGGCAGGGATTCCCTTCCCCTCCAGGCTGCTGTGTGTGTGTGGATGCTCCCTCCCACCCCCAAATTCTGGGCAACCACGCCTGGTCATGGGTTCCTCACTAACGTACAAGAACCAAACCAAACCCAGACAATCACAGGTGTAATTTATTCTCTGGAAACCAAACCCAACCTGTTCTGACCTGTGCTGTGAGGAGCTGCTGCCCAGCTGAGCTCCCAGTGAGCTGTAAAGCTCCAAACAAGGCAAGCTGCTGTAAAACTCTCCACAATCCCTCAACTTCCTCCTCTCCATGGATTTGAAAATCCAGCTGAGAGGTCAGTGCACAAGCAGGGCAGACCTTTACCCACACCTACCTGTGCTTGTGTATCAGAGCATTGAAAGCCATCCCATCCCTCCAGCTTGTTGTGAAGTTGTGGATGTTGACGTTGGGGTAACTGGCAGAACAAAAACAAGGAGTGTACTCAATACAACATCCCCACTGCAGCAGTGGATACACAGCACAAGTTTTGTGGGGTGATCTGGGTATTTTGCACGTCTCCAAAAATTTCAGGCTGCTCACAAACCACCCTTATAAGAGTTTGTGGAAGAAGATGAAGTACCATGGGAATAATGCTGGAGTGCCCCATACCAACACAGGGACATCCAGGTTTCATGGAGGAAACACACTGACTTTCTACAAATGGATATTTAATTATCAAGGAGGATAGTGTCACAGAAAGACATTCTGGAAATATTTCTGTATATTTTGAAAGATGTTAAGTTGGTGGCAAACATCTGAAGCATCATTACTTCTCCAGAAAAGGGTGAAAAAGAGTCAGCACATTACTACATATACTCATGGATTATCAGATTGGTATGTTTATCTCTCAGCATGAATGTCATAAATTCAGAATTTTCTGATTTGTAAACATCAATTCACTTCTCTTGGCTGAATCCACTTGAGGAGAGATATGTGTTTGCCCATTTGAAATTATTTCAATGAAAACTCAAAATGCTGCAAGAGCTTTAGAGATAATCACTTAATCCACACTCACCCAGCTGTTTTCATCTGGCACCACAAAAGCAAAGCATCTTTAGCAGATTTCTTCTCTTTGTTGTCCTCAGTTTCAACACTGATATCTTGGATCTAAAATTAACATAGAAGTTTTCAATATTTCTCTGAGAAAACACATTGCCTTTTTTGAAGAGATCAAAGGAACACTGAGAAACACCAAAATTAACATTATTAAATATTTATTACTATGCTATCTATTATAAATTATGTATTTCTCATATGGATTTCTTATTCTTTCTGCAAAAGGACTTTCCAGCCTTTTTTAATTGTGGGCAGAGACCAATCTGCAGCTTGCTGGAGAACAAGAAATGCAGTTGGGACATTAAACCAGTCCCTTAATCCTGGCAGTGCCAAGTCAGCCAGGGCACGGATAACCACATGGAGGAGCAGAGCAGCTGAGGGCAGCACCTCACTCACATCTCACCTTCACTACACTCCTGCTCTAGTGAAGGGGTCTGTGACTGGAGCTTCACGTTTAGTAGTGACTTAGAAATAAAGCCATATGACTTTCCACACAGGAATCTCAGCAGCACAAAGACTCCTTTCCCCACAGGTCCCCAAGCAGCTGGCAGTGGCAGCAGCTGGGAGCACTCTGCGCCTCAGTGGAGCGTGTCCCACAGCAGTCCTGCTCTGTGCACACCCACAACTCTACCTGGAATCTCAGGATGATGGTCCAGATGAGGCCAAGGGTCAGCCTGTGATTCCCATCCACAATATCATGGGAGCCCATGTTCTCCAGGTGCACTCGTTGCTCTTTCAGGAACTGCAGGGCTTTATCCACATTCTCCAGGCAATGGATGCGCATCCTTCCTTTAGTGGGTTTAGGCTGGAAGGAAGAGGGAAACATAAACATCACATTCTCCACTCCCAGCCAGCAACACTGCATTTGTCCTGCAGGTTCCAGGGACAAAACCGCTCCTTGCATCTTCCAGCCCATTTTCACCAGGATAATGGCAGCACATGTCAAAGTCAGGGTGGAAAAGCCAACACCCTCCACCTCAGCTGGATACATGGCACCAATTTAATTTGCCTCCTTATTTCCCTCGTCTTTCCTGTCTGGGATATTCACTCACTAGCTGGAAGAGAAATTATTCTCTTCAGATCATGCCACACCCCATCTGTTTTCCCAAGGACAAGTCCTTCCACACTAGAAGAGAAGATTCTGCAAAGATAAAGACAGGAGACAAGCTGATAACTGGCAAATAGGGGAAATTGGTAAATACAGATCCACCCTCTCCAAACAGGCAGTTCAGATTTGAACCCTAAGCTACTCAATAAAACTCCTCAAGGAAGAAGTAGCATTGTTTTTTTTCTGGTCAGTAAATAGGACAAATAGTAAGGAAATAACAATTTTTTTCCAAACAATTTCTTCACAGGAAAAAAAAAGGTAAAAACACTAATTAAAAAAATCAGCTACACCAACATAACATGATTTTATGAAGGCCCAGTGCAACTGAAAAAAGCAATGAACATATTAACAGCCTGCAGAAATCTGCTGTAAAACTGAATAAAACTAAAGGCACTTTGTTCTGCAGATAGGATTTACAGCTGAAGAGCCTGCTCAGTGTTCACTGGGATGTCACCAAAGGTACTCAGCCAAAAGACTAATCAACATAATTTCCTTGTTTTCTGCAGTGAAAGTAATTAACTGGCCATGGAAATAGCCCAGGCAAAATCCTCACCCCAGCCTGCAATGAAGGGGAAGAGCCTGAGCCACAGCCACGGTGCAGCCCCTGGAAACACAGCCCGTGTCCCAGGGGATGGTGAAGAGGGAACACGTGCCACAAAGACGCCCCTGGGGACACGTAAACCCTGAGGCCGTGTGGTGGTTTCACCTCCGGCCTCAGCCGGCCTGGCTCTACCCTCCTCCCGAGGCAGAGAGCGAATCCAGAGCTCCCAGCAAGGGTGACACCTGCCAGGAGCTGTCCCTCGCAGAAGGGCCGCTGGGAGCGGGCGCAGACCCTGTGCACACCCCACCCCAGCACCCTGGGCTGCAGGGCCCTTCGCACCTCCCCGGGCGGGACCGCCACTGCCTCTAATGCTCACACCGCTGGGCACAAAGGGAAGGGCTCGCAAGGCTCTCCTCGCACTCAGCAGCTGCAGCACTGCTCACAGGACGGGTTTGATTTAGAGAAGAGGCGTCTGAGTCTCGTCAGTGCAAGGTGTGGCTGTGCTTGCCACACTCCCCTGCATAGCCTTCGGATGAGACACAGTGAGCCACAGCCTGCACATTTAATGAGGGACACGGCTCTGGAGACTGAGCACAGGGCAAGGAGGCACCCAAACACAGAGTCTTCATGTGCACATTTCAGGGAAGCTGCTTTTACATCAAACCCCTTCCCCTTTCCAAGAAAAAACATGACAGAACTCACTACAGAGAATGTGGATAAATGGTTTGACCTTTGAGCATCCAGGAATTGTAAGGAATTTACTAATCCTTTATTTAGTTATGGAAGAAACTGAGCTAAATGCTTAATCTGATGCTGGAAACAATTCCCAGCTTTATTTTTCTGTCTGGAAGAAGCTGGTGAACAGTGTGTGCAAACCAAATTACAGCTGTCCTTTCATGCCTGCTGGATCCCTTCCCACTGTGCTCAGAGAGACCATGGCCTGCCACCAGCCTCCTCCCAAATGCTGTGCTGCACAGAGCACCTTGTGTAGCAAGGTCTGGACTAAACACAAGGACTAGGAATCAAGCTGAGCAAAGTCAGGAAGATGCAAGTGTTGCCCTTATTGGACAGTCTCGTTTTTAATTTCTCCAACACACATCCAAGGACTCTGGTTTCATCAAATAAATTAACTGCAGCTTTTGAAAAATGCAGGGTTGAGGCTGGAGGTCTTAGAGAGGGCAAAGGGCAGCCCTGCTTCCCTGGTCAGCATCCTAAATCCCAGATTGCTCCATGGGAATATGGCTCCAACTCCAGAATGTGAATGCCAGTTTCAAAAGTGAGGAAGCAATTCTTGTTTGTTCCACTGCACCAGTAAACACACCACATTAAAGTACTTATCTAGGCTAGTGTCTGCTTTCTTTTGATGTTTAGTGTCTTGATTTAAAGCTTTCTGCATAACATCTGCCTTTGGGTTTCTCTTGGTGGCCATGGAGATGTGAGAACTTTACAATGGCCACTAAAGTAAATTGCAAAAGAGTGTGGAACATGAGCAAGTGGGCGCCGTGCCGATCCTCCTGGAATCCTTCGGGTGTGTGGAATTGTCTCAAGGGTCAGGGCACTGGCTGTCCGTGTGCAGAGGAAGGTGTGGTGGAATGCACTGTTCAAACAGAGCCTGCTGTCCTCCAGCCCCAGATAAGGCAGCAACAGAAGGAATTTGTGGTGGTGCTGGCAGCTGCCAGTGCAATACACAGCCTGTGATGCAAGGGCAGCTCCACGGGAGGCTCCTGCCCGCTCCCCACCCGCAGCAGCCTCGGCCCTCTTTGCATTTTCTGAAACCTGGAGTGTAAAATGTAAATGAACAGCATGGGCACAGCCTGAGCTTCCTCTGTGCCACTGAGAGGCACAGCTTGGCAGGTAGGAGGGGACACTTCAACAGGGGTGGCACAGCTGCTGTCTCAACCCTCTCATCATGGGGCATGTTGGTCTGGGTCACCCCCGTGTGAAACACCTGCTGCCTGCAGGGAGCACGTCAAACTCCACACTTCTCTGAGGGAAATGGTCTGGCAGAGAGAGAGAGCTTCTGAGCAAACTGTAGCTGGCAAACTGCTGAGTTATCTCCATCCAGACAGGCACTTCTGTGCCCCTCAGAGCTGCCTCGCCCTCGCAGATGGACTTAGAAAGCCCCTCCCTTGCCTCGCCGTACACACTACACTGGCCATCCGTTCAACTCATTAAGCACAGTCTTAAGCCATGGAGCTCCATTAATAGGAGAGCTTGATGACAAGTGATTACACAGCTGCATCCCCACGTGGCCCTGGGTCTTAGCTAAAGACCCGTATTTCTTTGAAAAGATTGCTTTAAATTAGACAGTTAAGAACATGGCCATCATTTAAGGAACTGAAGGAAAAACTGATAGCCAGCCACTTCCTGACACCCAGTTTTCACTGCAGGGTCTTTCTTACCACTCCCCTGTGTTGCTGTCAAGGGGGTGTCTCAGCACACCCAAAGAAAGAATTGCCTTTTAGATATTCCCCTAACCAAAGAAAGCCCAAGCCTTATCCATCTGAGCACAATCAAATGCTCTGTGCCTGTCAGATTTGGGAGCAGGGAACATGCTGCTGGAAGCACTCAGCACCGTACCAGCAAGGAACCTTTGAAGAAGACTTCCTTTGATTCCCACTGAAACCAGCAGGAAGATATTTTAATGATGTCTGCATGCAGCTGAAGCAATAGAGCTCTTTTTTTTTTTCCTTTAAAGTGCAAAAAGACATTTGCAGTGCTGAACCCCCAGTACTCAGTTTTGCTGTGCTTCAGTGGAGCCAAGGATTCACCAAAAGCAACCCCAAACCAAAGGCCCCCAGTGGGTATTAGCAGCCACTTACCAGCCTCTCTCCTGAAAGCACTTCCAGCAGTTTGATGAGCATCCTTCCATCACGAAGGTCAGTGTACAGGTCTGTGATCCGGCAGGACACGCGGGCCAGGTGGGAATTCACCCACTTGGTGAAGGTCTTCTTCTGGACTGCCTCACGTTCATCTGTGGGGAACACACAACGTTACCCAAGAGGAATCACAGCTCATGAGGCCACGTGAAAATGGGATGTTCCAACAGCTAGCACTAAATGAAAGGTGACAGAATCATTGGTGAAACTAGGCCTTTTCAGTGAAAATCTGCCTTTCCTCACCTGCTGAGTTCACCTGCTCTGGAATGTGCACACAAATCCACAACAGATCCCCAAAATACCACAAGTCACTTTGGATTAAGACAGGTACAAAAGAGAGCAGAAACCAAAGCTTCCCACTGACTTTTTCCTTCCTCATGACAATATTTATTTGCAGATTCAACATTGCTGACTGTATTTACACAATGTCAAGATGAACTTTTCCATAACTGCATGCCTGTAGGGGACTTGTATTAACTTAAAGCCATAGAAAAATAGATTCTTTCCACCTTTCCTTCCCAGGGTCTTTCACAAGTGTTTATACAGGAAAACATTGGCACAGAGCTCTCTCACTGCACAGGCTCACTCCAGTCTACATTAATTCACAAACTCCTACCCAGCCATCTGCCAAGCCCAGAACTCTCAGACAGAAAACATTATACATCTCTGTGGTTAAATCCTTCTGCCAAGGGCTTTGGATGAAGCCCTTCCCTGTCAGCCAGAAGTCCTTTCACTGAGCTGGGAGCTACTACAGACCAAATCTGTCAAAACACAGGTGCTCAGACTCGGACTCTGGAATCCACAGTTAAACAAATGAATGGAAGTGCTCTGCTTCCCCAGGCAGAGGTGATTCCAAACCTCCCATCACTCTCTAGAAGTTGCTGGCACATGCAGGAACAGGCCACAAAAACAGGTGAATCCTAAACCACAGTGCAACACATCTGCAGCTCTGAAAGCTCTGGGTGCATTGCTTGAAACAGAGAAAGCATTAATGTCACTGCAGACCTGACTGCCCAGGGTTTTGGTGGATGCTTTCCTTCCAAAGCAGGAATGTGCCCTCTTCCCAACAGCATGGTGTGGTGGGGGCATGATCCCAGCACAGTCATAACCAGTGACAGCCTCCACACCCACAGGACCTTTGCTGACATGGAATGTTAAAGGAGCTGAGGCTGAAGAGGATAGAAAGCTGGAAAACAAGTAAAAGCATAAAGACACTACGAAAAGAAGTCAGATAATAGAATGGTGTAAGTGGGAGGAAGAGCAGAGCTGCACTGGAGTGGCCGTTTGCCCAACTGCACAAACCCCACCCTAAGTTGCAGTTCCTCCCACTGATTTCTGAATCTGTTCTTGCTACCCCAGTGGCAGGGTGTGACCAAAGCTACTGCACTGAAACTGCCCCATTTTTGGCAGCTTTTACCTCTCTGTAAGGTGTGAGATTCAAAACGGGGCTTGGCAAAGCTGTAAAAGGTGGGGTTAGTGATACACCAGCAACGTGCTTTCAGTGAACTGAAACTCAGTGGCAGAGGATTTCTGTGAGAGAGGAAGAGAACAGGGACTCAGCCTGCAGCCAGTGTCTACTAGCCTGAAATATGTATTTTGTGAACTATTTATAGCAAGCTCCTGAGAATGCTGTATCTGCGTAGCTGCTTGTCTAGTAATCCATGCCTTCACTCGAAGTATTTTTTTTAAATGAGCCACAGAAGAGAAACCTTGCAATAGCTGGTGTTTTTTAAAGAAAATTCCAACAGAAATTACTACATGTCCCTTCACCAGCTTGAACATGCCCCAAAACAGCTCAGCAAGTTTGTTTATTTAATCACTGTAGTCTCTACACAGAAGCACAACACTCAAGAGATCCCAGTGGTTACACTCATTCGAAAGAGAAATGCGGATGTACGAGATCCTAAAAATAGAGCTGGATGTAGAAAATATTATGTAAAACAAAACAAAAAAGCTACCAAATACCATCATACTACCATCTCTTAGAAACATCTGTGGTCAAAAGTTATGGTTATCAACAAACCTCCCAGTCTGGGATCACAGCAAAAGTAATGTGTGGGAAAAGAACTTCCATGTGGTTTTAGTAAAAGAAGATGCCTAATTTTGCCCAGATGAAAGACACGATGTGGGAAATGCAGTGACATGCCAAGTGAGGCTGTGAAGCCTCTGGTGCCGTGGTATTAACACCAGCTTGGGATCTTCTGCTGCTGAAAGCAAGGCAGGGAAGCCAGCAGAGCAGAGGCTGCAGACAGCCCTTCCAGGAGGCGGAAGACAGGTCCCTCCCCACGATCAGTGGCCCTAAAAGAGCCCAAGACAGTGTGTCCTCCAGGCAGTGGGGCCTCAGGGAACAGACCCTGAGAAAGCTCCCCTGCCCCCTTCCCTTCCATGGTGCCGCAGCACCCTTCGGAGGGCGGGGATGGGAAGAAGGGCTGCAGGCCCCCTCTGCGCTCGGGAGCTCATCGCGGTCCCCCCACGTGTGTTTCCCTTGCTCTAGTTCAAACGGTGGCGGCCTCTCCCCCTCCGCCTTCCCGTTTCCTGCGTCTTGCTCTCTGCGGTGCCGATTTCCTGTTTTCGGCCGGGCTGGTTTCTCCGGGAGCCGCGCTCCTCCTCTCACCTGCTCCCCACCCATCCTCTGCGGCACTCGCCTGCTCCCCGCTCGCCCTGCAGATCAAGCCAGCACGGCCAGGCTTTGTCCCACACCTGGCACGGGCAGAGCACGGCTCTGATTGCCCTCTGGCACTCTCGGCCACGGAAGCCCCCGGAGGGGGAAGGCACGGCCCTTCTTTACCCCCGCATCGCTTCACTCCCTGCTTCACTCCCTCTCGCACTCCCACGACGTGGGAAAGCAAACCGAGCCCGTTTGGAAGGTGGTGTGACTGGGGCTGGTCGTGTTAAAACCTCTCCTGATTATTTCTACATGGGGTTTCACAATGACAGCAGGTTGTTGCAATGCTTTTACCAACCCTCTCTAACTGATAAACTCTATTTTTCTGCTCTGGGGTTTCAGGTTAAAA
Organism: Formicarius rufipectus; assembly: GCA_013399695.1. NCBI lineage: Eukaryota > Metazoa > Chordata > Aves > Passeriformes > Formicariidae > Formicarius > Formicarius rufipectus. The sequence continues at coordinate 83,935 of VXAU01003679.1, read as the reverse complement.
CATGCACAGAATCAAACCCCATCAATTTTGGCTGTATGTTTCAAAGAGAGATATGTACCAAAACATGGTACTCAAAGCTCTGACAATTCAACTAAGCACAGAACACAACTGTGACTCTCTTAGTGTCACAAACCTCCACACTAAGGGCCAGGTGCTCCCATGAGTGATGACACAAGGGATCTAAACATCAGCTACGGGCTCTGAGCGCTATTTATGAACCTCATGTGATGGTTTTGACAAACGTCCTTCATACATTCAAAAACATAGTTATAGATTTTGAAGATTAATTAAAACTAGAGGATATGGGTGGAGCTCCAAGTGTCCTACAGCTTGTGAAAACATTTGTTTCCCAAGGGTACAGAGAAATGTGCAACATGCAAAACACACACAGCAGGAAAGAGGAAGCCGCAGTATCGATAATAGAGAATCCAACTTATCTTGAGGCAACACTGGGAAGGAAATGTCCTTTATGCGGAAGCCCCCACGACAACGCTACCGGCAGACAGGGGTTTGCAGCTCCAGCACCGGGACTGGGAGACATCAAGGACTGACTTTGTTTAGGAGTTTGGTAAATAAACTGCAGTTTGTACACTGGAACTCACGTAAACATGGCTGGGCAGGATCACAAACAGGCAGCTAGCCCCTTCCTCGCTTGAGGAGGAGAGACAAACGTTCCCCTACTAATTTGATGGGAAAAAATCCTGACAACACTGCAGTCAAGTTGCTTTTTTCACTCCAGCAGCTGGGGTGTGCCCTGTGTGGAGCACTGCTGAACATACTGACTCAGATCAGCTGAGCATTGCTCCAAGCACTCCACTTTTGCTGGTGTCCACTGCCTCAGCTTCCCAGATCATAACCTCACTTAACTGAGCACAAAGAAAACTGAGCTTCCTTTCACAGGCCAATATAACCACTGCTGTAGGTTTTCAGGGTGCAGGATATCTGGGACTAGAGTGTGGTGATCAAAGAAGATTTGTCAGAAAACAACACAAGGGATGTGCTGTGACAACCTTCACCATTTGTCAGAGTAACCCAAGAACGACTGTGAACATGAAATACCCCTAACACAGGTCCAACCTCTGCTGTCCCTGGCAGGCCCCACTCCCTTTGGCCCTGAGGGACACAGACCCTTCGGTGGGTCTGGCTCCAGCAGCACCTTGAGAAACAAGCAGTGCTGCTGGCTCCTGGTCCTTAAATTGCCTGTCCAAACCCAGGGCTGTGTGCTCAGAGGAAGGCTGGGGACAGCCAGCAGCCCTGGGCTGCACCCCGGGTGGGGGAAGGATGATGAGCCTGAGTTTTGTGTGTCCTGCCAGCCCAGCAGGACCCCCACCCTGGAGGGAGACCCCCCGTGGCACTGCTGGCTTGTGGAGTGCACTCAGGGGATGCAGCACTAAATATAGCCCGAAGGGGAAGAGAGCACCTCTGAGTATCCACAGTGGATCAGCTGAGGAGAGCAACATCTGCTTGGATAACACTCCCGAAATGATGGCCTTTCCACATGGTCCCACACGTGCTCTGTGAGTCCCTGTGGCAGCAGGAAGCCCAGGGAGAACAATGCTTAAACATGCACAGTCAGGCACAAAGGCTAAGTGGGAATATACTGGAACTGATATACAGGGAAGAAAAGAAAGGAGGAGGGAGGATCAGTCAGTCAGCAGGAGGACTATTAGGTGTTTGTAGAGAAAAAGAAATAAACTCAGCTTCTCTTAACATTCAAGTGTCCTGTACCCATCTCCCCTTTAGCAGCAAGGCAAGAAACTGAACAGTGGATGCTGCTTTTCTCCAGCTGCATATGATGGACAAGGACTGAAACCCAGGGTTGGTGAAAATGGGAAACAAAAGGAACTTAATGTAGAAAACACAATTCCTTAACACACATGTGCAGAGACAAGGAACAAACTAGAGGGAAACCTGCAGCAAGTCAATTTACACTGACACACAGAGAACATGATACATGTGGGTCCAGTGCTTAGAAAAAGGCACCTCCTCTGCTTTCACCCTTGCTGAGAGTTTGCCATGGAGGAAAGGGAATGGAGCAGCTGATGGCTCTGATGCAAATAGGATGCATTTATTAATGGTTATTTTATGGCACAAAGTAAGCTGTGGAGTGACTTCCCATCCCAAATGGTGAGATCGCACCCAAGCTTTTACATGCTCCAACATGACTTAGACAAGAACTTGAATGCAAATTTAAAGACAGCAACAGGGGGATTCTGTTCATGTTGGGTTTAGTTGGTGACTTCATTAGAAGCAAAATCCTTGCTGCTTTCCTGACTCTGCTACATGGACACTATTGTGGAGAAGGGTGTGTTCAGCAATCCATTTGCTATTACTAGGATGCACCAGCCAGCTTCTAAATCCTATTAACTATCTACCCTTCCATATTAAACATTAGAGCATGTGACTACTTTCACTGCTGAAAATGCTCTGGAAAGAGAAAAGGCAAAGCTACATAATGCAGCATGTGGGACAAACAATTCTGCTGCTTTCTCTCTTTGATGGCTCTAAACTCTCTCACACAATGCCATGATGCACAGAACAATGCCCGGGAGCCAGCCAAGCATTACGGGGTGTGGAAGGGCAGGTTCCTCCATTGTCTTTATTTTTACACAGAGTTTATGACATCTTTGTGCCAGCAACACAAAAATAAACCTTCCAAAAGTCAGCTTTGGAGTCATGTACCAGAATGATTATGTTCATCTGCAAAAAGTCACTGCAAAGTCTCCCACAGCAAATAAATTACATGAAAAAGTCATCTGGGTTTGACAGATTAAACTGGAAGAACTCAGCTTCTGATTTTTACTTTTCCTCCTATTCAGAAGACAAAGATGATTGTAAGCAGATTTAGGGTGCTCAGCTGTCCCTGCACTGCTGGTGGCTGTGTGGGAAACTCGAGCCCAGAGCCATGTAACTCTGCCCACAACAGGCCCAGCTCGCTGCTGTTCCCATCTCACCCACAGCCACCACGCAGCGGCTTCTCTGGTACTCCAGGAAACCCACTTGTTCCTCTGCATGAAATGAGAGCAACTGCAAAAACACAACCTTTCTAGGGGATGACTGAAGTGGCTTAACACTTCTTGATGTTGCTCTTGAAAACACATACACCCTCCTTCAGCCTCCAAACACCACCCTCTGCCCTGGGTTACACACAACTGCTCGTGTTATTGAAGGTCATTGTGAGACAAACGTTCAAGAGGACCAAGGCCTGGTCCCCAAACTGTATCACAGAATCATGGAATGCTTTGGGTTAGAAGTGACCTTAAAGATCCTCCAGTCCAACCCCAATGGGCAGGGACACCTGCCACTAGCCCAGGTTGCTCCAAGCCCTGTTCAGCCTGGCCTTGGACACTTCCAGGGATGGGGCAACCTGTGCCAGGACTTTCCCACTCTCACGGGGAAGAATTCCTTCCCAACATGCCACCTAACCCTGCCCTCTGGCAGTGTGAAACCATTCCCCCTTGGCCTGTCCCTGCCAGCCCTCGTTAACAGTCTGCCTCCCCATCTTCCCTGCAGGCTCACTGCAGGCACTGGGAGGCCACAATTAGGTCACCCTGAAGCTTCCTTTCTCCAGGCTCAACAATCCCAGTTCTCTCAGCCTTTCCTCACAGCAGAGCTGCTCCAGCCCTCTGATCACCTCGGTGGCCTTTTCTGGGCCTCTTTTTTTCCTTTCTGAAGAAAGATGTTACAAGACCATTTTTTCAGCAAAATCACAGCTGTAGAGAATAAAGGCCTAACTCTGTGGCCTGGTGACATGCAGTGCAGTGTTCCAAAACACTCACTGCAATGGCAAAGAATAGATGAAAAAAAGGCCAAACCTTTGTTGGTTTCATATTTAAATCTAATTTCACCTTAATGACAGAAAAGCATGAATAGAAAATAAAGAAATCTATGATGACTGCACTTAATCCTTTCAAAATATTAAATCTCTGTGCTAAGAGATGTTATCATGATAATTAATTGCTGTTAAATTACAATTTTCATTATCACAGAAATATTTTAAATGGAAGAACACATATTTAAACAACCACTGTGTTGATCAGGGATTAATGAGAGCTGAATTCAGAGCCTTGCTGAGCAGTGTGTTTAGCTCCTGCAGTTTTCATGGTCACACAGTAATTTCCTATTGTTAATTGCCTGCTGTTTTGTAGACTCAGGTGCACTACACTGTGCTGACAGGGTGCTGGATAAAAGCAGCAACACCACAGGTAAGCCAGACCATGCCTCAGTAAGCCTGGGATCCAAGCTAAATCCAAGCTAAGGTCGAAGTTGAATGAATAACAGCAACAAAAATATTGTAGATTAAAATAAAAATTGCTTGTGTAACTGAAGGAACCTTAGTATTTATAAAATGCAGTTATTTCTAAAAAGGGAGTTTTAAAAATGCCCTAATTTTAATAAGATTTGAAACAAACTGCCAATAAGAAGCATTAGAGGAAAAATCCCTAATCTTCTCTAGCTCTAATCTGCAAAGGCATCATGCAGAGCTCCTGAGGAAGTCCTGAGTTGGTGTCTTTTGAGCCTGGCAGAACTGACACCTTCACGTGGTCACTTGCTTGAGAAAAGCTGCAGAAAACTGACCCACAACATCAACTTGAACATGCATTCCAACCAGACACTGTGTATATTAAAGGGGCTTTAAGAAATCTATGTGGCAATTAAAAAATAACAATTAGTAAGAAGAAATGTTTCTTTTCATGTCGTATCTGCTTTCTTGAGACTCCTGAGGCACAAACAAGTTGCACATGCATTCCAGTTCCTCACCTCGACATTTTCCTGCTGGTCTGTTTGATTCCAATCCAAAGGTCATTTATGCTTTTGTGGGACAAGGTGGAACGTTTAAGCAGAATCATTTTAGCCTTTGGAGTTATGTGAGAGTGGGAAAAAGAGATCCCTTTCCAGCACAGTATTTCCTGCCCAGGTAGTAACTTTCAAAGCAGCACCAAAAAAAACCCCCTTTGTTTGAAACCCTTGAAGGTCTCTCTGAGATTTAAAAGGTGATGCAAATCGGAAGGAATTAGATGGGTAAAATGATACTTTGAACACCTTAAATGTGTATTTTCCTCCAGACACATCACTTGTTTTTCTAGTCTGAAAAGTGGACTTGTGAGTCATACTGATTGTGCCAGCCTCGACTACAACAACTGAAAGGCCCTCCATGGGGACGAAGGTGTGGCTCCTGAGGAAGGTATCCAGGAGTGATCCCAAGAGTTTACCTTCACTTACCTTCCTGCATTTTTAGCACAATCAGAAAATTAAGTGTCAACATCATCAGCTCAGCCTAATCAATAGAAAAAAGCACCCAAACACTCCTGATCAGTCATTTCACTGAAGCCTCTTTAACCACGTTGCATGTGGGCTCTGTATTCCTCCTTTAAAATGTGAAGTGGTGCTGTGCTATTTTCTTTAAAAACCCCGAAAACCAGAACAAAGCCCCAGGCAGACTATGAGATAATGGCACTAAATAAAGAAAACAGAGAGCACAAGAACTTCTGAAAGCTTGGTGCCTAATGAATGTTATTAGAACATAGCTGAGGTACTGATTAAGCCCAGAACTCTTCCCTACTTGCACAGATTCCATGAACTAAGACTGTTGGTGTGCTTGCCCCCATCTCACACAGCTCCGTGGCCAAATCACAGGTACACAGGCATGAAAATGCACTTACGGCATCTTACTGATTTGCATTTGGAAGCCTGAGACATGACAGCTCCCTGATATTCAGCTCTCCAAACTCATAGGCACATTTCAGCCTAACTCAAATACCCCAGGTGCTCATGCAGAAGAAAAGGCTCCCTGAACACACTCCTGAATGTGCAGTCCATGGTGACCTACAGCTGATGCCAACGGGCACTGTTTCTACACTTGGCAACAGAAGGTAAAGCAGAAGGGAGAGCTGAGTTGTGCAGCACACAAAACAAAAGGTGTTCTGGCATTAGGTGGCCCATGCAGGGACACTTGAAACCTGCCAGGGACTGGTTGGGATGGGCCATGCCCCTGAGGCTGGAGGAGAGGGAAAGGACAGCCCCATATGGGGCACCCTGAAATGGCAGCTGTGGAGATCACACCACCCTGCCCAGTCGTTTCAGTCATTCAGGAAAAACAGGGGGAAGTCCCCTCCGAGGTGCTTTTCTATTCCGTGCTGGCTCCAGCCCTGCCAAAGCTAGCCTGGGAAGCAGCTCTGCTGGCGCCAGGGCAGAGCTGCAATCCATCCCTGGGAGGGCTGGCACTGCCAGGACACGCTGCACTGCTAAGGCTGTGCATAGGAGGTGTCCTTAAGTGCTGTCTGTTCCCCAGGACAACTCCTGAGTGCTTGTATTTAGGAAACAGGGATGTGCAGTGAGGAATGGGCTGGAGCTCGGCTGGCGCCAGGCACACAGGGCACCCAGCATCATTAGTGCCCACATGCTGGCAAGTACTGGGGCATGGCAGCTGCTGGGAGCAAATGTTCCAGTAAAGAAGGTTTGTATTGTGGGAATTTCATAATATACACTATCAGACATATTTATTTTGGGGGAGAGGCAGAGAGAGAAGCACTTAGTAATGCAGCAGTAGCAGTGGATTTAAGGAAAAAATGTGCCATAATTCCCTGTGAGCTCGTTCCGTAAGGACTTCGGCAAGAGCTCAGAGCAACCAGGTCCAGATGCAAGGAGCATATAATCTGCTGTTAAAGCTGAGGGATTGTCAGTGCACCTGCAGACGTGACAGTGGACAGGACGTCACTCTGGGAACGGGCAGGAAATGGGCTGCAGGCACTGCTGATTTTCCAAAGCAACTTCCTTGAGCTGGAAGCGACACACGCCTTCCTGTTCCCAGAGGAGGCCACGAGGATGAAACTCAACTCACACCCCACAGGGTGAACAAAGACATGGGCAGCAAATGGGGGACAATTCCCTTCTGAGAAAGCAGATGCAGCTCCCACAGCCATAGCTAACAGTCCCCAGTGTCCTTTCCTTCTTTTTTGGGCTCCACATTAGAGCTCGGATCCAATTAGACTTGATCAGATCTTGAAGCACAGAACTGCCACATATCCCATGGCTTTCATCAGCACCTCCAGCTCCAGCATGTGGGGGCACAGCCCAGCCCCTTGACTCAGGGGTGGATGTGGGTATGGACACTGCGTCCCAAGGAATTCCTTTTATTTAGAGAACATGAGACACTGAGCACTTAAGGGCAGAGTTAAGTTATTGAACTCCCTGCCATGAGTAACAGAAAGGTCAGAAGTTCAGAGCACAACCAATATCTGCTGCTCCCAGACACCTCCCCTCTTTATGCAGGGCCATACCTAACTGCCAGTCCCTAATGGCTCTTACTCATCTCAGACTGCAATCAAAGCACAGTCACATTTCACAGTGGCCTCTTGCATTATATGGCCAGGCACACCCTGAAAAAGCAGCCGTTGCTCTACCAAAGTCTAGTCTCCCTGGAAATAACTGTGGAAAGATACTAAACTAGATGGAGAATTAATTATTACCCAAAGCAAACCGTAGTTAGTTGACTAGAGATGAGATGGCCAGGTTTCCACTTCTCATTTTTCCTGGAACCAAATCACCATCAGATCCTATTTACAAAAACTGGCAACAGTGCCTGGACAAAATGGGCACTAAGGACTGGACTTCTGAGGTTTTTTGGAAGGAGAAAGCTGAACCCAGCATATGCTATTAGCATGGAGAAGCTGAAACCAGTGAGGAGTTGTTATTGAGAAAAATGTAGGAGCAGGCCTGGATTTGAGAGACCAAATCCCTCAGCACTGTGCTGTTGTGCAGTTCCTTTAATGGGGCTGCCTTGGTTTAGATTATCTGAGGAGTGGGCACTGCATATTGGCTGATTTTCTGAAGAAATGCCAAGTCATTAATTTAAGTATCTTTCTTAAAACTTCGGGTTTTTTCCAAGAAAAATCTGGGCAGCCAACATTTCTGCTCTTCAGATAAACTCCTAAATCTCTTTGTAACCACATGTTGTTCTGTTTAATCTCTGCAGGCACAAGGGCAGCCCTTTGCCTGTGATTAGAGCGCTGTGCTCACACAGACCAGGTCTGTACCTTGCCACCCTGCTTTCTGCTCTGGCTCCGGGGAGCAATTCTCCAGCTGTTCCACCTGAACACTCACTTCTGACTGAACAGACAGGAGAACTTACATGATCCAACCCCAACCCTAACCCCAACCCAACCCTCTGAAACACAGGCCTGCCCATTTTGGCAATATCCAAGGCAGAGTGTTTGAAGTCTCTGATGCTTGAAGGGCCATAGAATATACCTCCTTTGCAATGCCATTTGGGATGACACTTGTGCTGCTTGCCCATACAAATAGTATATAAGAAATATTTATGCCCACCTCAATACAGTTTCACTAAAACCAGTGCAGGATTGTGCATGCTACTGATTCCCACCAAAGAGCAGCATGGCCCTGTCCAGTGCCAGTCTGCCATGTACGTGTAATTGGGCCTGTGCTTTCAGGAGCTCCAGCTTATAATTTTGTGCACAAACCCAACTTGATTGAACAGGGAATTATCAGCACTTCCAGTTACCCTGTGAAAAGGCCACTTGGTAATGGCAGCTCTTTGAGAAGGCCCAGCCATGGCCCCCAGCCCATGCCCAGTGGCTGCCTGCGTGTCTGGGGGCTGTGCTGTCCCCTCGCACTGAAGGGCCTTTCTCTGTAAGCTCCTTTCTCCTGAACACTGGGGCATTGAGCTCGGCTCCCAGCCTGGGGAATATTAGTTTGGCTACAGCAGTTCTCTCCCAACAAAGGAGGCTCTCAGCCCGGGATACCCTCGTTCCAGCAGCCACTGGACAAGGGCTTTTGTGTTACCCTAGGCTCTCCCGGCCACCCGACCTTGGGCTCCACAGCAGAAGTCACAAGCACCAGTGCTCCTCAGCCGTGCCTCTGGTCTTTTCCCATCCCTCTGCTCTTTACTCCTCTGACAGAATGTGAGGACTCAGCTATACGCATTTTCAGGAGCACTGAGCAATTTTCGGCTCCCATGCCCTCCTTAATTACATGAGGCTCACTGCTCCTGAAAATGCATAGAGCAGAGTAATGCATGAGTCTCCTCCTCTCCACAAGCGACCCTTTACTTGGAAAGGACTCGCTGGGAGTTGGGAGGGGAGTTGTTAACTAATACTCATTAAGCAACTTTAATCTTTGGTGTCCTTACTTCACTTCACTCAGACAATCACACTGGGATAAAGGCCGTTACCTGCCAGGCCCAGATAAAAACTTTCAAATGAAATTCCAGGTTTGAGTTCTTGTGGAAAGAGCAAAACAGACTCTCAAACACCTTATTTATGTTATTCTATCTCCTTCACTGGAGCTTTGAAAGTTAACAGGAACTAATTCCCAATATTTGGTGTGACAGTTCACCCAAACCCATCTATTCAATGAAGATATTTCATTTTCATGTGAGGAAAGAAATGTCCTTGTCATACCCTGCCACTTAATGCTTCTCAATTCAACTTAAACAGGAACAAAAAGACCTTCAGAGCTATGAGTAATCAAATACTCATGAAATTCAGACTCTGAGCAGAAGGGGTGCAGTTTACCAAACCCCACACCCTGTGCTGGGATCTCACAGCAGAAGAAATGGGGATTTTGTGAATCACACGATAATTTGATTTTCTTTGCCATTTTTACTTAGCTTAGGTAGCAGCTCCTCCATTTTAATAGTCAAAGCAAGCACCCAACAGAAAACAGAAAGATGAAAGAAGCAAAGGAAAAGGAGAAAATCACAGCTCCAATTTGGGAAAGAGCACAGGAATGGAAGACACCCCTTGTTCTGGTGTTTTATCACCACTTTCATCTCTGTCCGTAGGCTTTCTTTATTGCCCCACTTTCCACAGAAGTTAATGGCAAAACCCACAAGCCATTTGAATAGGGCTCTTGGATAGGAAAAATATTTGGAATAGGAGCCTGCACTCCAGGTGGTTACAACATGCCTACAAAACAGTGGGATGGTCTGCGACATGGAGCTGCTTGGAGACGTGGAATGTAGAAACACCCAAAGGCTGCTTCCTGCTCTGCACTCCCAGATCCACAGGGCTGCAGGGATTTACACCAGGTATGAGCATCACACAAATCATTTTACTGCTCTAGCTGCCTACAAAACACCCCCAGGGTATTTGAACCACCTCACTGTCCCATGTGAAAATATCTGCTGACAGGCTTTGTTTACTGCACCGTGTCAGAGCCACAGAAAGTGCACCAGGATTACGCTTTTTGAAATACAACCATGCTACAGCACCTAGAGATTTCTGTTTGCTTTCAAATCAAGTTTCTTACACACACAGCTAAAAACCCAAGTACTACAAATGTACTCTAAATGAAAACCACAGAGAACAGACTACAGCAAAGCCAGCCAACAGCTCAGAGCTGTAAACGTTCACTGATGTTATTTCAGTGAGGAGCCAAATCCAATTTAAATGTTTACTTTTCGACCTGTATCAACACTGACCACATGAGCACAAATACCTTACCCTGAACTCTTAACCTGCCTTCTCTATCCTCACAAGTACCAAACCAAATGACCAGAAAAGGTAAATTTTTGCCCCCAAAACGAGTCAAGGACACAGGCATGTTTGCAGGAATCTTTGCACTGGAAAGGGTAAGAGCCCAGCTGTCACAGAAATGTGCATTCCAGTGAGTTTGAGACCCCTTTAAAACCCTTGTGGCAAGGTTTCCCACCATGCAGCCTGTGCACAGGTGTTCACTGCAACCAGAAGTTTGAAGCTGTGACACATGCAGGCTTTGCAGTGCTGCAGACAGCAGGAAATTAGAAAATTTGCCACAGAGCAGGAGTATATTTGCAGCTTTGGTGGATTTGAGAAGGTAAGGGGGAAAAAAGCCAAAAATCAGTATAAACCAGCGGCATGAACAGACACATTTCAGGAGGAATGAAATGCAGCCTTCCTGCATTTCACCTTTACCAGGAATTACCATGACAAGAAATGCCAGTGGCCCATTTGGTAGACAAAGCAGGGTGGCCCAGGGCAGTACTCACAGCCTGGAGCCATGCAGGTCACTGCTCCCAGCAATCACAGCCCGCACAAGGTGCATCTTGGCAGCAGGAAGGTGACTGCTGAAACTGGCTGCTCACTGGGCACCACAGACCCTGCGAGGATCCTGGCATGCCTGTGCCCCAGTGCAGGGCAGCACTGCAATTCCTGCCAATGCCTCTGCTTGGGCACAGGCAGGGATTTGAGGGGAAGATCTTCTTGCAGGAAAAGCTGTGGGAAAACCCTGCTCAGGAACAGAAAATGAGGAAAATGTCCCTGTTGTGCCGCAGCCTGGATGGGAACCAATCCACACATACAGACGCATATATTAGGGAAGCAATACTATTCCCAGCGACCACTCACAAACACAAGTGGTGTGTGTCGCTTCCTGTGCCAAAGTGGAACCCAGAGCAAAACTGCTTTGGCCACTGCAGATCAAAGGAGCCCGGCCCAGGAGCTCCCCTGCTGAAAGGCACTGCTACCAGAGGGAGGGTATCTGCCCCAGACACCCCAATGCCAGTCTGTATCCCCATGAAACAGAGTTTAGGACTGATCTTAGACACCTCTGGAGGGAAACACAGCTCACCTTTCCTGCAGGCCTATTCCAGTGTCCAGTTTTTCAAATGTACTCTTTCTACCATGGCTCAAAATAAAGGCACTTCCTCTCAGGCAGCCTGGTCACCAAAATACCCCAGGCTCCCACTAAAAATGCCCGGTTTGCAACCTGAAATGCAGCATTACAGAAACGACCAAACCCAAAACGTCCCACACAGTAGGACACGTGACAAAGCTCCTTTGAAAACCAGCTTTCCGCTGGGATTTATCAGGAGCAGTGATCTAGCTGGCCCCCATCCCCCCGGATTTCACATTAGTAATTACCCCTGGCAATCTCACACCTCAGGCACAGCCCCAGAGCTGAGCTCCGACTTTCCCCGAGCTCCCAAATGCCAGGACATCAATAAACAGCGTGCTGCCCTGCTAAGCAGGTGGCCAGGAGCCCCTGAGCAGTGATGAAAGCTGCTTCCCTGTGCCCAGACACCACTGCCTTCCTGCTGGAAGGTGATACAGCTCCAGGGATCTCCTTCCAAATTCCTGACTTGCATTAACCTTTTCCTGCCAGCTCCTGCAACCGTGCTCAGCCGATGCCACGCTCAAGTAACACAGATGACAGCTCGTTTATAACAGAACTGGTTTGAATTTCAGTTCATTCCTCAACTTAACAGGATGAATCTTCTCCACTGACATAACCTGCACGAGCTCCATGGCAACATGTTTCCCACAAATGAGTTTTGGGGTTCTGTCTTTACTTGCAGAGAGCAGCTCCAGCCCTGCAACATGATCCCTTCACACTGAGCAAGTGGCCATGAGAACCAAAACTCCACACCTAGGTTTAGGATGATAGCAACCACTGATAGTATCGCTCACTTATCGTCCTAGGACTGGGTGAACTAACCATAATAGGAACTCACTGACACTCAATAAAGGAAACACAACTGGCTGCAGCATTTTCCTCCCCACACCTGCACTGACATTCTCACGAGCACAAGGAGTGAGCATACTAAACTCCTCCATTCTCATACACAGGGCTCCAGGCTTTCTTTACGCACAAAGACAACCTTGGTTCACTCCCAGCAGTGGTTTCTGCCATATCCTGCTTCACTCCAGCCCATCAAGGCAAACGGGAGCTGGGATTCCCTGCAAGGTGACCCCTCCCAGGTGCAGAAGGAGCTGGTCTGCACTGGCTTCACACCCCAGTGGGACTGGGCTGGAAAACCTGCTTTAATGGTTTCAAACCCATCAAGTTGAACTAGAGTTTCTTTGCAACCACTGTTTCAAGGCATCTAGTAGAGCTGGAATGAAGGAGAGTCATGGGGATCATGACATGGACTCAACTTGCTGTGTCAGTAACATTCTGGGGCAGAATTAGGCTGGTTCCTCTCCTGGTATGAAGCTGCTTGTGCCAAGCCTAATGTATTGTCTATCTTAGGAAAGAGATCAGAGAGAATTGTCTCCTACTCATTGCTGATTCAGACTTCTCTTTGTACAGGGTCTGAGCACTTGCTCTGCTATTTTTGACACAACAATATGCTCCCAAGTGCTTCTTTTGAGGAAAACCCTCAACATTCACTAGATCTGAGCAGTGCCTTGCTATAATGTACTGCAAAGCTGGGGATTCACAGGATAAGTGTAGGAACCCTGAAAAAAGGGATCAATTCAGTGTGGGCAGAGGTTATGGCAGCCTGGGTGGTGCTTCTCTAGAGAACCATCCTACCAGAGGCATGAGGAGAAAAACATTTGTAATGGAGGAAAACACAGAGATAAACAGGCAGGAAAGCTTCCCTGCCTTTTACCAGAGACTGAAGAAGGTTTGAAACGCATCTGTTTTCACTTGTTTATGTTATGTCCATAGTGAGAAAGGTAAAACTGGTGATAAATCTGTATAATACATATATTCAGCTTATCCTGGCTGGTTTGAGCCTGGGTACCCTGAGCAATGCCCAGTGCCACGGAACATTGTCTGCACCAGAGCCTTCCAGCAAGAATCATCTCAAAAATTTACAACTCAAAAATAATGGCTTTGCAGATATTCTTCAAGCAAAAAGCATTAATCCAAGGAAAGGCATCTTCTGTGCCAGCAGAGCGAAGCCACTCCCCTTGCAGCACACCAGGTATTTGGTAAGGTTATTTAGCGTTTCATGGAGTATCTAGTGCATAATTTACACCACTTCCTGCACCTAAGCTCCACCCTGAACGAGATCACTGGCAGCACTCATTCCCAAGCCTGTGATGTGAGTAAACAGCTAACAGGATGGTCTGCTGCAAAACCCTTCCTTACAATCGCAGGGAATTCGCTGCATTTTCTCTCTCCTACTGGAAGAAACTGCAGCATGTTTACGGAGAACACTGCATTCTTTTTTAACTTTTTTGTTTTTTGGTTTTTTTTTTTGAGTCAACACAGTGCATTCCACTGAGGGGCAAACTCACTTTCTGCGCTCTCAACAATGAGGTCTGCTTTCCTCTTTCAGTGTGATGTAAACACACAGATAATGGATTCCTGAAGCAGTGACCCTGAAAATGATAAAATCTGCCTTCTTTAGATTGCTAACTTAACCAGCAAAGAAAGAGCCGGGATTTTTCCCCAGGTTTCTTTTTTTCCCCCGAGTGCTACAAACTTACTTCGTTCTTTTTAACACAAGTACTACAGCCTGAGATCTGACAGATGTCCAAGATAAAGCTTGTAACTATTCCCTCGTGTGCAGGTTTGGAGCCTGGGTTTTCCACGCCTCGCCCCACGAATGGCTCTGTCCCAGCGTTTAGGATGCTGTCATTGTGTCTCACTACAAGCACTATGCAGCCATTGCTGCACCAGTTTACAAGACAAAGTGCTGTGAATGATTTTTTTCCCCCTCCCTCCTTAAGCCAGCAAATAAGAACATTCTTTGCGCTGAGCAGACTCTTCCTCCCTCTCTGACAGAAACCACAGGCCACACTTGCCACACAGACCAGAGTAGAATAAGAAACATGCACAGAAGGGCTGCACTTTGCTGCCCTGGGATTATCTATGGAGTCACATGGATCTCGAGGAAGAGGAGGTTTGGTTTCAGTGAAGAATTCTTTATTTTGCAGCTGCAGTGCTGGAGTTCATTCATTCCTAGGATGTGTCTTAGACAGAGAAACAGCAAAGCCTGTTCTACCCTGCCTGGGGCAGGGCTGCTGGGCACGATCTTCCCCCCTGCACTGCGGGTTTGCAGCCCGGGCAGCCCTTCCTTTAGAGAGCACACAGCCACTCCCCAAAAGAGACCTCTGCTTCTCACAGAGACAGAGGACTTCAAGGGGAAACCTTAAAGGACATTCTCCCCATCGAAAAGCAGAGTAATCCAAAATGAAGACGCGTGAGAATGTTAAAGTACATGGTGCTTTCTGTGAGATCTATGGCGTGAGTGAACTAATTTGTTTGGGAATTATGCAACTGTTCTTCTTTTGAAGAAGTGAAGCCACCCACCTTTACAGGAGGTACACAGGGCTAGGAAAGGACCTCACACTGCAAACTGCCCCCAAACACAGCTAGGGGTTATGGTTGACGTCCACAGTTCTGACTGGATTTTATTTAAAGATAAAATAAGTAGCAGAAGGGCGTCCTCACTCTCGCCCTTACTGTTCTAAGTAGCTTGCTGTGGGTTAGTCCCCATCTGCAAGGCTGAGTGGCTCAGAGGCTGAACACACACCTCACAGTGTGCAAGACTCAGGACACCTTCTGAGGGAGAAAGGACAGAGAGTATCCCTCAAAAGAACACAAAGATATTTCCCATAGCACCACTCTTGGCCTCTCTCACCTTGCTGCAATGAGAACAAGCCCAGACTAACATGTTTATGGGGATCATAGCACGGCAGCACCTCCCAAAAACCCACACAGGCTTACCTTGTAACTGCTTGAATCTTCCTTCTAACTGGTTGTAGTTATACGGCACCTGAGCTGCGTATCCTGGGGACAACGGCCCGGGCATACTGGTTGATTTTTGTAATTCCATTTACAGGTAACGCAGGGATACGGTGAAGTGCAGCATAAAGGACCCCGAGGCTTCTTTAGCACACATGCAGGTAAATCCCAGCTTCCTGAGCAGTTTGGCTCCAGTCCGGAGCGAATACGCTCCCCCTGAGCCCTAAGTAAATAACAGCTTCGGTTCAAAATCCAGCAGCGTGGCTTGGCGGTAAGCTCTCTGTAAGGGATTCAAACTTAAAGCATCAGGAGGGTCGATTTTTTTTTTCCCCTGCTCCACAACGAGCAACTCTCAAGTGCTCGAATCTGGCTCAAATGCTCGCCTGGCTCTGGCAAAACGAAGCAAAATCAAAGCAAGCGTGCGACCGAGCCCGCAGCAAAGGCAGCATGGAGCCAGGCGCTGCCGCCCCGGCCGGCGCTCCCACGAGCCGCGCACACCTCAGACCTTCCTGCTGGTTTGTAATATAATCGGCAGCCGCCCGGGCGCGGGCTGATGTCACCCGATTACCATACGGCACACGGTGGAGGGAAGGAAGGCTGTACCAAGGGCGAAGGGGCGGCGGAGCAGGGGAAGAGCGGCTCGGCTCACGCAACGCCCCAGCGAGTCCTTCCGCCGCGCCCGGCCGCGGGGTGCTGGCCCCGCGCTCCCGCACCGCCCGGCACACGGTGGGACCTTCCCGAACCAGCCTGCTGGAATTACAGCCTTTTGTTAAGAGCCTCATGCAACGGAAAAGTCTCAGATTACTATCACACGAAAAGGAGGGCACCTCTCTATTTATGTGCGCGGCTGTCCGCTCGCACAAGCGCCGCACGCACACAGACGCGCTCATTCAGTATTTAGCAGCGGCCGAGGAGGGGACGCGGGGAGATGTACGCTCCAGCACACCGGGAACAAACGAAAGCTTTGTCGGAAGCTTCTTTAAACCGCCAATTCCTGTCACTTCGGTTTACGTTACTTGATGATATTGAGGATTTTGACGTGCCCTCTGTGTGTGGCCCCTTGCCCGGTTATCGGTGTGCTGGGTATTACTGCAGGATTAATGGGCAGTGCACCGAGGGGGAGGGCTCTAATGGAAATGAGGGTGCCTTGCCGAGCTGACTGGCACCTCAATACCCTGCCCAAGTAGGAACGTTCACAGCAGCAGCAGGACTCGGCACCACAAGTCAGTTCCTGCACATGGTATTAGACAGAGGATGTCAGTTTTCCCTCAGGGACATGAGCTCCCAGCCCTCACTTATTCATCATTAAATTAAAAGGTCAATTCCACATTCATAGTCTCAGTATGTAACATTTGCCTGTTCATTTTTAAAACTGCTGATAACGTTCACACAAATGTTTTCTCTTTTCTTCTTCTCTTGCATTTCCAAATTCCTTTCCACTGGAATCCATGTTCTCTCCTCCTCCCACTCCATCCCCTCATTAAACATTTCAAAATGTTGCCTTTGTTTTGTTACTGTCATTTCACAAGGTTTAAGTCATATAGTAATTTCTGTGAGGACAATTTCTGTGGGAGCAGCTCAGCCCACTCCCCCAACTCACTGCAGCCCAAGGTCCTGCTCGGCACAAGGTGGAAATTCAACCAGCCATTACCAGCACACCAGGGAACAAACGTGTACGAAGTCCAACCATGAACACTGCCAATTTAGGGAGAAGGGATGGAAGCTGGCACTTCTCAGCTGAAGCTGGGGTTTCCAAAAACACACGGGCTGTTGAAAACGCCTGGCACGTTGCTCCCAAGGTCATAAATATACTTACAATATTTATGGCTTTTAACTCTGCTTTCTTACTGAAAACACCTCCACAGCTCTAGTCCGGAGTACTTGTTATATTGATACAGGAGGGCTTTTACTGGCGTATTTCAGTGCACCCCTTTATTTCAATATAGCTGTATTTACACAAGACTTCTGGTACTACAGCACACCTCCAGTGGAGCCTAAAACACAACTGAAAGCCAGCCTTGAATCCTTTCAGCACTACTCCCACTTGGCCATGGAGGACTCCTCAGCTGCCCCAGCTAGGTTTCACCGTGCCAGGGGCAGCCGTGCAGGGGAGCAGGGCACTGCTCGTGCCCCAAAAGCAGGTCTGTGAGACGGCAGGGGGAGCTGAGGAAGCACCTGCACTGGAGGCTGAGGCCGGCAGGATGCTGCTCCCCAGACAACAATGGGCTCCTGCTAAACCTTCCCCTGCTAATCTCTGTGCAGGGGAAGAGCCAGCTGTCCCTCCAGCACCCTCATGTGCCAGCCACGGCCATGGGATTCCCAGGCTGGGGTGGGAGGGAGGAAGGGCAGCACAGAAATACAAAAGGCTCCAAAAGTCCCAGGAGCAGAGCTGGGTGAAATGAGCCGTTAACATAACCAGGCAGACTCCCCCGAGCTCGAGGAGCACGTTTTGCCCAGCACACAAGTAGAGGCTTATTTCCACGAGGGAGCCTCTTCCTGCAGCTCCCTACAACGGCAGATATGCCGGTGCTATAATTGAATGCAAGCCCTTCCCCTCGAGAGTAGGCAGGCAGCCAGGCCCTACCTGCAGGCGTATCAGCTCCCTGCCTTCCCACCTTGAGCAAACAGGTGTTGCTATGTGAGCTCACTCGGTAGAACTGAAGTCCAAGTGACTGACAGGGGAGCTGGAGCGTTTTTAACGCCATGAAGGCCACAAGTCAGGAACTTTTCCCCAGCTGAAAGCTTTCCCAACACCTTTGGCAGGCAATGCACTAATGCACGTGGCCATTATTAAAAATATTAAAAAGTAAAGTATTGCAAAAGGAAAACATTAAAAACTAAAAATAATCATTTGGCTTCGGCCCATATAAAACACAGACTGGCCTTACCCACCCCATTATGAAATATTAACAACATACATGAATTTACACTTCTGATTGTCCTCTGTAGGACAACTGAACCTGGTAAGCTAAAAAAATTTGGAGTTTGGTTTTTTTTTGTCCCTGTCTCCTCTCTATCCTCCCTCCCCATTCTGGCCTGCCCTGTAGCACTAAAAGCTTCCCTAAAAAGAGAAGGAATTGCAGCAGGTATGGATGGAGCAGTGCAGGCTGCATAGAAAGTAGCAGGAGAAGCTAAAGGAAAAGGGAAGAACCTGTGTTTGAACTGCACTTATTTTGTTCAAGGTTTGACAGACAGAGACATCAGACCCTAATACATTGTCAGCAGCACTCGCTGTGAAATTCTGACCTCACCTGAGCTGCCATCCAGGTCAGCATTTGGGCTGGACAAGAGGCCCCCGAGCAACAGGTGTGACAGACTCTGTTGCTGAGGGTTGCAGCTCCTGGGGATGGGCCCTGGTGGCAGGTGCTGCTGGCTCAGCTGCCACAGCCTTACTGCCACTTGGCTGGGCACTGCCGCACATTCTGAAGGCTCTGCTTTGCAGGTCTCTGGGAAGGCAGTGGAAAGCAGCGAGCAAAGTGGGGCTGTGCCTGTGTTTGTGAAATGCTACCCCGTATGTAGCAAGGCTGCTCCCAGCCGGGCCCCCTGCCAGCTGGCAGCTCTGCCTGAGGCACAGCAGCACGATGCACTGGGTTGCTGGGGCCTGCAGGGAGAGAACTGAGCCCCTGTGCTGCTGCCACCCATCGATCCCCAGGCTCGCTTGTTGTACCGGGTTCTGCTCCTTTTCTGTGCTTATCTTTAATTGACTAAGCCCTTGACTATACTAATTAGATAGTATGTTATGCAGGGGATTGAATGCTTTAAAGCCATAGACAGCTTTTGAGCGCTAGGCCAAGTGCAACTTATCAAGTCAACACAGCTGGAAATTGGCTGTGGTGTTATTAGTTAATCAGGGGTTTTTCCCCCTCTCCATTTTGTTGTCAATTTTTTGCCCATAGCTGTGAAATAACTTTTGCTGGCATTGTTTGAATTGTTCCTCTCTCACACCACCTGACAGGTGACAATGGCTTGCATTGTGTACTTTCTCAGAGTAAATAAATACACAAATGATTATCGGCTTAACCATAATGCAGAGTGTCTTAGCTGATATGATCAGAGCTCTGCAAAGCCTCAAGGAGAACAAGAGATTGATTACAGTAATATTAGGAATGTTCAAGGGACATCTAGAGACAGCTGCTTAGCCCAGAACATAAAAGGATCTGTCTTGGCCCCTGAAAATTGCTGCAGAAGTGAGTAGGTCCTGACCACAAAGAAAAAACCAAATGTTTCCAAGGAAGAAATTAATGTTGGATCCAGCAAAATTACCTTCCCAGTTCCTAATTATCACTGGTTTTAAGCCAGATCTTACAATAATTACGAATCTGGTTAATTATCACTCTTGTCTTTCCTCTTCACTGTTTCTTGCTCTTGTAAATACTCTAGTAATTTTTTTTAGTTAGTCACCAACAAGATGAGAAGGATGATTTATAAATCTAAAATGCCAGAGAAATCACGTAATATTTTGCTTTTCTCCCGAAGGAGGGTGAAGTTCTTACACATCCCCTTAGCACCACAATTAAGAACTGAAAACTCATTATCACAATCGCCTCCATCCACATCATAAAAACAGACTCTCCCTGTCTATGCAAGAGAGCAAGGAAAGATCAGTTTTGCTGTGGATTGTTCTAGAATGCAATAGGAAATAGTTCTTTTAATGCTATCTGACAATTTGCATAGCATGAGCCCTGAGGAGTTCGCTGGTTTCCCTCCAGGCAGCGCCCGAGATGCTGGAGCAGAGGGAGCAGCAGCCCACACACCGAGCACAACGGAGCTGCCAGACCCTCTGCTGCAGGTACAGGGGGAGCAGCACCATTCACCCTGGAGCCAGCCCTGTCCTGCAACACTTGGGAACTGCCCCACAGGATCAAAGAAATACCTTCCAACCAAGAACTCTTCCCCTCAGTAACACTGCCATTTCAGAAAGTATCTCGATGTTTCTTTTTAAAGGAGACTTCATGGCAACTGCCTCGTCCTTTCCTGATACGTTCTCCCTGCCTCACGTGGGCTCCTGAGAGCCAGTGCACTCAAAAGGCAAGGAAAAGGGGCAGCTGAAAGGCAGAAGACAAGGATTTTTATTATAGAAAGGTCTGTTCACATGTTTTCCTTTTGCCACATCCAGCCTGGCCTTCCAGCAGATTGTGCCAAGTCTCAGGTACAATCCAGCTTTGGGCTCCAGATGAACCTGTAGGTTGTGACATCAGAAACCAAAGCAGCACAAAACCTTTGGGAATCTTCCTACAATTCAGGCCAGAATATCAGCTTATTACTGAAACTGGGTCAGTTCCACCTGGTTTTGGGTTTCAGTTTACACAAGTCCCAGATTAACAGGAAAGTTGACATGACTTTTGTAACAGCTTGTCCTTGCTAACTGCAAGAGTGGAACACCTGCCAGGAAGGCCCCCAGGACAGAGCTACAGGAAAACTCATGGAACATTTTGGAAGAAATGATGCTTTCTGTTGGGTTTGCATTCCAGCCCAAATGGGTTCTGCTGACCTGTGCTACTTCCCATGCTCCCTGAGCTCCCCAACACAGGGAAGTCATCCCCAAAAACCTGAACTACATTCCCAGGTTTCATTTGTTGCCCATAAAATGCTCTTGGTTTTCTCTCTCACGTAGATGAATAACTGTTAAAAATCCAGCTCAAATCGAAGAGTGCACAGGTTAACATGCTTGCTGTGAAATTTTGGCATGAAAACACTTTTTCTATTTTTTTAATGGGTTTTAATGGGCTTTCCTAGAAGCTGGAATTACTTTCATTGCCTCTCCCTCTTTTCTCCTCCATCTGAATTGTATCTATGTTCATATGTAAGGAAGAGAGAGATTCCCACCCTCCTCCTTCTTTCTTTTGCACCATTTTCTCCTTTATCCAGTTTGACCATGAACACAGAAGATGCACTGTTGCTACACCAAAATCACTCAGGTATGAAAATTCAATGTGCTTGCTACTCCTGAACAAAAGAGAAATTGGGTGAAAACAAGCAGCAAAATACACTGATCTTCACAAATCTCCAACAGCCAGACCATTTCCCTATCTGGAAGCTGCTCTGCCTGCAAAAAAAGCTATGATAATTTGACAAGCATTAACTGTGTCCAACACAGGTAGTTATTGTTCCAGAGGAAGCTAATTCATTTTTATATAGTGTTTAGAAAAAAATTATATAGTATACACTTAGGTGTACAAATACTGTCACGTGAAACCCATCTGCTTCAAAAGGCTTAATAACATTTAAAGGAAAACTGCAAAAAAATATTACACAACAAACTTGTTGCAAAAAAAAAATAGCAGTGTTTGTGTTGCCCACTAGAAGAGTTCAAAACTCTTAGGGAGAGTGCTGGAAACAAGAACTGTGGAACTTGGAAGTGGATTTTTATCATCCTCTCTACTTGGCTGGTCCTCATCCCTGTTCCTGTTCTTTCTGCCTCCTCCCTGTCAAGGCAACTTGTCTCCAGGCAATCTGGGTTTATATCTCTCCAGGATATTACCTCCAGATAAGAATCAAAGCTCTGATCTGAGGGAATGATTTTATTGCTAATCTCTCCCCATTAGACGAGCTCCAAGGTTAACAGAAATTAGTAAACATTTCTGAATCCTGTATTGAATTTTGCTTTGCAGTATGCTCTGCTAGACATTATTTATACTTCAGGGAGTGCTTTCAGGCAGTATCCCAGCAACAAATAGAAGGAAAAAAATGCAAGGCACATTGCAGATTTGGCTGAATAAATACCATAAATACAGAAACATGGCTAGTTAGATGCTAAAGACGTGAGACAAGAACATTCTCTTCTGCATACGCATTTTTTGTGGAAAGACTTCTTTTGAATTACAGGCTCATGACTAGGTTTTGAAATTCATCCATAGCTAAGCTCACCCCTGATAGAAGTAACTATTTAGAGAGCAAAAATCAGCATTATTGTCATGTTGTTTCTATAAAGAAGAAATCCTTTCCATTAAAAAGACTCAGCAAATTATCTAAAAACAATCTCATTAGCTCAGTGAAGGGTCCCTTGGTTTCTCGGTATTGAAAGACCCCTAAAACCTTGACTCCAACAGCCTAACCCAGGAGCTCTGACTCTGCACTGATGCCATGGGGATGAACAGGTGAGGAAAACTGAAGCAGACAGGAGAACGCTGTGCTACTCTGGGAATTCAGGCACAGTCCCCAGCTAAAATCAGTGCAGGCAAGGAAGCACACTGTGGAAGTGACTGCAGTGGCCAGGTATGGTCACACAGGTTTCCCTGCTCCCAGGATTACGCCCGTGTGCAGTTCAGGGGTAATATCCCCAAAGCAAATACAGCTATGCACACAGACTCACACACATGCATTAGTTTGCCATTCTCCTCCTCCAGCTACAGATGGCTCTTTATATTTAATCTTAACTGCAGCACAGAATTCTCTTGTAGCTTTTTTGCTAAATTACTGAATTGCTGTCCAAGCACAGGGTCCTTTGTGCACAAGACCTGGTGTATGCCTGGAGCTTTCCACAGGGACCCACGAGATGCAGCTATGGACCTGCACTCCATTGCAGCAGCTGAATGCACAGCAGTTCAGAGACCTAAGGGTCAGTCAATACAGGCTCGTGTTGCCAAGACTCTGGGCTCTCCTGCGTATGTGTCCAACCCGACAGTGCCTGTGCTGAAAGGATCTCACCAGAGATGTAAAATGTTGGCAGTGTCAGAATTTCCAGGGCAGACGTGCCAGCAGCTGCTCCTACCCTGCTCACACCCAAAGAGCCCAGGAGCCTCCTCTTCCTGCTCCGCTCATCCTGCCCGCACAATGTGGAGGAGATTATTCACCAGGATGTGACCATTGTCATGCATCACTCCGTTACCAGGTACTCAGAAACCCTGTCCACAGAGCACACAAGCACATGTGATTCCAGAAAATTCCTAAGGTACCGTCAGCAGTACCTTTTTTCAGGACCTTGGTGACATTTTCAAAGGGCCATCATTGAATACAAGCTGCTCACGTTTACTTAGAAGTTATTTATGTATTGCAGACACACAGTGGCTTTTCTTTTTGGGTCAGTCTACTGATAATCCTTACAAATAAAAACACTAAGAACAAAATATTATTTATAGTCTGGTCTTTGCTATTTGCTTTAGAAAGTTCTGCACCAGCAGCTGTAAAAGCCAACGCATTAATGTGTAGTGGCAGATGGGCTGAGCTGCCTCTTGCCCTCTGCTAAGAGCCCAGTACATCAGCAGCCCAGCCAGCACTGGAGGTGACATGTCAGTCCAGCAGCCTCTCCACTGACCTGCTCACTCCCCTCATACCTGCACGACACACAACACACCAAATGATACTCCTGCTCCCAGCACCAACCTCCACGGATTCTGGGAAGGTTAGCAACAACAGCTGAGAAATTGCTGCAGAAGTAAAGTCCAGAAGGAAAGCAGTGGGTGAGGTCAATATTTGGAAAGGCTTTTGTTGAAATAATTCCATCAACCTTTATCTGAGCAAAACAAGACCTTTCAAAATAAGACCTTTCAATATAAGCCCTTTCACGCTCATCTGAGAACCCCTGCCTTAGGCCTTTGGCTGCTGAACAAACCCACAGGCTCATAACCAGCACTGCCCTGCCAGGGCCAAGGAGATTTCACTGCTGAGAGGTTTTTGTTTCTGTTCAGTGTCAAGCGAATCCTTCAGGTGCCCTTCCAAGTTGGTTTACAAGTGTCAATATACTACACTGAGCTCTCTCCTCTTAACCACTTGCTGTTAAAATTAGTCACTGATTTTCAAGTCTTAGAAAGCTCAGGTACTGCATACATACCCATGCAACATTCTGCAAGGGCTTATTCTCAGTATGCTCTATCAAAGCCAAGAAGAAACCAAAGGTTTAGTCTCTTGAGTTCTAAATCATTGAAGTTTGTCCTTTTTTATTGATTTGAGACCTGAAAGTTCATTCTTTGTGCAATTCTGTGCAGATTTTTTTCTACCTTTAGAGTACAGTCAGAGTGAAACAGAAACTCTGCTGTGAGATGCTCGACAGCAGCAACAGGCAGGTGTGTGATACCTGGAGAGTCCCAGAAGCAGGACCTTTCTCTTCACTTTTCTGAGGGGTTGTTCTGCTGACTTTTTGCACTGGAGCTGTGAAGGGAACAGCTCAAATACCAAGGCCAAAAGAGCTAATTAGCCGCTCATATGGTACCCAGAACTTTCCCATTGCAAGTTTTCTCTGACCTTTTTAACCTTAAGAAATGAGTATTCCACTACGTTAACAGGGAAAACTTTTTAATTGCATAATTTCAGGAGCAATTTCAATGTTTTCCCCCATTTTGCTTCTGGAGAATTAATGTAACTGGCACGAATGGCAAGTCTAGTTTGTGTAACAGGGACAGCTAAGCAAAGCTGCCCAAGAAATGCAGCCTCTGTGCCTGGATTCCCTTGGAAAGCTCAGGAACACCGTGTGGTCCAACACCAGTGAGTGTCCCACCCACTGCACGGCCACTTGGGTGAGGCTGGAAAAGGAAGGCACAGCTTTCCCTGCCTGCACTGAGAAACTCCTTATGACTTTTGACTTATGTCAAAAACGTAGAAGCTGGTTTTAATTCATGTGCCAGAGAACTGAGTCCCAGACCTTCTGGTCGTGCAGGTGAACCCAGAGGATAAAAGGGCAATCTACAAATGAGCAAAAAAGAGAGTAACTTTAGCCAAGTGTTTTTAATATTGAATTAGCCAACTGAAGAAATGGAAAGTTTGAGACGTGACAATTCTCAAACTACCTCAGGTGGCAAGAACGGTACCCCTGAATGTCACAGTCCCTGGCTGAGTGTGAAAAATGCTGGTGAACAACTGAACTGTTTCTGAAGGCTTTTATGAGGGGTCAGTGCCCGAAGGAGCTGCACAACAAATCTTGTTAGCTAATGGTCCTCCACAGACGAAATCCAACACTAAAGGATTTGTGAATGAAGAGTCTTGCTCAAACATGATATCTTTTTGGCCCCCACAGAGCAGGTAGAATTACCTGGTCTTCCAACAAAACCTTCCAAAGCACTATAGAGAGCAAGGATAGGTGAAAGATGATTTCCTGCAGTGGGATATGTTACTTGGCAAAGGAGGGATCACTTACCTTCTTCTTGTATCAGTTGCAGAGTGAGTTAGTTCAACATGAATGGCAACCAATCTGGTTGCACAGCCCTTCAAATCTGGATTCTGATTGAAAGTAAAGTTCCCAGATGATTTGTTGGTTTTAAACCAAACAACATTTCACACTCCAGTTCATTTGCAGCCCTTCATACTAGGACAGGGGGGCAACAATGCAGGAGCATTTTGGAAACTGCAAGACAGTGGTAGGCTTTTGATTTACCTTCTCACTGACATACTGCAAGAAGGGGACAACCATGGGCAGTCCTTGGATACAACTCATTCAGGACCTCTGGAGAGAGAGGTGCTGATGGCAGGAGGTGGCCAGTCTTGCAGATGTGAGAAGTTGCTCATGCCCACAAAGAACCAACGCCTGTGTAAGTCAAATTGGAGTGCCATTCAGCCTCTGATGGTGGAACACAACTACTTCTGCTCCAGAAAGTGGTGCAATTCACCCAGAGGAAAGCGACTGTGCAACAGCCAGTGAAATGGAGGGGTTGCAGAGCCCAGGAGAACCTCCTGACATCCCCCAGCATGACTCTGTGCATTACCAGCCCCGGGCTTTCACACAGCGGTTACTGTGCCTGATCCCATGACAATCAGCTGAATCAGAGTACACCTTTCCAGAAACAGCCAGTCTCCACTGAATGAGGACAATGACAGAGGTTATTGCTAGCACAGCTCCAGGCTCAACTGCTAGAAACCTGCAAGGGCCTTCCTGGGAGAGGCAAGGAAAGATGACCCACCCGAGAGCGTATCTGAAAATACGCAGTGAACAGTGCCAGGAGTACCATGGCTCAGGCTCTAGCCAGAGCCTTGGATCTGCAATACAAACCCCTCTTCAGTCCTCTCTCCCTGCACCAGGATTAGGCTTTCAAGCAGTGCTGCAGCAGTGCAGGATGCTAAGCCAAGTTTTGGCAGCACACAGCATTCTCAGCACTAAGAGTAAAGAATTACAGGTATGAAAATGTATCAAATTAAAATAACTATGAGTAATGCTTATTCAGAAGAAAAATAAATACACCATACTGTGGGAAAGTGTTTAAATGTGCCTCTGAATAGAATCTTCAGCAAAATTATTTGCTTTGACATTGGTATTTGTTTTAGGCTGTCTAAATAATTCAAGTACTTTCCTTACATTACTTCTCCTTGAAGTAAGAGTTTCATGTTTATTATTCATTACTCAGGTGGGGAGTTCTGCTTGCTACAAAAGCAAGTGGAACAACCAACTGCAGTAAGGTGAGATCTGGGACCCAAATGTGGCTCATGAGTTTTGTGCTAAAAGGCACTTCCCACTCAAGGGACAGAATATAACCAACAATCACTAATGTGGCAGGAAAAAAACCACAGCTTCTTCCTCAAACAAGACTAGACTACTAAAGCAAAACGACCCAAAACTGAGATTCCTTTTGCCCATCACTAATCTGCCACCAAAGCAAACTGTTTCTGATCCCACCCAGCACAGTCCCATCCAGGTCAGGCATTTCCCTTGTCATTCCAAACTCCCCCTGTGATGGGAACTGGTGTAATTAAAGACAGCAAAATTTAACACACTCCCTCTCTGTGAACAGTTCCATTAAGTCAATACATTAGTATCCCCAGCAAGCGTTATACGATCTGCTCTCTGCCCACCTGCATGAACTACTTCATCGCCTCGTTGCTCAGCTCCAAACCTGATCCTGCCCTGTGCCTGACACGAAAGGTGTTCTGCATCTCACACATCCCCCAAGCTGGAATGGAGAGGACAAAGGGCACCCTGCACTCCAGAGCCAGCCTCATCACAATCACAAATGGAGCAGGTGATACCTCTGTCTCAGTGCAGCTGATTTCATAAACCTGCCTCGACACCCGACGAGGTGTTGGGTTTAAAACTGTCCTTGGAGCTCAGATTTCACCACCAGAAAGTTCAGCATATTTTAAGCTGTTTTCTATGCTCGTCCCACACTGCCAAGGCATTTTGTTCAGAGGTCAGAAATGTGGGCATGCTACCATAAAAGTGAGGAAATCATTTACAGAATGCATAAAAATTGCTCTGCAGGGCAGTGCCTCGGAGCTGAGAGGACATGACATAATCTCTTTGCTGCATAAACAAATTTGGTTAATGTACAGCCTTTAATGCACGATAATCAAATGTTTTAAGCACAAAAGATTCAATCCAGTTTCATCTCTCTTCTGAGGAGGGTGGAATTCAGCAGGAGACTGTGTATTTCAGACAAATTGTATAGTTTCAACATTCGTTACCACATGATAACTAACTCCACCTACCACATTCCTCCTTTCCAGGGCAAGTGAAATGTTTTGCACACTTCCAAATGAAAATATTTTGAAGCAGAGCTTCATTATCCCCCTGATTTTTTATTTCCCAAATCTGGAACCCAACCTCATTACCAACCTCAGAAAGCCAACCAAACCCATTTGAATACACGGCCAAAATGGTTAGTAAGTGATGAGACTGATGAGGTGAGAAATGGAGTCGCTACAACCTCGAAAGTGCAAGCGAGTGCCGGGATGGGATCTCTCCCCTGGGGTGAGTGCTTACCAGCCAGGGCCTTGATGCGGGACCGCTCAAACAGCCGAGCAGAACTGTTCTCATTGTCCCAGTCGTCCACATCCCAGCGGTTGTTGACATCGCTGTACTGCTGTTGGATTTCAATATTGTCGTAGTCTGTCGCTACCGTCGTCGTCATCCTGAGCCTTCTTAACCTCTCCTCACCATCAGATTCCTCTTAAAAACCTCTCTGAAAGAAAAGGATGTAGTAAATTAGACAATATACATATATTGGAAGAAGGTTGTGAAGTTCGAGCTCATGACTTCTGGTTTCAAAAATCAGTGACTTTTGCTTGAAGCACAAACTCAAGAACAGGTGAAGTACCAACCAGATCACCAGAGAATAAATGAACTAACATTCTTTAAAAATTGCTCCACAAAAGCCAGCAGCTTTGCTGCATAAACATATCCAGAATTATCATGTTCAGCTCCACAAAGCAGAATATGCACGGAATGGTGCAGTGAGACACTTTTCACAACTGTTATTTTCAAAAGCAGCCCCTCAGCTTTAGTGATCTGTGAGTGTTGGCTAAAGCATATGGAGCTGTGGATAACTCAGCTAAGAAAAGCCTCAAGTGCAAAGACAACCTCAACATCTTTACAAAATGGTGTAAATAGTGATGGGGAAAAAATGCAGATTCTTAAAAAGCCACATAAGCACTTGACCAACAGAAGCCTTTTAACACGGACCCGAAAAAAACATTTCCATCTCTGCATGCAAACGCTGACTTTGTGACGGGTCCTGGCAATTTATTTATGAACTAATCCAGATAAAACCAACTAATTAATGCGCAGCTTCGAACTCTCCCCAGCAACAACACGGCACCCACCGACGCAGATCCCAGGCTGAGGTTCTCAGGTTCTCCCCTTTCAGGCAGGCGGCTGCTATGGGCATATTTACTCTGTTTTCTGACGGGAATTTGCCTGTATTGCTCAGCACTAGCTAGGGGAGCAGGAGCAACGTTCTGCGGGGATGTCAGCACCGGCCAAGGGGCACAGAAACACCTGTGAGGGTGGGACACCTCTGAGGGACACATCAGCACCAGAACCGCCGTTCAGTGCCTGGGCCAGGCCGAGCCCGCACCTGGGCGGGGACAGGGGGGGACAGGAGGGGTTCGGGGGGCACAGGAGGGGACAGGAGGGGTTCGGGGGGCCACAGGAGGGCTTCGGGGGGCACAGGGGTGCTGCCCGCGGCCACAACCGCCCTCAAGGCACGGGCTCGGGGCTCAGAGCTCGCCCCTCACGGCCGAGCTCCCCGTGGGTCCGACCCCGCCCTCACGGCGGATCCCATCCCATCCCGTCCCTCACGATGGATCCAATCCCACCT
>VXAU01003679.1:28059-54477 GCA_013399695.1 Formicarius rufipectus | reverse complement strand
GATGGCCCCGATCCCCCCTCACTCCTCCCCTCACGATGGATCCGATCCCCCCTCCCTCCTCCCCTCACGATGGATCCGATCCCCCCTCACTCTTCCCCTCACGATGGATCCGATCCCACCTCACTCCTCCCCTCACGATGGATCCGATCCCACCTCACTCCTCCCCTCACGATGGATCCGATCCCCCCTCACTCTTCCCCTCACGATGGATCCCATCCCACCTCACTCTTGCCCTCACGATGGATCCCTTCCCATCCCCACCTGCCCTCCCGCGGGCTCCGCCGCTCCCTCAGCGCCCCCTGCCGGCCGCGCGCGGCCCTCGCGCCTGTCGCGACACGAGCCCCGCGGCGGCGACAGACGCCGTGTCCCCGCCAGCGGCTGTCTCGACAGGAGCCCCGCGGCGATCCCTCCCGGAGCATCCCTGCCTTCCCCCCGCACAGACAAAGCGCTGGGAAGGATCACATGCATCAGGCCTAGGCAAGAGCCTCCCGTCGATCCCCGGGATCGGGGTGAATTCCAGTTAAACCCATGGAGCGACCGGGGTGGGAACAACGAGGGGGAGCGGACTGGTCGGCAGCGTCGTTGCCAAGGTCACCGGTGCCCAAGGATGAGAAGGTGTGCCAGGGGAAAAGCTGCAGCTCCAGCTGGCAAAATAAAAGCAGTGACCCCAAAGTGGGGATGCTCTGACATGTCATTTGATACAGATGGAAGAAGCCACGGGGTTTCATTTATTTATGTATCAGGGCTGTTTAGACATAAACATAACAGCATCCAGAATAAATTCAACTCTAGCTTGAGCTTTATCACTTCCCTCAGCCTTCCTGAGCATCACACAAACAAAATCTTTCCCAGATAAAGCTAAATTGAGCATGAAATGGCCTGTTATCCCACACCTATAGGGCTGGAAAACTTGCCTCCTTGCTCTGATCCTCACTAAAGCAGTGCCTCC
Organism: Formicarius rufipectus; assembly: GCA_013399695.1. Classification (NCBI taxonomy): domain Eukaryota; kingdom Metazoa; phylum Chordata; class Aves; order Passeriformes; family Formicariidae; genus Formicarius; species Formicarius rufipectus. The sequence continues at coordinate 53,528 of VXAU01003679.1, read as the reverse complement.
TTCCCTGCCACCACGCTCCCTTTCCTGGGATGTGACTCCAGGGCACAGGAACAGCAGAGGGGGGAGCAGGGGGAAAAATCATGAAACCCTGTGTGTGTCATGCACACACATATAGACACGTGCTGGAAACCCTGTGTGTGTCATACACACACCTGCACGTCACACACACATATTTACAGAGTTGTTTTAGCCCTGGCACCTGCACTGCTCTGCACAAAGCACACACCAACACCCCCAGACCAGCACGGAGCACAGGGACAGAAGCCTTTGTCACTTCAACATCCCAGCCTGGCTTTAAGCTGAACACCCATCTCATAAAAGACCAATGCTTTCTGGGGAAGGCCAGAGGAAACACAAACGCCAGCTGTCAGCATCCTCCAAGCCAGCCCACGCTCGGGGTCTGACTACCACAGGCACACTGGGCTCACAAGGCATTTCACAAGTGGCAGGTCCCCATTTCGTTACCACTCACAAATCAGACAGTCTCTAGGATGTAACACAGGGCTTAAAACAAGAGAAAACAGGCACTGGGGTTTCTCAGCTGGTCCAGGTCCTCCTAAACTCACCTGCCAGCACTGGGTGTACCTGGGCTTAGAGATATTAGCAGGCAGTTCCAGGGATAAGGAGACACAGGGGCGAATACTGAACTGGATGGAGCTGCTCCAGGCACAGGCCCCCACCATGGGCAGAGAAAGATCCACACATCCCCAAACCTCTCCATTGATAGAATATAACACTGCTGCCTCCTGACAACCTCATAAGACAAAAGAGATCAAACCATTTCATTTCAAAGCATTCTTTAAAACCTATTGCGTAATTGGAGAGGGGGAGGGTTGGCATTACCTTCAAAAAGAAGAAATGGCTTGAAGAAAAAAATCAGTTACCAGGAAGAGCATTTTCTCAGACAGTTTTCAAAGGCCATATCCAGGGGTCAGACCTTTTGTATTTATTTTCATAAATAAACCAGATTCTGCTCTATTTGTTTCTCAGATAATAGAAAATAAACAGTTTTATTCAGCCCATCTGAAGAATGAATTCATTAAAAAAAAATTCATTGGCTACTTTTAAATGCAATCATGTAATTCACTAAACAGGCTGAGACTGTAATCCCTGAAGTTCTGCCATAACCACACATCTGGAATTACTTCCTAATAGTTACATTTATCTTTGAAGTAAACACTGTTTTTTCAAGAGTTACTATTCTTCCAAGAAACATGCTAAGCTGGAGTTAAGATCCATGTTACTCTCACTAAGGATTGTCAAGAGGTTTTCACAGTGTTTTGACTGCAGGAAATACATTTCGAACAGCAATGCCCAAAGGGTCTCGTTGCTCATGGAAACAGACACACAACCCAACCCACCGCAGTTTTTCAGGCATTAAACTGTGTATTTACCTCTCACTGGATGTGTGACAGGACTGAAAAGGGGACAGCTCCATCACCTCCAGGTTACCACAGCACACGGGTCTGGTGTGAGGCACAACCACTGTGACAAAGATCCTACAGATCAGACATGTACCCCAGAGAAACCACAGCTACACTCTGAGCCAAATGAAACCAGCTCCATCACCCTTTCTGCAGGATACTTTCCCTCTCCTACTGATGGCTCAGACCATCTCAACAAATTCACTTTAGAGCAGTGATTATTATTTTTTTTAAAAAAAGGGAAAATCTAGTTAAAATATGACCAAACGTTGCATTTGTCCTGAGCAACATTCAGCTGCCTCCTCACAGCAGCATAACAGACATTTCATAGTTTTTAAATGGATATTTAAGTTCTTCTGAACTCCCATCCTCCAGCCACATTTTGCTGCCCCATTGAGGTGAGATTCTCACCCTAAGCTTCCACAGAGAGTTAACTGGCCCCACCACAGGTCAACTGGGACACCTTTGGAGACACTCGAGGATGGATGCAAAGAGAAAATACACACCAAACATCCCCACAAGTCACATCCTGAAGTATTTACAAAACACTAGTTAGAAACTCAAGAGTTAGAAACTCAAGAGTCACACAGAACCCTCGGATTGAAAATTGAGCATAAAGCTTAGGAAGACTGACCAATGCCTGTGGCAGCTCCTTCTCCTGGAGCCCAAGGAGGTGTTTTGCTGAGGCTCTGTGTGGCTGCACTGCAGCACTTGCAGGGGCAGGAGCTTCCCTGTGCTCACAGGGCACTGAGGAGCACACGCTCGACTCCCATTCTGCCTTGTTGTTTCAGCTGCTAAACCAGCCCCAAAATAATGCAGGCAGTAACTCAGCGAGGCTGTGACTCCCTTGACCTCCAGTGTTCCCTGTCTCACAGGCAGGATCTGCCTGCCAGTCCCATCTCTCCTCTGACAAACAGAACCCCACTGTTGCTGCATTTGCCAGCCCTGGAGAGCTCCATGCTTTTGTCTCTGCTTCCCGGGCCAACTGTGCTCTCCAGGACGTGGAGACCCAGAGCTCCCTCAAAGGTCACAGCCAAGGGGGGACAGGCTGTGCTCCCAGGGACTCAAATGCCACAAGCAGCGTGTAGGGCACTTCAGGAATGCACAAACAAGGCAGGACTGAAGCCTCTTTATTCCCAACACGGGCTGGAAAAGCCTGCAAAGGTCACTAAAATCACACAGCCCATGCTTCCCACAGCTCAGAGAGCCCCTCACTTGAAACCAGTGACCGGGCAGTAAGGAGTGGTTTACAGGCTCCTCCGTTCCTTCTGAAGTCCCTGGGACATCAGGCTCCAGCTGGGAGGAGGGTACGTCTTAAATGAGCATGGAAACAACCTGGGGAAGTGTTTGTGCTGCTCCCTGTGAGCAGAAACAGCCCCACGGAGCCCCCCGTGGTGTCAGCAGGGGGCTGGGGCACACCCACAGGACGAGGAGTCCATCAGCCAAGCACAGCCGAGGGCACAGAGCAACTCAAAAGGACTGCACGTGGGTTATTTGGTAAACATGAATCTCTATTTCAAAGCTTTCAGTTCCAGCATGGACCATTAAAACCTTCCAATCTGATTCTCTCCACATTTAGAGCGCCAAGGTTTCACCCAGTTTCCCATCCATGACCAAGCAAATCTGGATTCCATTCTTTCCTGAAGACTTTAGAATAATTTGACATATAGCATCCTAATTTGTCCCCTGTGATCTGCGGTCTCTCCACCCAGCTGAGGATGCAACCCAAGATATGCCAATATCATTTGAAGAGCCTCCTAAAAACACAGAGGGGAGCAGGAGAGGCTTCAGGTGGATTTCATCCCAGAAGAGCCTCTGAACAATCCTCCAGAGAAGCCCATGCTCCTCCACCAACTATACAAACCATGAAAAGACTAAACCAGAAAAAACCTGAGATGTTTTAAGTAGAAAGTGGCAAGTTTGGGAAAGAAGTTAACAAAGAGGAGCACAAAGATGAGGCACAAGTGAACTTACCACACGCAACACTTCAGGGTGGAGTGAGCACCGAATCCCTTCTGGGACTGCCCTTCCTTTCCCCTCATCACTTGAAGAATGTAAAGCACATTTTGCCAAGCTGCTGAGGGGAGGGAGGGAGGGCTCTGCTCTCAGCCCTCAGCTCATTGCTCCAGCCCTGCTGACACAGAGAGGCTGCAGGACCCCACAGAGCCCACAGAGGAGTGTTTGGGAATGGAACCCCACACCCTGCCAGTGGCAGCCCAGCTCAAAGGAAACCATCTCTTGAGTTAGTTTTTAAGCAAAACACAGAGTGCTCAACCTCTTGCCTCTGTGTTTATGGTTTTCCTTCAGCGATCACCGCTGGGCAAGGGCAGTTTTGTAAGAGTTCAGCTCCAGTACTGCAGGCACAGGGGAGATCCACAGCTCAAACACGGCTTCCCTCCAACTCACACACCACCTCTGGACCCAATACGGCCCAGAGATGCAACTCAGCACCCAACAAATCTGGTGAAACATCAGCTGGGCATTTTCCAAACCTGCCATCCTGTTTTCTGCTTCTGAGTCAACAAAGAAATTGCCACAGATTTCAATCTGTGCAGCTCTTGGTCAATCGCTTGAAAGAAAACCACTTTCATCACCCTCACAGCCTTTCCTTGCTTGGTGAAAGACAGCCTCTGGAATTACTGGGATATCTGGGAGTGTCCTGCCATGCAAGTGGCTTAGTTGGAAAACACCTCGAGCACCAACTCAGCTCTCATCTGCAGTTTCTCTCCCCACCTCCATTCCTGCATCATCTTAATTATCAGACCTCCCACCCATTTTCAGGAAGAGATACATTTCTGAGTAGGGTAAAGTAAAAGTAGAGAAAATTTTGACCATGGAATGGCTGATGTATTTCACTAGTTATCAACAGGCTTCCAAAGAAACTGCCAAAAAATTCCATCTCCAGTCATGGATCATTTAAAGGACAGTATTCAGTATCACCACGTTCCGGAAGCTATCTGTGGGTTGACCTTCACCAAAAGAATGTGAAAATACAAGGCAACTGTCTACAGTGGTATTTACCTTTTTCTACACTGGAATAAAACAAAAAGTCTTTTTTTTTTTAGTATTTTTAAAGTGCTCACACAGAGCAGAGTTCCCATGAAAACCAGGTACCCTTGGAAAGGAGCTTCCCCGTGTTCTCTCCTCTCCCATGACCCAGCTGAGGAGAAACAGAGCTCTGGGCACGGGGGAAGGGCTGGAAACAGGGGCACTGCTGTCTGTGCACAAAGAGCCTTGACCCCAGCCCCGACCCAAGCCTGGCAGGCAGTCTCAGACACCCCGAGTGCCCTCGGGGGCATCACAGGTTGCTGGGACAGTGCCCGGTGGCTCCCAGCGGAGGGGCAGTGTGGGCACGGCAGCAGCTGCAGCGAAACACGGCTCGGGACAAAGACCCCCTCGGGAGCCGCTGAGCTGCTCCGAAGGTGCTCCTGGCGAGGCCAGAGAGGTCCGTGCCACGGCTCTGCTGCAGCCACACAGCCACAGCGGGGGCTTCGTGCCCCACTCCCTCCTCAGTGCCACGCAGAGAGCCCCCCGGGCTGCACTGGCCCCGAGCGCGCCCCGGGGCACGTTCCTGTCTCCGGAGGGGACGCCGCAGCTCTGCCCTCCTTAGGGAAGAGGCTGCCGAGTGCACACGCTGAGGCTTCACCGACCCCTCTCCGCCTCCACACCCCACCCTCCCCCGAGGTGGCAGCCCAGCCCAGGGACGCTGAGCCCGGAGCCGTGCCCGTGTTCCCGGCCCGCATTCCCGTTCCCATTCCCTTCCCATTGGGAAGCAGAGGCGGCCGCCCCCGGCCGGCTCCTGCCGCAGTGCTGCGCTGAGCCACGGCCAGGACGAGAGGCAGCCGGGGGAGCAGGAGCAGCGCGCTCCCAGCTCGGCAATGCCGGCGTGGCCCCGAGGGAGAGGGAGCAAAAACAGGGAGCGATGGCAAACTCCGCTGATTTACACCTCGACAAACCTCCGCCGGGCCGGAGGCTTTTATGTGAGGGCAGGGAAAGGCTGCATCGCTCAGGCGAGGAGGAGGAATTCGGGACAGGCTGCCGCCTGATTGATGACAACTTCCAGGGAGGAAGAATGAGCCGGAGCTGTGCTGGCTCTGCCCCCGAACTGCAGAGCAGCGGTGGGAAACCGCACCCAGGGAGACGCCCAGGGAGAGAAAAGCATGTTTTGTTGTGCAGGCTTTTGTTCGGGACTCTGTTTATCAGCGATAATTCACGGCCAGGCAGGCATGGAAGCAATTTAAAGGGCCAGCCTGGCTGAAATAACCTGCTACGCAGTCGGCAGGTTTGGATTTAGCAAACAAACAAGCAACAAGCCCCAGAGGCCGGGGAGGGTTTGCGGGCACGCTCCATAAGGGAACAGCAGGCACGGAGCTGAAGCAACAGCTGATTGCAGCAGCACACACAGCTCCAGCACCAAGTCCAACACCCGGGGACTGTCACCACTGAGACACGAACCAGTTTGGCTCCCCAGCAACGCCCAGGTGATCCACCTGCTCTCGTCCGGGTGCCGGCTCCAGGTACCAGCAATTCCCGAGCCCTCCCTTGCTGAGCGAGCTCTGCTTTAGCCAGAGATGCTCCATCAGCCCACGGGGTCTGGACAAAGAACTGGCCTAGTAAAGACTCGGATTTGGATGGTGTGGTGGTCCCAGAGGAGACTGCTCCAGAAGGAGCACTTCCCTCAGATGGTGGAATCCAAACCACGGCCAGGATCACACAGAGCTTTGCCTCTCCATGGCCAAACTTAGCACAGCACTGCAGTGTGTCACAGGTACCACGTGGATTCTAATTGTTCTCTCTCTAAGGAAAATAAACCCAGAATAATGAACTTTTGTTGTGGTGAGATGATGTGAGGACAGGACTTAATTGTTGGTGAGGGAATGCCAGCATTCCTCTGGATTAAGAACTGGTTGGAAAGTGAAGTGAGAAGCAGAGCAGACTGCTCCAAAATGCCCACTTGAAGGCAGGGATGTTCAAATGCTTGTGCCCATCAGCACAAACTGCAGCAGTGCTGCCCATGCATACCCCTGACTGTGCTACACCAAACCACGGCCAAAGCTGTTTGGAGAAGGGTTCTCCCCCGGGAAGGAGGGAAATGTCAGTAAATCCCCGAGCCAGACAGTGTATGGCACGATTCTATGGAGCCAACAAGATTTCTGGTCCGAGTAACCAAGCACAGCTTGAGCTGCTGGCTCCCAAAGAGGAGGAAATGTGTCTCATCCTCCCCAGGGGAAACAAAACACATCATCCCCTCATTAGCTGCTTGGCAGGGGAATGCAGAGCTGCACATCCAAACCGGCCTCCTCACTACTGCGCTGAACCTCTGGAGGGGACTGACCAGAGGAAGACAACGGCTAAAAACGAGCAGCCTCCCTGCTCTGCCCACATGGAAGTTTTAAATGGACACCAGCTGTTAATTCCTTTCTACATTCTTCACATTTGCTTTGGCCAACTCCCAACAAGACTAACAGAAACCCTTCCCCTTCAACTTCCATCTGATGCATAGATAAAATAGTCAGGCAAGGAAAAGAAATATATATCATAATTGCCTTCATTGAAGTTCATGCCTGCAGGCCCTCAGTGCATCCCTGCCCTCGAGATGGGCTAAGGAGCCTTAATGCCATCTAAATTAAGTCAATTTGTTATTCAGGACACTTGTGACTGAACAATTTGAGATGCACCCTGGAAGAAACAAGCACACGGGCCAGAATTTAAAACCCTGGGAAATAAGATGAGAGAAGGGAAGCAAAAGCCCAGAAAAGCAACATCTGAAATAACTTGGGTCAGTATTTTGGTTCTTTGATGTTTCAGCCGTGGCTGAGGGGTCTTTTTTTTACATAAATATTTTAGTGCTGCCTCCTGTGAGACAGAGGTATTTATAATTTCCTATAGGATGCAGCCAGGACACTTTGCAGATCTCCCACATCAGTTTGCTGACACTGGGAGCATTGTGCTGCACCTCACCCCCAAAATGCTCCTCCTCCCAGCGAGCCCAGCCCAGCCCAGGCAGCACAGCCCCCCTGAGCAGCCCTGCCCAGCTGACCCCTCCAGCCTGCACACCTTGGAGGTTTTTGTCTGGGAAATGGCTCCTCAGCTGGCAAAGACCCAACCCAACAGCTGCATTGCTTTCCTACCTCCACAAACACTGGAAAAGTCAGCCAGAGCCCTGTTTGTGCTGGCAGGCACCCAAGATTTTATTATCATGTACTATTAGTTCGTAGTGAGAAATGTGCTCTACAGGAAAAAAAAGAAAAAAGGTCTGGAGAAGCTGGATAATTGGGCACAGATGTTGAAGGTTTATGGAGCTCTCCCCACTGGACAGGATCTTATGGATTGTTTCTATCACCTGTTTGCTTTTGGAGTTTTTAATAAGATAACTATGTGTGCTATCCTGGAAGAATATTCTAGAATTCCTCCTTCAAAAACCAATAACTTCTGATCTCCACTTGTCTCCTCTCAGAATAATCTCCCTTCAGAGTTCCATAAATGCCACTTGATATTCATTTCATATTTAAATAAGATCTTGGCAGTTCTTTTCATTATCTGGCAACTTTCAAGTGCAATCAGACTATTTCTTTCTTACTTCATGGCCCAAAACCTAAACCTGACACATCACGCCAAATCCCCAGCAGTTAGAATTAATGACTAAACCTCTCAGTATTCCAAATACCTAATATTTTTCACCTTTTTTCTATTATCTGGCAAACAACATCTGCTCCACATTTTTGGGGACCACTCTCCTGGTACCCAGAGCCCAAACCTCACCGAGGCCAATGCTCAGGTTGAGTTGCCTGTAAAAGCAACCCAGTCCCAGCCAGTTTGGTTCATTAATCCTAAAAATAGGTGGAAGGTGCAAAGTTCTGGGGCTGACAGCAACCCCTAGGAAAGCACAACCACAAGGACTCTATGGCATTTTTTGTGAGTGCCCTCTAATGGTTTTGCCATTTCAAATTACACCACGAGTGACTTCGTTCCACCAGCATGAAGCAGCAAAAGCAGGGCCATCCCACCTGGTGGCTTCTCCAAGCTTTTACAAAGCTCTGGTTCCTGGAGTCACATCTCTGCACTTGGGGCTTCCTATGGGAAACCTCCACCTCCCCCCTGCATTTCAGAAGACTGAGGTCTGTGAAATGTCTTGGCTTGTGGAAATGGATGAAGCAATTCCCGTACAGGAAGAGACAGACATCCTTCACTTGCCACCATTGCTTGAACAAATTGGTCAATATTACCTTTTGTCAATATTACCTTATTTTGTGTTCCTACCATGATCCTATAATAAGAATTAAGAAGTACAGCAGGGTGATCCAGCCATGAAGGAACACTCACAGACAAACAGCAGAATCCCATTTAGCTTTTTCTTTTGAAAAGCTGAGATTTTCAAAAATTTCAGATTCACACTAAAACCAAAAAACCCAAACCAAACCCCCCAAACCCTACCAGTCCTGGAGCTATTTAGAAAGCGCTAATCCTGCTCATTCTCCACCTAATGACTGTTTACTACCCAGCCCTTTGCAATGCCTGGCAGCTCTCCGGCTCCTCCTGCCCTTCCCTGCTCCCACAGCCCCCTCTGCCCAGCCATCCTGGGGGAGCACAGCCCTCCACAAGGGACAGCTCTGCAGGCTCGAAAATCTTAAGGCTTTCAGAGCATTGCCGAATGAGAGCACGGGACCGGGGTGGGGGGAACAACAACAACAAAAAACCAAACCAACAACAACAACAAAAAACCCCAACAACCAGTAAAGTCGTTTCTTTTGAAGGATTTCAAACCCAACACTGGTTCGACACTTCTAAAGGCAGTGGGACCAGTTCTCTAAGCCCCACCAGGAACAGGCTGGAGCAGACCCACCCCAGCAGTTGCTTCAAATGCCACTCACTGTCACTTGGCGTTTCAAGCTGGAACAATCCCCTGTGGTCAGATGCTCTCCCCGCTGCAGGACCAGCTGTGCTTTGATGTCCCCACCCCGGAGCTCCCCTGGATGTGGACAAAGCCCAGCTGCCCCCACTACCAGGACCCTGCAGGACTCAGCTCCCCCAGAGCTCCCCCGTGGTGCTGGCCCTGCAGCCTGGGATGGCACCAGATGTGTCCTGGGGCACCATCGTGTCCGTGGCTTCCACCCCCAGCCCGGCCTGGCTGCCACCCCCAAGGGGTGAGCAATGACACAGACAAGCACAAGGAGAGTTTGACCTGCCAAGGGCAGCTCAGCACCACGTCCCTCTGTGCTGGGAGCAGGGCTGAGGCTGCACCTCACACACAGACGGCAGAGAGCACCGTGGCTGTGCCAGGAATAAGGCAAAGGCAAAACCAATCTAATGCAATCAATATTTTAAATGAAATCAGCCCAGCTCGTATTCAAATCAGGTCAGCAGTAATTAAAGCATCCTTATTTGGGAGAGTAAACCCAGGAAAGGCCAGGATCAGAGTGTTGCTCAAAGGGAATACATTAATGGCAGTGTTTGGAAATGCATGATGCACCCGTAAGAGGCTTTAATATAAACCTCGGGATTACCCTGTGCCAGCTTTCCAATTATTGCACTCTCCATGAAAAGCTGGTGCTGAGGACAACAAGAGGTTAAAGCAGAGCCTGGAGCAGGGCTTTGTCCTTTCCCTTCCTCTTGGTTCCTACTCGTGCACCACTTGGGATTCACCGAGCCAGAGAGAAGCACTGAAGGGGGAATTCTCCATAAAACACTCCTCTCAGTGATGGCACCAACACCCAGGAAGGAGCCCCCTCGTGCCCCCAGGGACAAGAGAACAGACCCCTCTTGCTTCTCAAAGGCTCTGCCTGGTTGAGTCCACCTTCCTGCTCCCACCACTGAGCCATGTTCATAGCTGGATGCTGCTGGAGTTGGCTCCCCTGCACTGCAGGCTGTCTGCAGACCACCAGCCTCTCCTGCAAAGCACAGCCAAATGAAGGCTGGAGACAAAAAGCAGCCAGTGAGGCAAAGGGAGGGTGGAGGGGAGAGCAGCAGAGCGTGGTAATGCCACTGAATAAGTAAAAATGCAGAGTTCCAGACTGTCCCTGGCTTCTTTCTCCAAACAGGCATCTCGGGGAGAGCCCTGCAGGGTAGTTCTCCTGGGAGGGCTCTACCTTCCCCAGCCCTGGGAGGGGGCTGGCACACACCTGTGCTCAGGAACTGCTGGACAGGGGCTGGAGCTGTCAAAGCCCCCTGGCCAACCATGACAAAAAGATATTTGTGCTGACTACCATGTTCTTGTTCACCAAACCCATTATAAAAACGAGCACCAAAACCAGGCTTGTTACCTGAGCTACAAACATCAAGAGAAACCATTTAGCTGAGCAGAAATTTTGATTTAATCTGCCCAGCACAGACTGCAGAAGGACAGACCCAAACAAGCCATATTTGACACAGATAGATTAGACAGATGGTACAGTATAAAGGGGATTTGTGCTTGCTTGACTTTGGCAGGGCTGAATTACTTATTAATTGCAGATACACAAGAGTTATGCTGGATATTTAACAAAGATGTAATGCCTATTAAAACTTCATACCATTCAAAATTATCACAGGTCCTGTACAACAACACAGGGATTGTCTTGCAGCTCAGTTCTGCTGCACACTTTTCAGAGCCCATCATGATGCATTCTGATATAAAGGGGATATAAGCAGCATAAATACAAATGCTACTCCATTCCTGAAGCTTTGGGCAGCCTGTGAATTTAGGGAAATTAACTGAAAGGCAAAGAGAAACCTTGGTTTAAAATAAAACCTCAATTCCTGGAGGCTGCTGAAAGGCTCCACCTCGCCAAGGCAGGCCCCCAGCGCTCTGTGTTCCTCTGCTCCTGCAGCAGTGGCTGCTGGAGGAGTCTCCTGGTGAAGCACAGCACTGCAAGGTGTTCCTGCAGGGAGCACACAGCGCTGAAACCCAACTCTGGGCACTCTCTGAACCCCAGGAGCCCACACCTAGGGCAGGAACTCTGAACATGGATTTGAAACAGGCCATTTTCCCTTATACCTCAGGATCAGCAATCCTGGACCGTGACAGTCCACCCAGCACCATAATTCCATGGCCTTGGGCACTCCTGGGTGGACTTGCTGCTTGAGAGCAAGGCAGCAACCCAGGCTGGCCAAAGCCAGCACACAAAGCAGTGCTGGGTGGGGAATGTGGAGAGCAGGAAGTCATGGAGAGCCTGGGACATTCCAAGGGCTGCCAGGCATCACCCTCCTTCCTTCCTTCCTTCCCACAGGGACCCAGGGCTGGCATTTCAGGGGATAAAAAGGACTCCTGAGTCAGCCCCAGGCACAGCAGGAGCCCATGAGCTCATCTCCCACCCCAGGGGCCAAGGGTGCTGTATGCAGGTGGCAGGCAGGAGTAACCCGACCACAGCCAAATTACTGGCTAAAATAGCAGGGCCCCCATGGGCTGTGCAAAGGGAGAGCTGGGTGTTTAGAGCAGTAAACAAACCAGCCAGGGCACAGACTGGGGGGCTGGAGAAATGGATACTCCCATTTTCAGTTTACATCTCCAGTGTCAAACCTTTCCCAGCTGGTTTTTGACCCCGAGTGCTGGGAAAGCTCTGGTTTATTCTGGTAGCAGGGGGCAGGATTGCTGGGTGCTGAGTGTCCCTCACAGCCACCCTGAGCTGGGGGCAGACAGACTGCACAGACAACACAGTAATTAACCACTTCTGCTGGGAGGGTTCACCCTTGGCCTCAGCACCATTCCCTTTAGCAACACAACTGGCAGAGCACACCACAGGTGATGTTTCATTCCCAGAGTAACAACCTCAAAACCTCTACATGATGCCTTGTCTGGGACAAACCAGCACTGAGATTCCAACCCAGAGTGACTTCCTTACCCGCAAAGTGCTGGAAGCTTCATTTTCTCGGGTGTTGGGCACCAACAGCTCCCAGCTAAATGAGTCAGGTCCCCGATGCGCCAAGCCTGAGGCAGAGCTGTCACCTCCCTCCTTTCATTACAGAGCCTGGAGCAGTTACAGCAGCCCTGTCTCCAGCACAGGCATTTTGGTCCCCTCACCCTGGCCAGGCTTTAGGAAGGCTCACAGGATCAGAGGGGGGGCCTCATCTTCTTTGCAAGTCCAGGGAACACCCACAGAGATTTCAACCAAGAGAAAAATCACCCCACTCAGGAGGTTTAATTCACAGGGAAGGGGACACACCAGAAAACCCCCTGGGAGAAGAGCAGCCCTGAGAGCAGCAGGTGCTCCCAGGGCTGAGCAGAGGCTCTCCAGCCCTGGCAATGCTGGTGGGGGCTTTTTGGCCTCTTTCTCCCCCTCGCTGCTCCAGGCCCTCCTGCTCCTCAGCACGGAGAGTAGGCTCTCCCAGCCATGTCCTGGCAGCCCCAGCTCCCTCCTCAGCCCTCCCTGCTTCGCTCTGACCCACAAATGAGGACACAGACAAATCTGTCTTCAGGTGCCCATGCAACGATTAGGAGAAAAGAGGCCCTGAATCAGCAGAATGAGGGCATGTTTGAAGCCCTGCAGGGACTGCAGCTCGGGTTTGCCTGCTCCTCAGGCAGGTTCTCTTTCATCAGGACTAGCACAGCTCCCTCTCCTTCCTCCCACTTGACTCTGCTACTCAATTCATCGAGGATGGTTTATGACTGAGGACAAGGGAGCTGCCATCCACCCCTCCTGAGAACAGCCAGCCATAAGTCTGAGCAACTTTCTTGCTCTTTCCCTTCCAGCAAGAGGTTCAGCATTCCTCTTCTCATAACCCTCAGCTCTGCTCACCTTTACAAAGCTGGGCTGGATTTTGTCAGTGAAAGATGAGCACTGAAGCCAAGGTCCCTTAAGCTATTTGGGATGCTTTTACTTCCACATCCTCCAAAAGAAAACCCATGACATTGCTGCAGCAACTCAGGCATGGGCTGGCAGGGTCATGGGATTTACTGATTTGTACACAGAGTTCTTCAGATCACATCGGAAAACGAAAAGAACTGAATGAAAGTGAGACAACAGCTGTGGGATGTCAGACAAAGGACCACTGACACCTCTGGGCAGTGCCATCACACTGCCATGGAAATGCACCATCTACACCCCTGGACTCCCAGGGCTGGCACTGCCCACCCCCCCTCTTTATGCAGAGTTCTGCCAGCGTAACACAGAGGAGGGTACCAATGGACAGAGGCCACCCCCGTGCTCACAGTGTGCTCTGCCCAGGAAACAATGCCAGGGTCCAGAATTTAATCCCCCCAGGATGTCACTGAATTAAAATAATGCACTTAGCTGCTCACCCAGGCACAACAGGGTGTTCCACGTGTGTCCAGGCTGTGGGTGCAAAGTGGTTAATAGGACTCAGGGAAGGGCACTGGGGGGCACTGAGGGCCATTGCACCACATCAGCAGCACCTTCCAAGGACCAGCCACTCAATCCTGAAGGAGGAGTAACCAATAAATGCATTTCTGTGCAGATCTCAGCTGAGGCAGCCACCTTTAGCATGAAAGCAGGTGCAGCTCTCTCACCTGAGGGACCTAATGCAAGGTGAGCTGGTGTGCTCAGCAATCCTGGCTCTGTTTACATCAGCAGGTGATTTGGGCAAGAGAAAAAGCACTGGCTGATTGAACAGCACCCAGAGGCCACTGCAAAGCAGGACTGACTGCTAGGGGCTGCTGTGTGACCAGCCATCCCCTCTGCTCTCCTCAGAGCATGGCTTTCCCTGCTGCCCCATCTGGGACTGAATTCCATGCCCCACCGGGTTTATGTGATGTGGGCTGTGCTTACAGAGCAGGTCGAGTGCAGGGCAGTGAGCAGAGCAGGGTGGCTCAGTGCCAGGACAGGTGGGACAACACACAGGGCTCTTTCCTTCCTGGAGCCCCTGCTAAAGGTGGGAAGAGCCCCAGAGCCAGCTGCTGGGGCACAGAGGGGGAGTGTTGAAGTGCCAAGACCCCACTGCCATCCCAGACAGACACAACACACATTTCCCATGCCCTTCCCTCCCCACCCCAGCCTGAACAGCATTCCCTCTGGGAGAAATCCAGGACAAGCCCCTCAAGCCATACAGTGTCAGGGACCAAACTCCTCCTGGTTCTGCCCTGTGGGATCTGCCCTGCACAGGGCTGGGACTGCAGGGAAATATCCTGCTCCAGATTCTCTCTCAGGACTCCAGCTCTGCCCATCACTGAGGTTTTCAGCTGAAAGGAGCTGGTTGAGCCCAAGTTAAGCTGATAGATGTTAGTGCTGGTCTTCTCCCTGCAGAATGGGAAAAAGGGTCTCTCTTCACTCAGAACTTCAAAGCAACGAGAACAGTCCTCCCATCACTCACCTGGACCAACAGGATTATATGATCAAATTAGATTTGCCTTTACCCTTATTTTTGGCTAAACAGTGTTTGCTGAAAGCCTTTCTGGCCTTCATTTCCATGATAAAAGGTGGGCATTGTTTGGTTCCTTCCTTGCCTCACAATATCATTAAGATGACATTCAAGCCGCACGACAAGTCCATTTTTGCCCCCATTAAACCTACAATGGTCATTCCTGTTTGCTTGCCCTTTGCTTCACCCTGGAGGAAACTCTCTTTCCCAATACATCTTTTGTTGCTGGCAAATTGAAGGAAGCTCTTTTGCTGAAATGGTATTTCATGATGAAATTTTACTTCAGTTGGCACACAAGGACATCGGAGGGGAGGAATAAACACCTGCCTTTCATCTGTGCATTCCTCGAGCGTGTAGGCCGTGGCTCTCAGCCCTCAGAGCACTCATCCCAGCGTGCCAAGCCCTTCATCTTCCCACCAGGCTCAACCCTGGGATGGTTCCCACCCTTGGAAGTGGCCTCCCAGAGGTAATTAGTGGCTCGCTGCAGTTTTCTGTGGTTGAGGCTGAACCCGCAGCCTCCCGAGGAGGTGGCTTTGCCCCACGCCCCAATCCTCCTCTGCCTGCAATCCCTGGCTTGATTTTCACCTGGGTTTATCTCTGCCTTCCTCTGCTGTTTCCCCCATGCCATTTCAGCCGCTCTTCACCTTGCTTTGATGCATTTGCTGCCCCCTTTGTGTCTCCCATCCACTCGTGTCCCCCCACCACCACCCGGGGCTGAAGGAGCAGCCCCACAGCCAACGTGGGGCTGTGCAGCTCCTCAGCCAGCACCACAGAGAATCTCCTCTATTCACAGCTATTTTTAACACTGCAGAGAGGGCTGAACATTTGAATATCAGAATTGTAATAGCATTTGTAAAAGGAAAGGCCTATTTTTAGCAATGCAGTGGCTTTAGGGGTGATTTACAATCGCAGCACTGTAAAGTAGGGAGAGGAGAGGCTTGCGCTTCCCCTGCCTCTTGGGTTCTGCCTGGAAACAGAGCTGGGGAGATCTGCCACACACAAGGAGCACAACATTCCTGATTGTGAGGCTCCTCAGCATCAGCTGCTCACCCAGCCTGGGGTCACAGCTCAGAGCAGGGCTGCCAGGGAGGCACACGCTGCACCGGCACTGACTGGGACAACAGCTCCTTTCTTCCCCACCCCTTAACAGCCCTGGAAATTAAAAGTCCATAAAACCCCCTACATCCCAAACTCCCAGCTAAAATTAACTAGAGGCTTGTACAAAAATCCCCTCAGCTGCGTTTCTCCTGGTCTTGGCTGGGTGTCTGTTTGGGCAGATACTCGAATTACAAAGCCTATTCCTCCCCCTTGTTGACACCACAAGGCAGCCCCGTGGCCTTCCCTCTAAACCCAGGAACTCAGGAAGCCCACAAAGTTTGGTTTGTCTGGATTTGCCCCCACAAAAACCAACTTTTAAACAATGCACTTCCAAACTTTGTGCTCATACCATTCCAATCCATCCCGTCCCACCTCACAGAGAGTCCCCAGAGGCTTCCATGGCCAAAATCTGCCACCACCAGGAACAGCCAGAGGGCAAGAACTCCACAGCAGCAGCCCCAGGATCATTTCTCAAGTGAAGAAACCCGGGTTCTGCAGCAATAAATCAACAGCAAAAGGTGCCAAGTGCCAGTCACCAAACACAAAGGGCACATCCTCTCCCCAAACATGACACCTTTCCTGGGAAGTAGCTCCTCAGTCCCTGCAGGAGAAACCCAAACCCCAGGCAAGGCTGGCTTGGTCATTCCACTGCTGGAGGAGCAGGAACCAGCTGTTAACACAATTACTTCACAATGGTATAATTATTATTATTAAGAAAATAGACTGCAGGTGGTTTGGAGCCTTCCAAACCCACCATAAGGCCCTGATTCCCAAAACACACCCCAGGGAACAGGTTGTTCCCTCTGGCAAGTCACATCTCATCTCTGAGGCAGCTCACTGACTTCTCCAAGGAGCAGCAAAGAGTTTCCCAAGAGATAAACTTAATCAAGGGAGGAAACCATGGACAGAACTTGCAAGGCTGCTACTCTATACTGAGGCTAATTCAGAGCAAAAGAAATTAGATGTTATATTTCAAACTTAAACATTTTTCACTACACAGGGAACTGGAGCACTTTCCAGTTGGAGAAAACAAAATTATCATTTCAAACAGTGGAACAAGTGACTTTGCCATTTGAAAGGCACAAAGCAAATTCAAAATGTGGTTTGTTGTTACAGTAGCATTTGCATAATAGTCATTTATATGTATTATTAAGCACAGTTTCAGGACAGTTAGCCAAGGTTGAGTGGCCCATCCCTTTAATCCCTTAATAACACGCTTGGGAGGCAATTTGGAAAGGCATCTCCCTGTGCCAAAGCAATCCTGCTGCCTCCACAGTGACCATTTCCCAACACCCCTCAAACTGCACCATTTTCATCGAGCCAAACATTAAAGATGCACACAAAGATATTTTTGCTCCTTGCTTTCTATATCTGTGTGCCCTCCCAGCTTGCTCAGGGACATTATGGCCAAGCTACCAAATATCAGAAAGGAGATGGATCCATCCCAAAATACACAGACACTTTTCACTTCTGTTGTTGGGGGCCTATCTCATGAGCTGGCTGAAAATCCCCTTCAGGCTCCAGGCTCCTGCCTGGCTCCTTGGCCTCCTGCCACAGCCCCTGACACCCACAAGTCAGGAATGCAACCAGCTGTCCTACTGGTGGAATACCACGGATGTGCTGCCTGGAGAACCGCCCTGCAGGTGACGTGGAGGCAGCGCCAGCAGCGTGGGAAGCTCTGGGCCTCTCTGGACTCTGCAGCCAGCCCTGCCACCGCAGCCCCGGGGATTCAGGGGGTTTTCAGCTGTGGAAACATCCCCGGGCTCCTCCTCGCCCCGGAACGCCCCTGTGCTCCTCAGCTGGCAGCTCTGCTGCAGCCAGCACAGCCCAGCACAGCCCTCCTGCTGCCCTCGCCCACAGGAAGGTCCCAAGGAGCCTGAGCTGTGCTCCACACCTCAGCCCACCAGCAAATACCCCAGCAGGCATCTCCAGGTGCTTTGCAGCTCTGCCCCTGCGCCTGATCTTTGTCCCCCACGCTGCAGCAGCAGCATAATCTCACCCAGGATTTACTACCTGATGAGGATTACTCAGACTAAAAACACGGCTAGATAAGAGCTGAGTGCTCCCTGTCACCCACACCTGCCCACGAGGAGGGATCACCAGCCCTCATCACTCCCGTTTACTGACATTTTGCTGTTACAATCTTTACGTTTCTAACGTGGCTCAGAAACATAACTGAGCGATACAAAATTACCCCAGACGTGTTCTTGTCAATATTTCCGTGTGAAGATGGTTTAAAACCTCAGTCCCCAGACTGTGATGGTGTAAACGGCGCAACTTCCCATGCTGGGATGTGGCTGTGGAGCAACCAGAGGTTTGGATGCTTCATGCTCAAGCATCACAGAGCAAGAAGAGCCACACTCCTGCAATGAGAGTGAGCACAAAAGGGCCTTTCTTTCTTACTAGACAGTGAAGAAGCAGTTGGGAACTTAATTCCTACTCTGGCAGATAATTCAGATCATTACTGCACTATGGTGACTTCAATGCTCTTCTGGGAAAAATAGCTTTACTTCTTTGTGGTACGTGTTAAACTGCAGTTATTCTTGTTTGTCCAGCATACAATGAGAGCAGACCACTAAAAATAACCTACACCCCCCTCCCTCAGCTCTTCAGGGCAGTTCAACTTATTACCACCCATTATTCACACGTCTCACATGCACTGCCATTTCTGGGAGTTTTCATGCCTCCTAACACAGATTTAGAGGCTGGCAAAGCCCAAACTCAGTGACACTCCCCTGGCCTGGTCCTTCCCCCTCGTGCAGGTCCTGCAGCAGGGCCAGCACCAAGGGGATGGTGCTTTGTGGCTGCCTCAGTGGCCTCACCCCGGGGCTCAGCAGGAGATGCCAGCCTGGCTGCCAAGGCCTGGCCACCCCCACACTCCCCTCACACCATCCCATTTAGAAGCCAACCCACCCTCTTTCTGTAAGAAGCCAACTCAGGCATCCCAGGTTTCAGGTTTAAATGGCTTAAGCCAACGAGTGGAGCTGCACACTCACATTCCTCCCTCGACACATTCGACACAGGGCTGAAAAATCAAATGTGCTTGTTTTTACCCTTAAACAAAACCAGCCAGGGCCTGCAGTGGTAAACCACTGCTCATCTGAATACCCAAACACTGGCTGCTTGAGTGCAGGGGCTGGTGCCAAAACCCTGTCACCACCAGCCAGCCCGGGCACGGCTGAGGCTGCTCCACCGATTCATCCCTGCCCTGGTGCTTCCAGGCAGCTGAGGATGAATGTGCAAGGGCTGAGATAAAGCCTTTCTCATTCAGGTTTACATGAGGACCATATAAAATGTTTTTTCCTGCTTTAGGACTGTGGGGTCGTTTGGTTGCACCGCAGCTTTGCCCTCCTCACCTGCAGCCGCATCCTGCCCTCAGCTAAAGCCTTGAAAGCCACCTCAAGGTTCTCAAAATGCAAATGGAATATATGACCAAAAAAAACCCCTGAGCCCTCAGCCAATAATCCATTTTTAGGAAAGAATTAGCGTGCAAATGAGGTAAGTGATAACTCTGCAGCTCTCCTGTTATCCACAGAGCTATTTCGGGCGAGGGTGACTGCATTGCCTGTCGCATAGCCCTGCTCCCAATCTCCTGGCACAGCCCCAGCACATTCCAGGATTTAATGCACAAGGCTCGTTGGGATGCAGTCCCACTTATCTCCCAGACGCACTGACTAACACTTTCCCACATAAACTGACCCACCCTGCAGTAGCAAGAAGTCACTCAGTACAATCAGCCTTCAAATGAGGAAAACAATCAGGAAAGGCTTCTGCGATGCCAAAAACACCAACAGAATAAAACACAGCAGGCTCCAGTGTTTGTTTCATCAAAACTTAGTGACTCAAAGGTAGGATTTTCAGCTGGTGATAACCAGTGTAGCTTCATCAAAGCCAACCAGATTTCTTCCAGGCTTAGGATCTGGCCTCCTAATTTAAAATTACTGTAAGAATGTGTTATTCTAAAAAAAGGTTAAAAATCAAAAGGTAACGATTAACCCATTCACTTTTTACTGTCATGAAACTGCAGAGAATTATTCACAGCACTATGCTAAGAAAAAGGTCATGATATTTTATCTTATAAAAATAAAGCAAGTATTAAACTAACGAGGTTGTCTTTACTACACATGGATCCTACAGGACAAGAATTCCTGTTACCTTATGGAGAACTCTCCTGACTCCCTCTCTGGCTCCCTGTGTGATCCAGGCTCTAGGAAAGGGTGTTCTGCTGGGTGATCCTCCTGTACCAAATCTCCCACAAGGCAGATTCAGGCCCAAAGCCCCCTTTCAAAAGCACAGAACCAGGAATGTGCTGGTGAGAGGCAAAACTTGCTTTCTGCAAGCACAGAGTGATCAGCTCCGTGCTGCATTCCAGTGCTGCTCTAAATGTGTGTGCCCCTGGCATCCTGGAGCCCCCCACCCCACCTGCAGGGACTGCTACACATCAGCCCCAAACATCCCCACACACATCTGGTTACTAAGAGAAAAGCCACTGAAAGCCCTTGGGAGGAAAATCTCACCGTTAGTTTAGCTACAGACAAAAGCCAGTGCTTGGAACGGCCAAACCAAAACCTGAGGGTGTCCAGATAAATCTATCTACATTCAATTAGTTTGCATACAGCGGGCAGCACCTTCTCCCTTCTAAGCCAAAAAACCAGAAACTACTGGCTATAATTAGCTGGAGAATGTGTGGTGTTCAGGCACTAAACAGAATTGAATTTATGAGTGGAAAAAGCAAGCATTTGGTGCACAAACCCAGGGTGTGCTCTGTGTTGCCCCCAGAGCAGCCCCACCGTACCCGGGCTCTGACCTGCCCACAGCCTGAGGAACAAGATCCATGCACAGCTCCCTCACCCTTCCACACACGAGGCTCCTTTTTTATCATGGAACAGTCAAAAGCAGACACTCCATCATAAATCAATCCATAGAGCAAGAGGATTAACTCGGAACAAAAGGCAGGAACTTACAGAACCAAAAAGTGCAGATCCAGACACACAAAGCCTTGTAGAAGACCTCGGGCCACCACCGGGGCTGAATCCCCCAGGGAAAACTAAAGGCTTCCCAAAGGTGCCTGCAGGTCTGGCTCGGGCACAAAGCGTGCCTGGGCTAAAGCGGGTAATCATGTAGTGTAACCTTACAGGCAGGGCCAGGCTCGGAGAGGAAGCTCTGCGTCACCCGGAGCCCCTCCCGGCCCGCTCTGGGGCTGCGGGAGGGGCAATGGAAACACCGCTCCGGGGATTTGGGGGTGAGACCCTCCCCGCCCAGCCGGGGCTGCAGCCCTGCCCCGACACCTTCCCGCAGGCATCGCCCTCCTGGGGAGCTGCCGCCCCAAAGGCCGAGGCAGAGGCGGCAGAGGGGCTGTGCTGTGGGAGCCCCTGGCGCAGGACTCGCTCCATTCATTCCGCCGGCTCCGCCAACCCCGCTAACCGGGCGCAGCCGCTCCCCGGGCGCCGTTGCGAGGCCGCTTTGCTCCACCTCTCATCTCTCCGGGGCTGCTGACACCTCCCACACCAGGAATCTTCCCATGTCCGCCACTCTGCATCTTCCCAGACCCCACACGCGACCCTTCTCGGGGATCATCCCACCTTCTCGCGGCTGAGATAAGCCATGATTAACGAAACCAAGCCCGCTGGTCACACCAATCAGGCCGAGCTGTCACTCGGCCTTCTGTTCTTAAAAGTAAAATACAAAACCTTTGCTACTCGTCCCTTTCAATGGCAAGCCCACAGCTTCTCTGTTCCACACAGCATCTGTGTTTTCTAAACACGGGAGAAATGGTTCCCCCTTTCCTACAGCTCTGGATGTGTGAAGAAAAGCGGGACAGCAAGTCTGAGAACATCATTCCTCAAGGTGTGTCACAGGTCGCTGGCAAACCGCTCAGCAGGGGTAACCTCAGGTCTGGCCACTTCTTCCAAAGAGGGACCAGTCTGTGTTTGGAACCCCAGCAAAGAGAAAACCAGCTAAATCTGGAACATCTACCTGTGAGCAGCTCCATGGCAGAGTATTTTTAGCTGCCAGGACAGGGTGTTAATGGCACACCTCTCCTGTTCCAAGGGCATGACCAGCAAGGCTATTCCCAGTACCCAACAGGTGTGGGGCAGCACCTGCTGGAGGGGCTCTTGTCTTCAGTCCCCGCTGCCCTCTCCACGTGAGGGGTTGCTGAATAAACCAAACCACCTCCCCCTTGCTTGCTAAAGTCCTGATACTCAGCACATTGTGAAATAAAAGTGGCTGCACGATGGTGTCACTTGTGTGTCTGGTGGCAGTGGTGACACACCGGAGGGACTTCTGCTGTGATAAAACATATGCAGCTTGAAACCAAACACAACTTATAATATACATGAAGAAAATATGCATAGTAAGCAATCAATTAATATATTAAGAGAAGAGCAGGAAAGTGGGAAGGCATGAAAAAGCAAGAGCATTCTGAATTTTTCACCATTCAATGAGAAAAACCCACACACAAGAGAAAAATGGTAATGGTGCTGAAAAACAGTGGCTCAATATAGTCCTCAACCTTAATCTGTCCTTGGCCATAGGAAGATGTTCACAATCCCTGAGCACAAAAGTTATACATTGGTGCATATCTTTTGGTAATCACAGCCATTTTAGTGCAAGCAGAAATAACATTTCCAGACACAACCCCTTCAGCCATAAAATCTGTTATGAACTCAACCATCACCTAACAACACACATCAAAGTTTTTTCCATGGAAAACTGGCCTTTTTAAAGAGGAATGGCCAGTTAAAAAACATGTCTGGGATTAACAATGTATGACAACGACATGAAGTTGGACAAAATAAAAAAAGCCTGCTTGCTTAAGTATACGTAGAATTGATCTGCATTGCTCTGATGGAGCTGTTGAAGAAGTTGGGGTCCACTGGGCCTGAAAGGAATTTTTCTTGTATCTTTCCTTTTTGTTTTGTTAACATGTAATCTCTCTGAAACCCTTTTTTCATTAAAGGAAGGCGAAGCCTCCAGAGGTCCAGCTGTAACTGCTGCAACGTTGTATTCGTGTTCATTAGAAAAACAAATTCACAACAGATCATTTTAAGAGCAATAATAAAAGTCTGACAAATGCAAACCACGTGCGGGGGGAAAGCAGGCTGTGCAGAGCAGGGCTCACAGCCCCCAGTGCCACGGGACTCCAGCTCCACCACACAAGTGGTATTTGGGTGAGAAAACCAAACACCAGGGCACTCCTAAGGTGGGAATACACTAGAAAGCAAGAGCAGGCAACTAGATTTTCACATTTACTATCTCTAGGCCAGGTTCCTGCTGGTTTAACTTGGGAAAGCTGCCATGAGCTTCCAGAGGGAAGGGTCCAACGTGCTGGCAGCTCCACCAGCTGGGAACAGGAGCAGCCCATGGTGTGAGCTGGTCTGCCAGAAAATCCCTTATGGCTCCACACAGTTCCTACCAAGAGCACAGGCTTGAGCTCACCAGGAGTTTGCAGGCTCTGCTCTCCTACACAGCCCCACCCAGGGGTGCTGGTGGCTCCTCACCCTGGTGTCAGGCTGCCCATCCAGCCCCTGTGGAAAATCATTTCCAGAGGTTTTCCTAGACCCCGGCAACAGCAAGCAGGAGGCCTGTGGCCACAGCCAGCAGCCTGGACAGGATTTGGGAGCTGACTCATGGCTAATGGGCAATGACAAACTATTGGACTGGTTGTTCACTTGTGCCCAGATCAGATGACTAAGGAATTTAGGTGCCTATAGAGATTAACGGTCTAAAGAACTTTTGCACTCCGAGCCTTAAACATCTGCATAGGCAGAGCTTCTCCTCTGTGCCCCACAAAAGATCTCCAGGCACTCCCTGCTAATGAGATACAATAATTTTACAAGCAATCCGACTGCAAATATGAAATCCTGTAACTGACCCACATGAAAAATAAATCCTCAGTCAGGTGACGTAATGCAAACGAGCCATTGCAGGCCCACCCGACACAGGGGTTGAGCTGGTTCCATTCACACGTGATGAAGGCAGGAGAAGACATCCTCCCTGGGATGGTCTGCACGCTGCTGCACAGGGGCAGCGTGCTGGCTTTGCCCCCTCTGCCCACCCCAGGGCTCAGTAACACACAGCAAGCCCCAGAGCTGCAGGATCGGTGCCACCACAGAGATGAAACAGCGTCTCCGATGCTTTTGGCCACACAACTGCTGCAAGCTCCTCTTTTCTCTCCCAGTGCTGCATCCTGCTTTAGTCAGTGTCATTGGCTGCACTTACCCTGCATTACAGAAAAACCCAAAGTGGGTGCTGTTCCAGAACTCGAGCTCCTCAGTAATTCCACGGTTATGCTGCTGCATGAGCTAACAAAATATTCCTTTTTTTTTTTTTTTTTTTTTTTCCCATTCCAATCCACCACCGGTGCCGATGACACATGAGCCAGCCCCCTCATCCCCTCCCCACAGCCCCACAACCACTGCTAAGTCATGGAGGCATCGCTGCAGCCATTTCTGCTTTCCTGAGACACAGAAAAACCACAATTCTGAAGGACAGCATCAATTCTTTCAGCCACCGCATCTCACTGCCGGCACCCACCTTCCCAGCCCTTTATCCCACTCCCTGTGCATCTGCCGTCCCTCTCCCCGGGGCCTTCTGAGCATCTGCAAGTCCTTCCTCCTGCAGCGGCCTGAGGAGCCACAGCCTCCCCTGACATTTCCACACGGCTGCTTTCCCTCGGAATAGATTCCCCCTGCCCATCCCCCGGCTCCGGGGAGCATTGTTCCCTAAGATGCCTGGCAGCAGGGAGGCAGATCACAGCCTTTCTCCTGACCTGTTCAACCAGCGGGTTTCATAATGCTCGTATCCCGTCAACAGAGGTCGAAGGATGTACCGAACGCTCCCGATCTTGACAATTCATTTCCCCCTCACCGCAATCCTGCGCCCGGCTCTGAACATGGCAGCATTTACACCCACGAACAACGCCGAGAACAACGCAGAAATACAAGTCTCTAGTCACCTTTAAAGCATTTTACTCACGATTAAGACACCAACATCGCAAATTCAGCGCTCGCTCTGCTTTTGTACTCTCCCTCCGAGAGGACAAACACCACCAGCTATCGACCGACCCTCCCCGCCGCCGCGGACGAGCGTTCCCTCCCAGCGCCGCTGCAGTCCGCGTCTCTAGCACGGGTCTGCCATATTCTTTTTGTTAAATCAGGCCCCGTACCCACCGACGAGCGGAGCCAGCCGAGCCCCCCGCGCCCTCCGCACCGCCCCCCGCCCGCGGCTTAGGGAAGGAATGGGGCATTACGTGCGTTCCGGGGCAGCAGCGCAGAGCGGCAGGAGCGGGCTGTCCGCACCGCACCGCGCGGGGCGTGCGGCTGCGCGGCTGCGGAGGGAGGGGAAGGAGGGGAGGGCAGGGGCGGCGGCCGCGGTCCCCGGGGACGGGCCGGGCGGGGCCGCTCCGCGCTGTGACAGCGCCGGGCCCGCGCTGCCCGCTGCACACACGGGAGGACGGGGGCCACCCCCGGCTGATTGCCGGCCCTACCTCCGTGCTGCGCGGCTCTGGGCGCGGCGCTGCCGGCGGTGCCCGCAGCCCCCGGCGCTGCGCTGCGTGTGCTCCGCCCGGAGAGGGGCGAGCGAGGGGCGGGCACAGCGAGGGAGACCCCGCCCCGCAGCATCCCCCCGCCCTGCGGGGAGGGGGGGGCGCGGCCC
>VXAU01003679.1:0-27593 GCA_013399695.1 Formicarius rufipectus | reverse complement strand
GCCCCGCAGCATCCCCCTGCCCTGCGGAGAGAGGGGGGCTCGGCCCGGCCCCGCATCCTCACCCTGCCCTGCAGAGGGTCTCAGCACGACCCCGCACCCCTCGGCACCGTCACTCACCTGCGCTGCTGCGGGGCCTGCCCTGCGCTCACGCCCGCTCTTGCCCCTCTGGCGGCCCGCACTCCCGGCCTCCCGCGCGCGTTCTCCGGCCGCTCCCGGCTCCCCTTCCCTTCCCGTACATTTATTTGGTTATTGGGTCTCTCCAGCCTGCTCGCCCCTCCTCCTCTGACACCCGCTCCTATCGCAAGGACAATGTTGGCTCGTCCCCAGCATCCATTTCCTCTAGTGCTGCTCTCCCTCCCGCTGCTCTGTCATTCCGAGTGGAAACCCCAGCCCGCCTTTGACTTCCTCCACTGCAGTCATCCTCTCCCGCTCCAGTCCGGCCACCTTCCCACGTAAACAGCCTCCCTTCGCCAGTGAAACATAACCCCCGACACTCGACCTCAGCTGCCCCCTCCCTCTGCGCCACTTTCCCTTTTCCTCCCTTCCTAGGCAGGATTTAGCCTGTCTTTCCAGAGAAAAGTGCTCTCCCACAGCCAGCGCAGTGCAGCTTTCCTCCTTCCTCCATGCCCCTCTTCCACAACCAAGGTCAGAGGCAGACACTGCTGCTTCACGTTTCCTTTGCTCATCCTGGTCCTGTCCCTGTGTGTCCTCACCCTCCCCGTGTCCCTCCTGAACACTGGCCCTTGTTTTCAGTACAGCTTTGGACTAGTGGTATCCATGTCTATTAAAAAGAAACCATCAAACCACCCTTGGATTCATTCATCTCCTAATTTATCACTCCCTTTCCCCCTGCTCTTCATCCCCACACTCACTCCTAACTATTTAACTGCTGTCTGGAGTTCCTCTCCTCTGTGCCTATCTTCAACTTATTGGGCTCCTGCCCCTCCACACTCAGCTGCACTGCCAAAGTTGCTAATATCCACTTCCTGGTGTAATCTTTGGAATATTGCTTCATTTCCAGCCTGTCAAAATTATCAGCCTGGCTTTTGGGGATATTTTGTTCTTCTCTGGTTTCCAAGACTGCTCCCTCAGAGCCACCTCCCTACTCCTCCTGCAGCACATCCTCCTCAGATGCCCAATTTCCAGGGGGAGTCTGAATAGACTAAGTCCCTCAAACCTGGGAGAAGCTCCCCAGGAATTCAGAAAGGCTCTCTGAAATGTTCTGTCACTGTGAAGCCCTCAAGAATCTTAATAAGACCTAAGAACATATTTCTATGTTTGTCACCTGTGCTGGTTCATATCTAGCCCTGGGGATGCAGTAAAAATGTGTGTATAAATATATATACATATAAATTATATCCAAGTGCTAGGATATTAAGAAACGTCCTAAAAAAATCCCCCTTCACTCAGCTATTAATATCCACCCAGCAAGTTGGCAGGGACCAAAGACTGCAATGTCTGGGAGCGAGCAAGAGCAGGCAGAGTATTTTGGGATGGAGCCTGTCTTAGCCCCCAGAGCTCAGAGAGGGGTGGGCATTGATTCCATGGAAATCATGGGGTAGGAATGAATGCCTGGAGAAGGAAGAACCAGAATAGCAGGGGCACTGTGGGCTCCAACCAGTTATCCCAGTTACTGACAGTCATTTGCTCCTTTTTAAAGAGCCCAACCCTGGTAAGGAACAGGGCAAATACAAACAGCTGGTTGCTGATGGTTAAAAGCAGCATCTCCAGGTCTGACAGAAAGGATGACGATTTAATATTCCTTAAGTTACTGCACCTATTTGTTCATGTTTTCAGCATGAACATTTGTTCATGTTTTCAGCATTTTTCCACTCACAGCGTTAGAAAGCCCAAACCTACAGCTTGGTGACCATTCAGCTGGGAATGTACACAAGGTAAATTACAAGCACTTCCCAGTAGCAGTGAGTGATCCCAGTTAAACTGATAGATTGTTCCCACCGATGGCCACATTGCCTCTCATTTAACCCGGCTGAAGGGAGTGGGATGAATGGGCAGGATAGAAACTGTTGTTAAATTAAGTGGAAAGAGGAAGCAACAAGTTGGGCGAAGTGATTCCTCTTCTGCTGTTACTTTGTAGTTACCTTGGCTGGGAAGCCCGAGGCTTTGCCCTTCACACATTTTGCCCATGCAAACATGGATTTTTTTACACTTGAAGCAATATTTCATCTGCTTTCTTTGTTTTCTTTTGAAAATCTACCAGGTACTGCACTCTAAAATATTGTCTGATGTTCATCCCACAGAAATACATCCATGTGCATATTGACACCTCCTCCAAGGGGAAAACTGCACAAGTGTGTAAAGGTGAACTCATCCCAGACTCAGAGAGAACTTAAAAATAAATGATAAATAGCCTAGTGCACTGTTCAAAATAAAATTAAACAAAATTAGAATGGTAGAATGGTTTAGGCTGGAAAAGCCCTCCAAAGCCATTGAGTCGAACCACTCAAGGCCACAACTGAACCATGCCCCCCACATGGGGCCATATTTGAACTTGCACAAGGGTATTTCCAAGCAGAAACAAAAGCAGCACATCTAGCTGAGACAGTAAGAGTCATAATTGTTAGGGCAATGCTAAAAGTCAAAAAATTCTATGGAAGGATGGTGGTAATTTCCAAGAACATGGAAGAAACACACACCAAGGAGTTCACACTGCAATAAAAACCGTCCTGGCTGTACCACCAGGCTGGAAAAGCCTCCTGCTATCAGAGAGCTCCAGTTCCACGGGTTCACAGCAGACTAAGGTACATTACTCCCACCAGACACACCTTCTCCACACTCAACTCCAGGCTGTAGACACAGAGTGGGGCTCAAGGGCACAAACCCAGACTGGTGCTTTGTCTCATGGCAGACTTGGCCAGGCTCTTGAGAGGAAAATCAAAGATGGGCAATAACCTGCCTGAGGGGACAACTCAGCTTCCTCACTATGTGCCTGGGAGCTCCTGTGTCAGGGACATTTCCTCATGGGACTGTTTCTTCTCCTCATGGCAGTTCCACCATTACACCTTGCAGCAATGTGTTCCCTGGGATGCATTTGCTGCCAGCACAAACCTGTCCCACCCTCACTCCTTGGATCCCCTCCTCTCCCCAACCAGCTCACGAGGCTGCCCAGCCCCAAACCCAGCCCCAGGAACCAGCCCTCATCCCCAGGTGTGTCCATGCCCAGCACCTAGCAGTGCCTCCTGCAGATGGCATGCAGGAAGGGGTTCTGCTGGCAGGAAGAGCCAGCAGGGCCATGCAGACCCTCAGGAACTCTGCTCTCAGGCTGCACAGCAGAGCTCTGGCCAAACCCTTGTGCTGAGGAAGTTCTGTTGCTCTGTTGTGCTTCTCCGTGCCCACAGCACTTACTCTGGACCATTTTCCCCACCACCAGCTCCCATGAGCTTCAGGCCTATTTCTCCACGTGCCCAACATCCCAAACCCTGGAAAATGACCCGAGCAGAGGGCACTTACAAAGGTTTGGCCTTGGCCTCAGGCAGCTGCTGCCTCCTTCCCACGCCACCGGAGCCAGCAGTGGAAATGCTGACAGTGTGAAGACAAGATGGCTTTCCTGCTCCTCTGCCAGCATCTCCAGGCCAGGAGGAGCCCTGGCAGGAGGCCCTGAGAGGGACAGGAAGCATTAGTGAGAGCTGGCAGGGGCTCAGGGCCAGCCTACCACAACATCCCCTGCAGGCTCCTCCATTGTGTTCCTGTCAGTACATTAAAAAATAAAATAAATGCCTTGGGACCTGCTCTTCTGTCCTGAGGGCTCCATATGGAGGCAAATAACCACTGAGGATGTCTATAAAGAAGTCCAGTCAGAGAGAATGGCTGCAAAGACTGCAGCCACGAAGGATGCAAAGTAAAGTTTCTTGCCCCTCCAAAGGCCCTTCTGTGGTGCAGCAGTTTGAGGCTCAGCCCGCTGGGTTACAGGTGTTGATAGACCAGGGTTTCCTCACAGGCACCAAAAGGGAAATGGGGAGGGGGGATGACCAAAAGCCTCAGCTTTTATCTGTCCCAGGGAAAGCTGCACGAAGCTTTCCCCCTTGGTGCCAAACATTCTCTCTCCTTGTGTTTCACCACAATTCCATCCCTCCATTTCCTGTAGTTGCATTAGAAATGCACCTAATTAGAACTTTAATGGCTTTAAGTTGCAGAGGGTAGGTTTGGATGGGATATTAGAGAGAAATTCCTCTCTGTGAGGGTGGGCAGGCCCTGGCACAGGGTGTCAAGAGAAGCTGTGGCTGCCCCATCCCTGGAAGTGTCCAAGGGCAGGTTGGATGGGGCTTGGAGCAACTGGGAATAGTGGCAGGTGTCCCTGCCCATGGCCTGGGGTGGAATGAGATGAGGTTTATGGTCCCACCAACCCAAACCGGTCTGGAATTCTCTGAAAAATGCACATTAGATGGTCTGTGTCATTTGACAAAACAAAGCTGTCATGTACAGCTAGTCCATTAGGCACTACAGGGAAAAAACAGCTAAATTCTCAGCTCTCCCTAGATTTTAATCATTTTTATGACATTAGGGCTACTTTTCCTATAGAAGCTGATTGAAGGTCAAGTTAAGGCATCAGCACACACTCCAAGAACCCTTCAGCATAAGCAAATTTTAAAATGCTTTCTGTGGTAATTACCTTGCTCCAATAATCACTGCCAAGGCTGGGATGCCTTGTTGAGTTCCATGCAGCTGGAGCATGTGCAGGGCTGTGTCTGCCACCAGTGGAACCTGCTGCTGGTGAACTCCCAGAATGAGCCCCAACAGTGATGACTCTGGGTGTGACTCCCTCAGTCTCTGTTGGGCAAAGACCTGCCAGGGGCATAGTTCTGTCCTAGAAAGGAACTGGCCAAAGGAAAGAAGAGGGAAAAAAAAAAAAGTCAAAAGCAGCCAAGCAGAACAGATGTTAAGGGCTTAAGGCATGGCCTGCAGGATTTCCTCAGAATTCCACACAGCAAGTCATCCTTTCATAAAATCTGACTTTCAAACTGCAGGCAAAAGTTCTGGAGGGTCTCAGAAGCCCAAAGTCTCATTTTCAAGTGTCACCAGAGTCTCGTGAGTGCACAGGCAACAGAACCCACATTCCCCCATCCCTCCACAGTGGGATTGGATAAATTGTCCATGCAGCCTTTGCCAACCAGGAAGGGGATTCTCCGGATCAACAGGATTTATCAGCCCCCTGCCCAGCCACGTGCCCACACACCATCAACGCTCAGCACAACAATAAGAGTCATGAAGCTGCAGTTGGGAAAATTCTGGCACGGGAGGAAAACGTGGGCTCATCTATTTTTAAGTGCAGTCTGGAGCAATTTCACTGCTCACCCTAAAAATAGTGCCTTGCATGAAATCCAAAAGCAGTGGATCTGGGATTTCAAACCTTCCTGGTTCTAGAGCAGTGTTTGTTTGCAGAACATCCTTTCCCCTCTATTTCTGTGGGTTTGGTTAAAGCTTTTTGAAGAATCAGGTTCTTGATTTCAAGGTCTAAACATCTTTGTTACACGAGGGAAAAGAAATAAAATCAAGAGCACCATTTAGCCCTCTGCAGAAGGGAAATCATCCTCCTCCAAGGACCTTCCTACAACATGTACTCCAACATTCTCCGTTTTTCCTTGAAAACTCACTGGTGCAGGAGCATAAGGGACCAAACCCTGGAGGGAAGATTGGTGCCTCATTAGCACACCAGGAAAGGTAGGAGGAGGGTTTAAAAACCTGCTAATATTCTGATATTAACAGTTTATCCAAGCCCAGAGGATCCAGAGCCATCTGTCAGAAACTCCATCACAAAACAGAATCAGTGGATGGCTGAGGGGGAATGTTGAACTGCAGAATTAAATCTTAATTTCCTCAGCCCTTATTCTCAACGTCTCCATCTATTATAATTAGCCCGAGGTCACAATGCTTTAATTGCTGTCTTTCGGGGTGGATGTTATTCTCCACGTCCCGGACAAGCAAGAGGGCTATTGTTTAATCCACTCTCCCTCTAGGAACAAAAACAAAGCGAGAGAAAGCAGAGCAAAACTTACACAGCAGGTGATGCCTCTTGCATCCTTCCTCTCCAGGAATCGGGGCTCCTGAAGCTTGATTTCTGGTCAGCTGAGTAGCCACCTCATCTGCAAGGGTTATGACTCCTTATCCAGGTTCTTTTCATGAGGAAAAGTGTAACTTTTACCCGGCCAAACCAGCCGGTATTTCCCCGGGAGCTGGAGCTGCACAAGGACACCCCCAGCACAACCTGTGCTCACCTGAAGTCCATGTGTGCTCTGCTCCTGAGGAAGCAGCAGTTCCAAACCCACACGGGACCCTTCCAGGTAAGACTGAGCTTGGGATTTCGTGGGAAAAAAATCCCAGAGATTTCTGAATTTGCAGGCAATCCACTTTCATATGAACATCTGCTATGTGGGAGAAAAGAAATTACCAAAAATGACTATTAGGAAAGCGTGAAAAGTTGGATAACTGATGGGAAGAGACCCTGTGAAACCAAAGGTTTCTTACTCTGGTTTTGTGAATTCCCAAGTGCTTTTAGAGCCTTTGTGCTGCCCATGGACAAGAGCACAAACCCAGGGGACACCACGGTGCTTTTGTCAGCCAAGCAATGAACTTGCTTGAGCACCTGACAGACCAGACCTGATTTTTTATCCTGCATTCACACTCAAGGTACCACAAAGCACTTCACAGCTCAATGCTTGGATCACCTCTAGCAAAGGGATGGAAAAATGGCCTTCAGTACACCATGAAAGAGGCTGATGTGGAATTTCAAGGTGAACTACAGGTGGACTGCAAAGATTTGTGATTGGAACTGACCAGAGAGTGTTCATAGTTATTCAACATCCAAACCGAAGTCACAACGTTTGGACCTTCCTTGGGAGGTTTGGAGGAGGCAGGATTTGGGTACAAATGAGTTACACAGAACGTGTTTCGTGGTCCAAGGAACTGAAATTCACGTCAGGAGAATGTCCCAAAGTTTGCAGAGAAAACAAAGGGGGACATTTTTGGAAAAGGATGCACCCCACTAAGCGTGGTCCCTCCCCAACCCTACAAACACAGCTCCTCGCTCCAGAAACAAACAGGAGCTGTGTTTACACGGGAGGAAGTTGTAGCTTGTCAGGATACAGTTGTATAAATAATTTCAAAAATGCCCCAGTACATACTGCATGTCCTTTCAGAAAGGAAAATAAGAGAATGGAAAATTCTGGTTTCCCACCGTGGGCAGAGAGTCATTCAAGTGTCTGTGACACACAGGCCAACGCCTGCTGGAAGTTTCCTTCCCTGGGCTTTGGGTCAGCTCCACGGGGAAAACAGGGAAAGGCAGTTCCTTCCAAGGGAGGGGGAAGAATTCAGGGTGCACTTTTCACTTGGAAAGCAAGTTCTGTGTTTATAGTGCACAACAGGGAAGGAACACAAAGGGTGAAATGTAGCCCCAAAGGAACGTGGCATGAAAATGCAGATTTCTTTTGGTGATTTATTTTGTTTCATTTTAGAATGAACCCCAAGAGCCAGACTAAGGCACATTGATAGAGCATAAAGGGGGAAAAAAATCTATGAAAGAAAATGTTCCTCCCTGATGGCTCACAAGCCCAGACATGCCCTGTTATTGCTGTCCTTCAGACCACGGGCCAAGCAGAGCCACCCCAGCTGAAGAGTGTCCTGTGGGAGCCAGGAGGTGACACAGAACCTGTGGTGCTCCTCTGCCCCTAGGACAGCTCGAGCTGAGGGAACCCAGACCCAGGATGGAACCAACATGTGATTCCTTCTGCTGCACTCCAGGGCTTGGAGCTCTCACCTGGCTGGGCTGTCCAAGGGCTGACCGTGGTGGTGATGGCAACAATTCCTGGATCCCTCTTGGGGCACTTGGAGTCTCCTGGTCTGTTCTCCTGTGGAGTTCTAGTCCCATTCCACCCCTCTTTCTCCCACGTTTGCCACTTCCACACTGGCTGTTTACTGACTCAGATCCAGGAAACCAGCCCAGCCCATTCTCTCCTCCAGCAGCAGTTGCTGAAGAGGCCAAGATGGGAAGGAGGTCTGGATTCAGATCCAGGCCTAAAAGAATGGCAGGATTCTGTAAATTCCCTGGTCCAGAAGAATCCACACAGGTAAACTGCACTGCAGAGTGTTCCCATGGAGCAGGAACAGCAGCTTGGAGGGTGCCAAGGACAGGGCTGCAGCTGTGCAAGGGAAGGGTCATTCCATCAGGAATCATATCCAGGCTAGTTTCTACCAGTATTTGGTCACTTGAAGCCCAACTCACTACTAACACAAAGATCACTGAAATGTATTTTGTCAGGGTTTTCCTTACAGATTGGAGCAGGAGTAATGTAAAATTTTACGTGTTCAGAAGTGTTCACAGCTGACACTGACATTATGATGAGGGAAGAAACTGGGTCAGCTCCTTCTGCTGCCCTTTGTTTTCCAGGAGAAAAGGATGACATGACTCCTGTCATTACTCTGAATGCTGCACCTGCTTTTGAGGGCTACTCTTGAGACAAAAAAAAAAGAAGTTTAGTACAGGGGAAGGATCAGACAGAAGTATAAAACCAGCTGAGCTCAAGCATGTCATTTATCAAAAGAAGACATCATCCCCAATTTCTCAAGCAGAGGTGAAGCCAGTTCTGCATGTACTGAATACAGAATACAGCTCAGGCTCAAATCCATCAGGGAAATACCAGATCCTCTGCTGGAGAGGATGGTAGAAAATTCACCACAAAGGGCAAATTTTCCACCCCTGTGAGTAATTCCCTATCAGGCCCATTCCCTCTGGGATGTACTGAGAGCTCGTGACTTCCAGCAAATACCAGAATGAAACATTTTTGAAGGTGAATCTGTGTCTTCAAGAGGGACCTCCAGCTAGATGAGAAGGCAGTTCTCCCTGAGCTTTGATGACCTGCGCCATGGAAATACTAAATAATCATAAAGATTCCCCCGGCCTTGAAAAACAATGTACAGACACTTCAGCACCTACAAACTAAAGAGTCACCTGGTGAGAGGTTAATGCAAAGAAAGAGTCACTGTCCTCTTCAAGCAGAGTGCTGGATTCTGTGCCATTTGTTCTTCCTAAATCCTGAGCAAAACCCCCTCAGAGCACCTGGGCAGGAGGAATGGGCAAAGGAGCCAAAGATTTAGCAGGGGCAAAAGGGAAAATGTGCAAATCCAGCTCTGATCCCCTTGACCTTCTCTTATTAGGAAACTGGGAAGAACTTCAGTACTGTTAAAAATTCAAATGTGGACTTCAGTCAGCAGCTCCAAACTGGGAAGAGGAGGACACAGGTGTGCAATTCCATGTGAAACCAGGCTGCAAACCTCTTCAAAATAGTCCACGTTTGTTGCTGCTCTCACCCCCTGTGTTTCAGCGGAGCTGAACTAGCAGCTGAAGGGAGGAAGCTCGAGAAGTCCACATACCCCTGGATGGTTTTCCAGCTCCTTCCAAGCATGGACACAAAGGTCTCTTCTCATCCCTTAGTCCAGGTGATGTCACAGCTGCCTCTTTAACTCCCAGCTGGAAGTTTGTGATAAGGGAAAGCAGGAAACAACCCTACAAATAAACAAAGACATGCTCGGGGTGGATCCACACCCACCTAAAAATGGAGACTTTCCACTATGGAACACACTTTGTAATAATTTATATCTGCTTTTCACAGCAAAGGCAGAGCCAGTCAAGGTAATTTTAAAGTTCATCAAAGCTCCCAATCAGACCTTTGCTGCAGTTCAGGAAAGCAAAGGATAACCTCATTTCCCATTCCAGGGCTGTTGTTTGGAAATACCTTACTCTCCATTAACTCAAAGCATAACAAATACACTTTATTTGTGCACATAATGACGACAGACAAGACCACTGTACTTCAGGACCTCTGGGGTCCACCACAGGCTTCCATCTTTTAAGGTATTCACAGTTTTTTCAGTAACACTAACAGTCCCAAAAGGGCTGTTTGTTGGCTATTTGTCATCAGACCTCAGAACCAATTATTTTATTTAAAAGTTAAAAAGAATAATTAAAAGGCTCATTTTCTTCCTTCCTTTTACATAGACTTCCATTTTATCAGGAATTCCAAGACATTTGACCTTTTTTTTTACCTGAAATGCCTGCTCCTGGAACCAAGGGATAAATCAGAAGAAGAATGTAATAGAGCTCAGATCTCTTTACAGGTTGTGCTGTTCCACCCAGCAAAGAAAAACTGTATTTGTTATTTTAGCTGTTGAAAAATGCTCTAAAATGCACCCAAGCCATCTGAAAGGCAACTACAAAAAATATAACACCACCACCACCACCACCACTTTTCTTTTTCCTTCAGCCTTGAAGTGCAGCTCTCCTGGGAGGGCACAGTTTGTGGTGCCCAGGGAGCCTGCGGGCACGGCTGAAGCACAGGAGGGGACAGCCCTGCAGAGCCAGGCCTGGGCTTCAATTCCCACTCCAATTCCACACTCAGGATTTTCCACCAGGCATCCACTCCACTTTCCAAGGCGACTCTTACGTAATCGGTACATTTTGTGCAAACCTGGTTAACTCCGTGCCCTCAAAATATCCTGTGCTTTCCAGCATATAAATCCCAGCCCTGACATCCAAAGAATGCTTGGCAGAGCCAGCAGGAAGCACAGCCAAGAGGGATGTCAAAGGTATTTGTTAGGTTTCCAGCCAGACAAGAATATTAACACCTTGCCTGAACTTAAAAGGAGTTAGGATTTTTGTGGCATGAAATGATTTTAAGAGAGTTTTTCTGTGTTCTGCAGAATGTTTGTGCGCTGGGCTGGCTTGGGATGCATTGTCATGGGGAGAGCCCTCCAAGGACTGCCAATATCCATCCACAGCCCTGGCTGCACTCAGCAACCTCAGCCAGTTCCTTAGGACAGTGTGTGCACAGAAATGGAATCAGGTGGAATCTAGAAGAGCTGAAGGGAGGGAGGTGCTCCCAGGTGACAGCTGCCGTGTCTGCTCAGAACACTGGCAGTGACAAGAACCAAAAGAGAGCCTGCCCTGCCAGTGCCTTGAACTCTGAGCAGAATCGCAGTGCAAGGGCTCCCAAAGGGCTGCTCGGGCCAGGGCACACCCACTCCTGCCTTGGACCCTTCTTCTGACAGGCCTTCCATCAGAGCCCCCCCAGTGCTCCCCTCCTTCTCCGTGCACCTCCCCAGCTATCCCAATCACACAGCTCTGCCCTAAAACCCAGCCCAAAGGGGGGCACACCCTAAAGGAGGACAGGGGGGTTTTCACGCTGACAGACCTGCACCAGCTCACCGTCTCAGCCACAGGCAAGCAAAGCAGGTCCCTGCACAACATCCACCCAGCCCATGAAGAAATCAGGCCTCCCAAAATCCCACGCGGATGTGGCCAGATTTCCCAAGCAGAGTCCTGGCTCCAGGGAGCCTCCCTGCCAGCAGATAGCAGAGGCCATGGAGCTGGCCCCAGCCCCCTGGACTGCTTCCTACTCCTCAGAGCCAACAGGGCTCCACCCGAGACCCAGCCTGGGGCTCCCCACCCCTTCCCCAAAGGCCAGCAGGCTCTGCTTTTTATGCTGCAGCGCCAGACAAGATCCCTGTCTCATCTGCTCCACCGCTCAGAGCCCACGGGGTCAGCACTCCCCACGCAGGTTTTCCCAGAGGTTTCTCAAATTATTTAATTGATCCAGGCACATTTCAAGGCTCCAGTACAACACTCATATTTGGAAGAAAAGAGATTTCCTTCTTCCCTATTCCGCCCCCTGCTCCTGTGTCACACCATTGCTGCAGAACTTCCCCGTCCCTGGGGACAAGAACACACCTGAAGATCAGGCTCAGCTTCCCTCCAGCAGCCAGTTCCCACAGGGAAGGCTGGAAATGGGACCAAGCAGGCACAGAGCCAAAAGCACCTTCTAGAATCATCGACTGTCGACTTTGGAACTCCAGGAGGGGTTTGGGCCCTCCCCAGACGATCCCTCCTCTGGTTTTTCCTGCCAGGGCCGGCCGGTGCCACAGGCAGGAGCCAACAGCAGGGACTGAGCTGCCACCGAGGACCCCCGACTCCACAAGGAACAGCACTGAGGGGCTGACCAAGCACAGCAGATGTACAGGTGCCAAAACTGAAGGAACAGAGACTCCCCAACGAGGAACAATTGCCCAAATTCCCTTCTTACACTGGCCACAACATCCCTCAGCATTTCCTTCGCCAGCAATAAACCCAGGGCAAACCGGATTCCAACTCCGATGGGTTTGCCTTCCTCAGAGACCGGGCGGTTCCAAGGGGAGGGGAATTCATTATCCGCTCATTAGGCACCCTCTCGCACCGGTGCAGGGATGGCTCACCCTCCCTGCCGAGCCCCCCAAAGCCCCCCGAACAGCCACGGGCCAGCACACCCCTGCCCTGAGCAGTGTAACCCCCCGGCCCTCTCCCCGCCCCGCACACGAGGAGCTGCGTGTGAATTGCACTTCAGCCCTCCCTGTGTTTTCAGCTATCACACACCATTTTTCCCGTTGGGCCCCAGCCTTCTGTCTGTCTCCAGGAAAAGCCATCCCTAATAGCAACAAGTAGATAGCGTGTTTGCTCCTCGTTTGTCCCTTCTGCTCTTAACTCTGCATTTCTCATCTCTCTGCTGGTCTTGGGCTCGGTTTGTTTTTCCTGGTGCTCGCAACTCACACCCTGCTGCTTCCTAAGCCTCACATCAGTCCTCATGACTCGGCTCCCCATCTCCACCTGTTTATCCAGTCACACTCAGGCTCCATGAAACCCGTTTCAGTCACGCTGATCTGCTAAATTCCACTGCCCCAGCCCTCAACCCTTGCAGTGCTGCCTCTTTCACCCCATCCCAGCGAAGCTCCCTGTGCCCCCTCTTAACCTCCCACACCCAGAGCAGTGAGAGGACACAAAGTGGTGCTTTCCTGCTCTTCATCCCTCACAGATTTTGTCCCTGGAGCAGGAACTGGAGGCAAGATTTCCGTGCCAGAACACCCCCCACGCCCACAGGTGCACTCTAGCAAGCCTCTCGCTGTCAGATGGTGGTGGTACTGAGGTTTCAAGATGTCTCAATTTGGGTTGCTTTCACAGAAGTGACAAACCACACCCCTGGGGTAACTGCCCTCCTAAACAACGAGCCAAGGAAGTTTAACCCATCTACAACAAACTCATACAATATGGGACACACATGGCTGTGAGGAAAAGCTGAAGTGTTTTTCTTCCAAGTTAAAAGTCTGACATTCAACCCAAGCCTGACACCATGGGCAAGATGCTTTGGTGTGAAGAGTTCAAATCTGACATTCACAAGCTACTGGAACGAGGACCTGGGAGTCTCAGACCCTCTATCTGCGTCAGGTACTGGCACAGACACCTCAACTTTCCATAATATAGTTTCTCAGCAACTGAAGCTTCTGGGAGGTGTTGGAGTCTCAAGACAATCTCTGCACGACTGCCAAGTGGTTTTGAGATGCTCTACCAGTCACAGTTTTTGGTGAAGAACCAAAAGCTGTTCCCACCCTTGTGATCTCTGCTCTGCTGCAGCCATTCCCACTCAGCTGTCACCTCCAGAAAACCCCAGGCAATGAATCCCACCAGGTACTCCCCTCTCTTGCAGCTCTGCTTAGGAAATGCTCAGCCACAT
Organism: Formicarius rufipectus; assembly: GCA_013399695.1. Taxonomy (NCBI): domain Eukaryota; kingdom Metazoa; phylum Chordata; class Aves; order Passeriformes; family Formicariidae; genus Formicarius; species Formicarius rufipectus. The sequence continues at coordinate 14,046 of VXAU01003679.1, read as the reverse complement.
AAAGCTCTTCTGGGTACTTTTACAGTGCTCAAAGCTAGGCCCTATGGCTCTCACCCCAAACTGCTCCTTTGCCCACCCCTTCAGTGATGCTAGAAAGGATTTTCCTTAACCAAAACCTGCTTTCCCTTTTCTGGAGAGAACCAATGCCAGTGGATTGCTACCCCTGGAAGCCCATCACAGACATTTCCTAGGATGAGCACATTTATTTATCATCTCCTGAGGTGCACAGCTCAGCTGTGCAAACAAGGAACGCTTCTGAGCAAACTAATCAGCCTGCAATTAGGGCCCAAGCATTGTGTAATGCAGGAGACTGAGTTATTCTAACAGTCATAAGAGAAAAGAGCGACTGTAAGTGATGTTAATCCACTGCGGCCTCTCAAGCAAAAGACCAACCCAAAACAACCCTATGGCTGTGTAAGAAACAGAAAGTTGGTAGGAAAAATGAGCTAGAAATTGAAAGCAGGCCTTGGGATCCTAAATTAAAGGTGGAACAGTGCGTGGGCTCACCCAGTGTGAGTGTCCTCTGTGGATCTGGATTTGTGACTGAGCTGGAATCCAAAGCTTCAGTTTAGGCACAATAAATCACACGGTCATGCACCAAACACTGAGCAAACAGTTGAAAGATCCCCACACCCCATTTTCTCCATCCTTTTCCTGACTCTTTGGAGCCTCCCAAATCCCTCTTAGTCCCTCCAAAGTAATTGCAATAAGATGCCCTGTCATCATGTAGGAACCTGCACGTTAAGCGTGTACCAGGTGGGTGCCCTGCAGCATTTCCAGGGATGAAGTGGCCTCTCCCTCAGCCCTACCAGCAGTACTGGTCCATGGGCTCTGGCATGGACACACAGCTCCTCTGAGACCAGCAAAGGCATGGCCAAATGCTGATTATTAATTTGCCTTAAGCAAGCACCAGTAATCAATTTATCATCTCAATTCCAGGAAGTGCTGCCAATCCTCACATTCCCAGTCCTTGCATGGGAATCTCTGCCCATTGCTGCTATTTGACATGTTACTATCTTCTGGCACTATGAAGACAGCCCCAGGCCAGCCCTGTCACATTGTGGCCAAGCCAGGTGCTCCTGTGGTGTGACACCAGGGGCTGGGCCACCAGGACACTGCACACACACAGTTTCCTGCCCTCCAAGGGAAACTGGGCACAGGGCAAGGCAGCAAGGCTGGCAGTGCTCAGCACCTCTGAGGAGAAGCTCTTCAAAGGTCCCACGTAACTCCAAGTGATGTGATGTTTTAATTGCCACAGAAAGAGCTCAGCACAGACACAGGCCTTGAGATCCCCCCTGCTCCCAGGCCCCAGACAGCTTCCCCCCTGCCACAATGGAGCTGGGATCTGGAAGAGCAGTGCAGACACTGAAGTGTCAGTGAGGTACCATCCTCTCTGCTGGCTCCAGAGTATTACTCACCCCATGACTTCTGAACTAGGGCAGGGCTTCACCAAGCACTCAATTATTATGGACATGTGTTTACCCTGCAGATACATCAGGATGGCAACTTGTGTGCAGGAAGGATGTGGGATAATTTACGATAGCAGAGTCAAGTATGTGTTGTTCCTCTAAGCTCTGCTCATTGGCCTCAGACCCTCCTCTCCTCAAAGCTCAAGAGCTGTTCTGATGGGTGCTGGAGTGCCTTGAACTCAGCTGGTGTTGTGGAAAATCTCAAGAAGGGGAACAAGAGCCTTCTTGCACTGGAAACCACTCCCTGGACAAGCAGAGGTGCTCTCCTGGTGTCCTGGGAAATAATCCCTGCTAGACCAGCCCAGCCTCTGCACGAACCCCATCAGCTTCAGCTCCCACTGCAGCCCAGCTGAGTCACTCCCTCCTGTTCCAGGTTTGGGTTTGTCCATGCTCCAAAGCTCCCAGGAATTCACTGGCCTTTCTTACATGTGTGCCTATAGCTTGGATATGTTTCAGTGCTGCTCAAAGCCCCCAGTTGCTGTACCTGCCCACACAGCCAGAGTTGTCCACTCCCTCCCTGTGGGTCCCCTGCTTGGCTCAGACACATCCTGGGGACACAGCCTCCCCCCAGTGGCACTTACTGCCGATGGAGAGACTCTCACTGCCTCTGACAGTCATTGTCTCCAAGGTCTAGGTCAGCTCCCACCCCATGTCACAGCTGTCAGCCTGTGAAACAGCTTTTATGGTCAACCAGAAGGGAACTCGACCCAAACAGTTAAGTCCCAGCCGTATTCATCTTGGCTTTGACTGCTAAAGCTTCCCATCATTCTAATCCATGTGAAGCTGCTCAAGAGATGGATCCATTCCATGCAGGCTTTTCTCTTAATTTACCCAGGTGCCCTTTGGTCTTGTGAATCCCTGTATTTAATTATGTGAGTTGAATGAGGTTCATATCATAACTCCTGGTGCACTTTGCTCAGGTTTGTCCTTTCTTTTTCTGTTTGGGGAAGGAGAGTGCAATTCTTGGAAGCACAGCTCTTTAATTTTAATATATTACAAGTGCAATAGTAAGCTCACCTTCAATTGCTCCTCATTGTCAATGCATGAATAAACAACTGGCAGGGGAAGGAGAACATTCCAAAAAGGTCCTTCCAGATGAAAAGAGTCAGCAGCCATAAAGGGCCCTGGTGATTTCCTGGGGCACAGGGGCCTTGGTGCTATTGCTCTGCCACTTGCAATCAGGAGGGATACAGTACTTGACAGTTCTCCTTGTCTGCTGAAAAACAATAATAAAAAAACCAGAACAAAACCAGAATTAGGAGAAACAGAAATGGCTGTACTGCACCTCTGATGAGCAGTCCAGAACAAGAAAGGGGAACCATGGCTTTGCAGTGACCAGAACAGGTAAAGAAGTGGGATACAACAGAAAAGGAAGCTGGGGAAAATTCCTGTTACAGCATTTCTGTCTCTACCTGGCTCGACAGGGAGCGTGCTCTGTCCTGTCTGTCCCCAGAACACTGTGGGGTGCCCTGCCACAAACCACCACACAGGCAGGGCAGGGCTGGGGCCCCTTGCCTTCAGGGAAGGGGAATCACTCCCCAGGACCCCAGGCCAGGTTCACACAAGCCTGGTACCACCAGAGCATCAAGGCTTAGGGAGAGCTGCTGATTGCAGCCCAGCAGCTGCACTGTGGAGCTCACCCATGGGCAGCACCCTCAGCGGGGCTGGAGCAGAGCAGCCACAGCTGTTCCCAGGGAGGGCTCTGCCCCTCTGCTCATTAGCTCAGCTAGTACCCCTTGCAGATGACTTATTTTTAGTCCTTGCCTGCAGGGAACTGAGCCTTTAAGAGGCTCTGGAATGGGTCAGCTGGAACAGGCTGTTACATTCTGTCCGTAGCAGCTCCTACCCATGGGCTGGGACTCGGGCAGCAGCAGCTTGACCCGTGCCTGGGTTTCTGAGCCACCACTGCCCACCACGCTCCTCGTGTCACCCTAACTCACCACAGTGATTTAGTGTTGCCTAACGCACAAAACCAAAATCTGTGTCTAAAATTAAGTTTCTGCATTAGCTGTGCCGGGTATAGCTCATTAAAAATGCATTGTCCTTCAAAGCTCTGATATATAAGTAGGGAAATATACTGCTTGATACACACAAAGTACTGGCATAAAATATCCATTACCCGTGTGTCCCTGCTCAGCAGAGCACTAGGAAAGGTGGTGGTGATGAACACAGCAGGATCTGGCTGTCCCTGTTGTTGGGGGATGCTTCCAAGCCCTTAGGAAGATGGAGGAAGTGAGGTCAGTGAAGTGGCCGATCATCCTGTGGCACACCGAGTCCCACACCATGGGAACAGGCCTTTGTTCACAGAACAATCCAGCTTGGACTGTTTCTCCTTGGAAGGTCACCCAGAACAGGAGAGCAGGAGCACTGGAAAGCAGCCAAGCCTGGAGTTCCCACCGCAACAGTCACAGGTACTAAAGAGAGTTCTGCTATGGAATAATGAACTCACAGACTTGTTTCTCCAGAGACGACAAGCAAGACTGTGAGGCCACAGCAGGACCATGTGCCACAACCCTGAAGGCTTCTCACTCCAAGAACTTTCCATGCCCAAATATTTTTTGAAGGGCCAGCTGCTTTATTATTGTTATTATTGTTACTAATAACGCCTCACCAGCCAGACCTGAGCCTTACAGGTGTCCTTTTGGAAGCAAAGGGCTGCTGTTCTCTTTGTGAACACACTGTTTCACACAGAGCAGACAATGCACTGGTTTGTTGGTGCCTGCTGCTCCCAGCCCAGGTGTTTGCTGCAGGTCTAGTGTGGGAGGGAAAGATCACAGCCAAACATCTTGGCAAACTACCCCACTCTGCACCATGGGCTGTGCCAATGGTGAAGAACCGATGCACAGACGAAGGGAATTGGGAGTCCCAGTGACAAGCACTGCAATGTGTAACACTCATTGCTCAGTTGTGGATCCACACTTTTTCAGAGGAGACAGACTGCTTACAAACATGCTTCTTGACGTCTGGGAATAGTGCATGAACCAGCGCTGCTGACAGAACAACAAAAAAGACAGTGCCTTATGTGCTGTAATAGGATTAAACTGCTTTTCAAGCTCAATTAGCTGACTCACGATTTTAACTTGCTACCAAGGAAGCAGCAAAGCCATTCATGGGACACCTGACAAGGACCTCCCCAGAGGATGGGTCCTGCAGCATGTCAAGGTGCAGCCATGTGCATCTGAGCTGTGCACTAACCATCCCCAAAGGGCTGGTTTTGTACCAGAGATCTGGGCACAGAATTGCCAAGTCTGGTTCCTGCATTAATCCTGCAGCTCCAGCATCCTCTTCAGAGCAGGTCCCCAACAACAGGTCCGTGTGAACAGACACAGAATCTCTATCGGACCTTCATTAAACCCTCTGTACACGCCCAACTGTCCCTTCTCACCAAATCCTTTACAAAACCCCTCGAGCTGTAATTGCTCAACTCCAGCCCCATCCCAAACTGCACCCTGTCTGCCTCATCCCTGCACTGCAGATTCAGGGCTGACACAAGCTCCTGTCACCAAGGAGATCAGCAGGCACTGTCTGAGCTCCAGCATCCAGAGACTGTTCCAGGGATGTGGACTTGGGTTGTGTTCAGCACTGACCACCCCAGCAGCTCTGCAGCTCAGCAGGTAGAGCTCGGCCTGGCTGGCCCCAGTGTTGCCACAGGTATCACAGTGCCTTGGCACCCTAAACTCAGGATTGCACAAAGCAGGAACAGCATCCTTGCAGGCGAAGTGCTGATGCTCATGCAAGTTGGCTGTCACCCCGTGGATGGGCAGCTCAGAGCCAGCATCAAACACAGACCTCCCAAGGCCCAGCTGAAAGAATGCTCAAAGCCCATCACTCTGTTCTAGTTAATTCCTTCCTCTGGTTCTGAACACAGAGCACCAAAGCTTCCAGAACAATTCACTTCCAAGGCCTGAGAAATCCCTCTGCCTGAAGACACGGGCCATGGTGACACTGTCAGGACATCTTGCCTTTGCAATGTTTCTATGTAAGGTTAATATAAATCACATAAATCCGTGGTGTATTGACCTTTTTCAGTGACAGGAGTAGCAATTGCTCCATGAAAATAGTTTATAACTCAGCAAAATACCCCAAATATGCAAAAGGCATTGTAAAAGCATTCACTATTAGTGACTTCAGGTTATTTTCCTGTGATTTTGCATGACTGGAACTATTTTGATCCTCAGGCTTAAAAAAATTAACACCACCAAATGTTCCTAACAAAACAGTGTGGAAGAAGGTTCTTTCTGCATTGATTTGGAGGCTGTGTGGGGTGAACACTACCCACATTCTACCCTGCCACTTGATGAAGGTTGTAATGGCCATCTGCAGTGACCAAATATTTTGGTGTTTCCTCTGTGTTATCTCCTGCACAAGAATAAGCTCAGAGCAGCTGAGCCCAGTGTTTAAGTTGCACACAGCACCTTCAGAGACATCCCACTGCCCACAGGTGAGTTCAGGCAGGAAAGAGCAGGGAAGGAGACTGAGGAGATCGGTGCCAAACCTCTGTGAGATGCTCACCTTCCCCACACACCTTCTCAACTGCTTCTTGGCTTCTACATGTTCTTCTCAGTCACTAGAAACAGAACAAATGAACATTAGTAATGTTTAAACAATTCTACTACTCTCACATCTCCTCTCAAGTACTGGCAAATAGGTTTCACACTGAAAAAGGTCACTTTTGAGGACAAATAAAGGTGGATTGGAGGCAGAGGGAAGACCACAGGTACAACTGCACTGAGCTGTGCTATGAAGAGGGTCCAGATTACCCAGAGAGCTCCCCGTAAATCTGTATCTTCAGTTACAGTTAAATTCCAATAAAATCCCAGCGAGGACAGTGATCAGAACACCAGCGCTTACTCAGCAGGGTGGTTTCCTAGGTCAAACTCCTAACACCGCAGCCGTTACATTTGGTGTTTACTGAGCTCACATCAGACATCCCCCACTTTCACTCCTGGTTCAAACCACAGTGTTTCACAGACACTCTGTGGTTGCCCAAACCACTTCCCCTCCCGTGTGCAGCGACAGCAGTTGCATTCATAGAGGGGTTCTGGTAGGAACTCGCACGGGTCACAGCCTAATCCCTGCTGATGTGTGCCACAGAGCTGCAGGGGCAGGACCTTTTCCACAGGCTGCACTTCTGTCCTGCTCCCGTTCCTTGGAGCCCAGGGGAGCTGCGGGAGCCCCGGGCTGCAGTGCTATTGGCAGGCACCAAGCTGAATGAGAACTCATTCAGTGCCCCGGGGGAAGCCACGGTCACAACTGCTGTCGACAGCACTTCCATCCCCTTCGGCCCCACCCCAGAACCACAGCGGGACGGGGAGACACTTCACGCCACCCCACGAGTTATTTTGACTTCAAAGCGTGTCCTGCTGCTCCCAGCAGCTGCTGCTTTGTTAGAGGGGCTGATCGTCCACAGCCACGATGCACAGGGATAACGGGACAGGGCACAGAAGTGGGAGAGGGGTCCTGGCCAAGCTGGCATGGAAAGTGAGGTTGGAATGGTGCTACCTCAGGCTGCCCCACTGTTCTCCACGGGATCCCCATGGGATCCAAGGAGCAGCCAGCAAACAGTGCTGCCCTGGGGCGGCTCAAAACCCAGAGCAGGACACTGTTCCCAGCCTGGGGCTGGTGCTAAGCCACAATGTCACCTGATTCAGCTACTGTGGCTGAGTTCCTGCCTAGGGAAGGATGGAATTGCAGCAGGCACATCCTCATGGAGCACCACTCAGCTGAGTGCGACACTGAGCTGTGACAGGCTTGTGCACAGCAATTACAACTCATTCATTGTACGAGCTTCAAAAACTCACCAGCCCACCCAGACAGACTAAACCTCACGGGTTCCTCTAGACCATTGCTATAGGGACAATAATCTGGCTCTAATCACTCACTGTCCTCATTCCACAGCACAAATGCAAGTCCTGAACAGCAAAGCAGCTCCAGCTTGGCTGGGCTGGGGTTTCCTGCACACTGTGGCACCTTCCCCCATGTTTCTTCTCCCTCAACTCTGCCTGCCCAGGTGTGCAAAGAGATTGGAAAGCCACATCCCAAAGCGACAGACCAACCACCCAGACACACTGGGTAGCCCAGCTCCCAAAGGACTTCCATGGCTGAGCTCTGAACAGCACACACACATCTAACTGATCCTTACCCACCATCTGAACCATCCCTCTAAGGAGAGAAAAAACCCCAAGTCTTTGTTCCCTGACACTCCTCTTGTATTTATATTCAAAACCCACGGACACCTCATCGACCAGCAAAACACAGGAGAGCCTGTCCAGGCTGCACCTCCTTCCTGTGCCTGTTTGGGTGCCCGTGGGTTGGGTTGGTGACCTCTGAGAATGCAGCAAGGGCTTTTATCCTCTGTTGTTGCCTCTCCCAGAGCACTGAGCCAGACACTCCGGGCAGCACAGCTCCCAAGGAAATTGCCCGTGACTGAGCTCCCAACAATGCCTCCAAATGTCACAGAAAGTCAGCAAACACTCTGAAGACTCAAGTGCACATTCAGGGCAGCAGTACTGGGAACTCCTGGCTTTAGTACCCACCAGCAAAAGCCCTAGAATGTCAGCACATTTCAAAGGCTTCACAATGTGGTTTTTAGTCTCTGGCTCACAAAATATCTCATTAAGATAAAGAGAGAGAAGGAGATATAAAACAAGATCCATCTCTTCCACATCACACTCATTTCCTAGTAATAGCCCACACTCATGTCAAAATCTGACAAAGGAGGTTTAGGAGCCTCCTGCTAGAGCTCTCTTACAGAATCTCTCCCTTTGAGCTTCTTTGGAAGCAAGATTGGCTGCCTGGGAACAACCCCAAAGCCCATTTCTGAGGCTGAAGGAACAGAGCAGCTCTCAGGGGGTGCACAGAGACCCAGCACCTCAGCTGGTGACCAGTGTTCCACAGCCTTGGAGAGGGACACTGCTCCACCAGAGAGCACGTGGCACAGGGGAGCACCAGGCGATGGCCAGAGACCCCAGCCCTCCGGAATAAGGACCAAGGAGTGAGTCCTCACACTGGTCTTTGCAAAGCCCAGCAGTAAATCAGCACAGTGATGGGATCTGTGTGTGTTATATAAATATCTGATTAAATATAACACTGAGCTGCTGCACTTCCCAGGAAAAAAATCCAGCCAGAGAAAGTGTGCAAGGATAAAAAAATGAATTATCACAGCATGTTGTGTAGGGGCATGTTGTCTTCTTGAGTTAAACAGGAATACATGAAAATATCTACTGGGAGTGCCAGGGAAAAGTGCAAGGAAAAATACTGAAGAAATATCAATCAAACTTGTCCTTCGGCCTCTTGAACAATTGTTTTCTTAGTCTGGAGGGAAAGCCCAGAGCAAATTAGAGCTGCTATCTGGTTTAGTGCACTTTAATACGAGGGGAAAAAAAAAACAACCAACTTAAATCCCAGGCAAAAGCCTTGCCTTCTCCCTCCAAAGGGCTGCTCGAGGGTTTGTCTTCATTAGCTGTGGAAAGCAGTGACATATTATTTTTGCATTCCTGTGGACGGCAGCAAATTGTCCCTCTTGGCTGTCATTGTTTCCTCCGGAAGCAACAATGGCTCGCATTTATCAGCGGCTGACACCACACGGCACACGGGATTACGTTTCGCTCGGCAGCATCCAAAGGGATGGGGGCAATAAACCCACTGATGTGCAACGCCCAGCAACAGCAGAAAAAGGAGGAGGGGAACTGCTTCCAGCCTTGCCATGAATCACAGCGGCTTCTCCTTCTAAGGAACGGCTCTGAAAGCGTTCACCAAGTTACAAATCGTCTTACAGGATGCAGACGGAGAATCAGGGGCTGATGGCAGCAGGAAGGCAGTGACATTTCACCAGTGAAAAAGGTTTGAGAAACATATAGCTTTGTGGAGACATCAAAGCCTCGTGCAGCTGTTGATATGTCAAAGGAGGCTTGTGTTCCTCCAGCTACTCACTGGTGTCAGCTCGTGGATGGCATTATTGATACTAAAATAAGAGAATGGACCAGCTCCCTGAGCAGCTCCAGGCTCCTTGTGTGCCCCTTGCTGTCGGTGGGATCGGTGTCTGTGGTTTTAAGTACAGAAGGCAAAGCCCCTCTCCCTGTGTCCATCACAAGAAGGCTCCTCCCCAGCAGGGCAGCCAACTGTCTGAGAAACGCCTGAACTTTTGTGTCCTCCCTGAGGAATTCTGGGCTATGCCTTGGCTCTTCCTCTGCCGTCTGCTCTCGATCAGCGCTTTGCGGAGCCCACTGTCTCCTACGAGGAATTCTGCAGGGAGAGCCCGGGTGAGGTCATGGGGCTCTGCTCTGAGCTTGAACATGACCCCGGGAAGGTTTCGGAAGGTTTCTACTGCCCCCGGAGCCGCCGAGCCCCGGCTGGTTTGCTGTGCACAGCCCCGGCCGGCGCCGGGCGGGGACACGAGGCCGACTGGAGCAGGGCAGTGCGAGCAGCTCGGGGCTGCAGCTGCGGGCTGAGTTCATCTCTGAGCTCAGCAGCTGGCACGGCTCTGCCCTTGTCTCCCGGCCTGCAGGCTGCGGGAGAACGGCTGGTCTGGCGGCCCGTGTTGTTCCCGGAGCGGGACACGGCAGGAGCAGCAACAAGGCAAAGGCATCTCCTTTCTCCCGGCTCACCAGGGCTGTGCCTCGCAGCGTGTGTGACTCGCATGCGGCTCTTCCCCAGCACACTGTTCATATCGGGTTTCATCTCAGGCTCCCAGGTTGCCATGGAGACGATGCTGAGCCCCTGCCTTTGGAGGCTGGGAGATTTATGACTGCATCCCAAGGCTCTGCTCGGCACAGCCACACCGGAGCCTGCTTAGCAGGAGTTGTTAAATAAACAGACGCGGCAAGGAGCACTCCCTGCATTTCTCAACGCTTTTCACGATCAAACCTTGCATTTTGGATCTTCTTGAAGCCATCAGAGTCTGTTTGTGTATATTGTAGCCTATTTATGCTAAGGCACTGATTTACATGGAATGTATAACCACACATACAACCTCCTCCTGAGAGCCAGGGCCTGGCAAGAGTTAATGCTAAGAGCTATGCATTACCCTTGCTCCTACCTTACTCATTCCAGCTTTTTCACAGGCACAGACAGTTGGGTTCGGTGAAGCCACACCAAACACCCTCTTCAGCAATCCAAATCATGTGATTGACGATTAGGTTATTGTTTATCACACCCACAGGAAGCCCGGGTGCGACAACACTCCCAAACAGAGAGGGGAGCATGTCCCAGCAGTACAAAACGAGCGGGTCACTGGTGTGAACTGTTAGCAACTCTAAAGTATGTGACGAAGGGGCCAATGGGAAGCCCCGGGATAAACATGCCCCATCCTCATCCCAATGGATGCCATTGATCACAGTGGATGCACACGGTCTTACCTTTCCTTGGAGGGGCTCAGCAGCAGGTTCCCTGGCGCTGGACAACAGCCAAGGCAGGTCTGAGTCTGGAACGTCTCCGGGAGACCTTCGGATGCTCCGGGAGTCACGGGCGGGGCTGGAAAACACACCATCCTAACCTCGGCAGGGAGCACTTGCCCATGGCCAAGGAAGGCCAGCACATGGGCTGTGTGAGCACCAGTGCCAGCTGCTCCTCTGGGACTGCTCCAGCACTTGGGAGACCACGGCCTTTCCCACCAGGGCAGCAGCACCAGGAGCTGAGTACTTGACTGGGCTCACACGTGCCACAGGTTTTGGTGAGGGGTAGCACTCCTGCAGAGGCTTCAGAGCAGTGCTCTGGGTTCTGCATGAGACCAGGCTGGAAGAACCAGGACAGTGCAGGGCAGAGGAGGACTGTTGGATCACTTGGCAGGTGCCTGAATAACTCCTTACAGTATCTTTGTTTTCCCACAGATCTTCTACCACTCCATGTCCCCATCCCCCTGGCAGGACAGTTTAGAGGCTCCACGCTCAGTGGTTCAGGAGCAGCAGCCACTACACCTTTCCCAGCAGCCTTCCAGACAATTTTCCATCCATTAGCACAGCAGTATTACCCTCTAAACGAGCACAAATCATTTTCACTGTTAATATTTAATGAAACACAGACTGACCCATTACACTGAGCCACGACAAATCCAGGCACAAGGGGAAGAAAACATGTGCAGCACAATTTAAAGTCTCTGTATCCAAACTCTCCAAAGTGACCAGAAACCCTGCATGTTCAGCATGAGAGCAGTGGGCCAGTGCTCCCAGCCCTGGGGAAAGCAGAGCTGGTTACCCTGTTTCAAGTGGGTCAAGCTGTCTCCCTGATCCCAGAGAAATGTAGGCCACTGCACTTCCATCTGCACAGCAGCAACACAGCAACCTTGTCACAGTCACCAGGGCACCAAACCCTCAAATAAACCCAGAAGGAGGGAGCAGAGCTGGAATAGAGCAAATTGGTAGCTGGCATTCCTCTGAAGCAACCAACAGCACATGGAAAGATGCTGATTTATTGCTATATCATGGCTGGTCCAAGACCTGCACCTGCCAAAGGATGCAGTCCTGCTGAAAAAATATGATATCCCATTAATATGTTGAGAGGCATCTATTATTAACTAAGTAATTAGATAATTACTAACCTCAAAAGAGCACATTTTCTCAAAAAAAAAAAAAAATCCTACTTGGCCTACATCAAGCTCTTCTGCAACAGCCAGACTGCTCCCAGTAACTGGACAGGCTAATTTAAGGACATTTATTTTGGGAACATGCACATCACACAGAAATAGTGGTCCATGGGCCCCATATAGCAGCAGAGGCCACATCAGGTACAGGAGTCTGAGTGTGATAACCTTTGTCATCACAGAAATAAAGCCCTTTGTTGGAACAGCAGCCAAGGAAAGGGATCTGTGAGGAGACAGTCAGGAACAGCAGAGTCCCCCAAGGTCACCGTGGCTCCAGGCAGAGCAGGAGGGAGGGAAGGAGCCACCACACCGTGCAGGGAGATGGATCTCCCACTCTGCAGAACTGCCTGGCTCAATGAGGTCCTAATTAACACAAGCAGCTCGTTAGCTGAGCGTCTGTCTCATATTGACACATATACCTGGGCCATTAATAAGTTGGAAGTAGTTAATTAGCAGCAAGAGGGCTCTGAGGAGAGGGCAGACCTACATGCCAGCACACTGGCAGGTGGGAGTTTGGTAGGAGAGCACAGCAGTTTTGGGTCAGGGCAGTGATGTGCTCCAGCTCAGCCCTCCCCTTCCCCAGCTGCACAGGGCAACAGCAACCCTGACCTTTGGGAAGGCAAACAGGACTTGGGAAGCTCCTGCAGAAGGGCACTCCCATGGATCTGCAGCTGTCCAGGGAGCCTGAGAGCTCAAGGCATGCCTGCAGCTCCAGCTGCCTGAGCCACACTTAGAACGACACTTCTTGTGTAGAGAAATGTTGGCTCCTATAGAACTAGAAGTTGTCTGATTCCTGGTATTTAATACCCAGATCTATCCATGACTTTAATGCAAACCGACACAACTGGATGGAAATCCTAGCTTTGTGCTGGAACACAGAGGTAATACTTGTTTATGTTTCATGCCAAGTGTGGTAGTGAACAATGTTGCTATCAATTCCAGACTCTGCTTTTGCTGCATGCAAATGCCATTCCTCAGAGACAAGGTAGAATCCAAATTGCTCAAACCCACGTGTGAATAATGCCGTGGTGGAAATTCTGAGTGGGCACAGGGCTCACATAAAAGCACCAAGGATTCCTTCCCCAACATCCAAACACCTGCTCAGAAGATCAAAAATGTTTTCCCAATAAATTAGTCCCAAAGTAAGTTTTGGTGGCTGTTGAATACATTATCTATCCTTAGACATTTCAGCACATTAGTTCTGCAAATTAATCATCTATTAAAAGACATCAGTTCATATCTCTGAATGGAATTTTATCTATTGACAATATATTAAGTGAATTTCTCAGTAAAGAACATTAATAAGGTAATAGTACCCATAAATCCACAAAAATACATACACGACTGAAAAGAAAAACAAATCGGTCCCTCTGTTTTTCTTTCACAACCCTGCAAGTCACCTTGGGAAGAAACATGCATCCTTGGCCTTCAGCACTCCAACATCTCACTGCACACAAGGACCAATCTTGGAGGGGTTGATAATCATGGTGGTCAATACACAACCCCCAGACACCTGAACCAGACATTTCTAGAGTTAAAATGCTAATTGAGCCTGTTCCCCCAAGGAAAGGGGAGTGCTGAGGATGATGTGTTCATTGCTGCAGGGACCTCGATGGTTCTGCCCACTGTGTCTCAACTGTAAAGGTTTTTGGCTGCAGAACTAAAAGCTTGACTATCACTCACCATTTAGGGAAGCAAAACTGGCATTTTTTAGAATGGCACACTCAAATTATCCAAAAGCACTGGCCTGGCACACAGAAAGGAGCCTGTGCCTCTCTCTGATGACCTGCCTGGGTGTTTCTCAAATGGGGTCACACACACAACATGTACTGCAGGTTTTGTGCTGCCAGGAAGCTTCAGGAAGGATGTGGGGATCCCTCACTGGCTGGGCCATCGTCAGGCAGCTTTTCTCCAGTACTGGTGGTTCAGGGAATTGGAAGAATATTTTAAATTGGTGACCTCTCACTATGTGTAAAAATAGGCTGTTATAGGTTCAGGTTC
>VXAU01003675.1:3571-21659 GCA_013399695.1 Formicarius rufipectus | reverse complement strand
TAATATATGTAATATATTATATTTTTATATGTAATAAATATATCCCACTCCCCCCAAAAAACTCTGTTGCAGATAGTTGTTTCCACCCATAAGTGATGAATTTTAGGATGGAAAACCAGCCCCAACACACCCCGTGGGATTTCCTCATCCCAGAGAGGATGTTTTGGGGGGTTTGAGGCTCCATTACCCCTAAAGCATCCTCGACGAATGGGTCCCCTGCCGGGATCAGCCCCCGAACAGCTTCCAGCCTCCTGTTCCTGGCTCCCAACAGCCCTCCCAGCGCCGCCGTCTCGCCTCATGTTTCCTTTAATTTTTCCCCACTGCAGCATCAGCCCCTGCTCCTCCCGCCTGTTAATGAGTGCAACGAGTTTCTGGCCTCGTCGGAACAGTTCTTCCCAAATTAACGGGCTCTGCTCTGCCGGCTCCCCTCGACTTGGAGCATTTTCCCGGCAAATCCAGGTCTCAGTGAGATTCCAGCTGTGGTTGTACAGCCACCACCCACGTCCTGGAGCTGGTTCTTCTTCCCTCCTCAGCTGGAGGGAAGGGGAGGATTGACCACAAGCATCATCCCACCTGGAAGACCAACCCCTGTGTGAGGGACTGTGTCTCTCACTCGTCTCTCAGCTACTTTAGGGCTCAGCATCATCTTTGGACACCAAGAAAAAGCTCCTGAGACCTTGAGATTTGAGCCAAACCCCCTAAACTGAGTTACAAGCCCCTCAAGGTGTAGTGGCGGGATGTCATTGCCATGGGTGGCCTTGAGGTGTCTTTCACCTTGACTTTGACATTGAGTTGAAGCCCAACTTAGATGGTTGGGTTGAGCCACGACATGGTGGCACAATGTCACTGTTAATGGGTAGCTTTGGTGTTCTTTCCAGCTTGACTTTGACATGGGGTCAATGGTTGGGTTGGGCCACCGTGTGGGAGAACAGTGTCACCACCATTGGGTGGCCTTGGGAAGCCTCTTGCTTTGACCTTGCAAGGAGTTGGGTCCCAACTCAATGGTTGGGTTGGGCCATGCCCTGGTGGGACAATGTCACTGCTGCTGGGTGGCCTTGGGACACCTCTTACCTTGACTTTACCTGCTTGGGTTGGGCCACTGCTCTGGCAGACACAGCTCAGGTCCCTTTAATTTCTCTTTTCAGCTGGAATTTTGGTGCCAGAAATGCCAAACTGGTGCTGCTGGAAGGGGCTGGAGGTGCTGGGGTGAGCACTGCCAACATTTCCTTTTCCTTAGGGGTTTTCACCACTTTCATTGGTGCCAAGCCCAGGCTAATCCCAGGCTCTTTCCCAAATCCCTTCATGTCTTTATTCCTTTCCTTTATTTCTTTCCTGGAGGCTCCAAACCCACTCCTGGCAGCACCTGGGAAGGATGTGGTTAAGCTTCTGCTGGAGTCCAGTGGGATGCAGGGGAGAAGGAGCCATAAATTCCCAGTATTCACCCAGGACCAGGATGAGTTTGGATCCCCTTTGTGCTCCTGGGTCTGCCTGGTGTGGGCTCAGATCCTGCCAGGGCTCTTTGTCAGCTCCATCTTTCTCTCCTCACTTTATTTTTTCTTTGTTTGGCATCAGAAAGGGCAAGAATTGTCCAGATCTGGTGGCTCCTTGCTCCCTCTTCTGTCTCCCTTCCACAGGGAGACAGATCTTGCAGTGTTGGAGGGTTTGGATGAGCTTTGGTGCTTTCTGAATCCTCCTCTTCTCATTTCCAATGGGCAGTTTTGGGCACCAAAACATAAGGAAGAGATTGAGCCATTAGAGAGTGTCCAAAGGAGGCCAATGAAGATGGGAAAGTGTGGGAGGACACTGAGGGCACTTGGTGTGTTCAGATGGAGAAGGGGAGATTGAGGGGAGACCTCACTGCAGGTACAGCTTCCTCGGGAGGGGCAGGCAGTGTTCTCTGCTCTGTGGGGACCAGGGACAGCACCCAGGGAAGGGCTGGAGCTGTGTCAGGGCAGGGTGAGGTTGGGTATCAGGAAAAGGTTCTTTTTCACCCCAGAGCGTGGTGGGCACTGCCCAGGTTCCCCAGGGCAGTGGGCACAGCACCGAGGCTGGCAGAGCTCCAGGAGTGTTTGGATGATCCTCTGGGGCACAGGGGGTGATTCTTGGGGTTGGTCCTGTGTCGGGCTGAGGGTTGGACTCGACAGTCCCTGTGGGTGCCGTCCAGCTCAGCATATCCCCTGAGCCTGTGGTTCTGTGGTTCCATGACTGGGGCTCCCCCAGGCAGGAAGCCCAGGGGAAGCAGCAGCGTGAGCAGCTCCCGGAGGCGGCCGGCCGTGGATCGCTGTATTTACGGCCGCGGGGAGTCCATCCATCTGCTGCAGCCCTATAAAGAATCCCTGGCAATCACCTACAAGCGGCGTCGCTTGTTAATGGGAATTAGCTCTGACCTCGAGATTTATGTCCCGCTCCCCCTGGGATCGCCCAGCCCTTGCCAAGGCAGGGACATGTGGAGAGCCGGGAGGTGGCAGCGGCTGGAAATCACTGCCCAGGGCAGACCTGGGGCTGCTCTGCAGCAGCTCCGGCCCAACCAGTCTGGGGGAGCTCCGGGCTGGGGGAGAGGAGATTTACACCTCCCTGAGAGCCATGAATTGTGTCTGGGCATGGGGAGATGGGGAGGAGGGCAGGAACAGAAAGAGGGATGGAGGCATGGAGGGATAGATGGATAAGCCTCCATCCATCTTTCTCCTGGAATGCCAGAGGAAGAGCATCCCATCAACCCTTGAGCACCATCCTCTCACAAGAAGCCCCAGGGGTTCTTCATGAATAGAGAGTTTAGGGGTCCTACTTCCTCCCGGACCACCACATCCCTGTTCCCCCCATCCCACGGCATGCCACTCCCAAATTCCAGGCCCCTCATCATCCCTGTGCCCCAGGAGCACATCCCAAGGATGGACATTGGGAGTGAGGCTGTGCAGGAGGGGAGGACATTCCCCTGCACAGGCCAGCACTCCTTTTGGATGGATGGATGGATGGATGGATGGATGGATGGATGGATGGATGGATGGATGGATGGATGGATAAGCCACCATTCACCTTCCTCCCCAGGATGCCAGAGGAAGAGCACCCCATCAACCCTTGAGCATTGTCCTCTCATGAGGAGCCCCAGGAGTTCTCCAGGAATGGAGAGTATAGGGGTCCCGCTTCCCCCATCCCACATCACCCCACTCCCACCCTGGAGTCTCCCAGGTGCCCCCTCATCATCCCTGTGCCCCAGGAGCACATCCCAAGGACAGGCATTGGGAGCGAGGCTGAGCAGGGCAGCGAAGGACATTC
The DNA here is from genome assembly GCA_013399695.1 of Formicarius rufipectus. Taxonomy (NCBI): domain Eukaryota; kingdom Metazoa; phylum Chordata; class Aves; order Passeriformes; family Formicariidae; genus Formicarius; species Formicarius rufipectus. The sequence continues at coordinate 18,386 of VXAU01003675.1, read as the reverse complement.
CCCTGCACAGGCCAACGCTCCGCTTGGCTCCTGCAAATTGCAAAGCAGCATCAAACCCCAGCCTGTTCATCCACCCATTCCCAGAGTGACTCCCAGCATATTAATGCCATCCTGGGCAGAGGAGCCGGAACATCTTGATCTTTTCCATTAGGTGATACCTTGTCCTCTCTCTCTTTTATGGCTCACGACTGGTTTGCTCCGCTCCGCAATCCCCCTCTTTGCTCAGCTCCGCGTGCAGGGAGAGCCACCGGAGCAGCAAGAAATATAATTAGAAATCTAAATATGACAGCGCTGCTGCTCCCGGAGCCCCGGCACCATAAACCACCCAGGCTGGGATTTGTACAGCCGGAGCAAGTCGGCCGGAGCGGCGCACACCCCCGGTGGATGGAGCTCCTGATTGCTCTGAGATTGCCCCCGAGTTTTCCATCACCTCCCATTACTGGCTTTGCTCGGGGTGTCTTTCATCAAGCGGCGAGTTGTTTGATTTTTGGCGCAGGGACGATTCCCTTCCCCTCCGTGGCAAATATTTCAGGATTAGAGGTGCTGGCTCTCGGTGGGGCTGCGAGGGATGGCCCGAGGGAGTGGAGCTGGAGGCGTCTCCAACCTCTCCTGGAGTTTAATTAAGTGTTTGGCTTCGCCCACACTTGGATGTTATGGATGGTCAGGGCAGATGCTGGTGAGGGATGGACCTTCCTGGAGTTGAGGGATTCAGATCCAGGCCATCCAGTCACAAAGTCATGGAATCACAGAATATGCTGAGCTGGAAGGGACCCAAAGGGATCACCAAGTTCCATCCCTGCACAGGACCATTCCCAGGAGGCACCCCCTGTGCCCCAGAGGATCATCCAAACCCTCCCTGAGCTCTGGCAACCTCGGGGCTGTGCCCACTGCCCTGGGGAGCCTGGGCAGTGCCCACCACCCTCTGGGGGAAGAACCTTTTCCTGATACCCAACCTCACCCTGCCCTGACACAGCTCCAGCCCTTCCCTGGGTGCTGTCCCTGGTCCCACAGAGCAGAGATCACTGCCTGCCCCTCCTCTGCCCCTCCCGAGGAAGTGGAACCTGCACTGAGGTCTCCCCTCAATCTCCCCTTCTCCATCTGAACACACCAAGTGCCCTCAGTGTCCTCACACGCTTCCCCTCCAGGCTTTCCCCACCTTCCCTGCCCTCCTTTGGACACTCTCTAAAAGCTTAATGTCTTTATTATGTTGTCCTCTGGAATTGCTCTGCTTTGACTAGAATTAAACCCAATTCTTCCCAAAACAGGGGGTCCCATGCCCACCCCACCCTCCTGGTGTCTCACAGGGAATGGTTGCTCTTCAGGACCCTCCAGGGGGGCGGTGGGTGAGGCGGGGTGTGAGAGGAGAAGGTTCTTGGAGGTCTCCAGAAAAGCTTCCATGGCTCTCACAGCCCTGGACACTCCCCTGTGCCAGCCTGGGGCATCGTGCCCATGGATGAATCTGGGAATTTCATAGAACAGAACATCACAGCGTGGTTTGGGCTGGAAGGACCTAAAGTATTTTTCCCTTCCCCTCCATATCCCAAAAGTACTGGATGGGGATGAATCACTCACAGCAGCCCTGGGCCCTCTCCCAGCTTGGAGAGCAGGTCAAAGCGTGCAGCCATGGATGGATCCTTGCATGAACCCTTGAAGCTCCTTCTGAGCTCCAACACCTCCCACCCCACCCCCAGATCCCCCCCTGGGCTGGGCTTGGGCAGAACCCTCCTTTTGGGGGTGTTTCCCTGCTCCCAACACCTCCAGCCAAGGAAAACCTCTTTAAACCTCCAGGTTTAAATTTAAGCCCCTGGCTGTCCTGTAGTATCCATTTCTCTAGGATCCATTCCTATGGGATCTGCTCCCAAAGGACACAATCCCATGGGATCTACTCCTGTAGAATCTGATCCTATGAGATCCATTTCACCAGGAGCTGCTTCTACAGGATCCAGGATGTTCTTCCCTGAGATCCATTCTTACAGGATCTCTTCCTAGAGGATCTACTCCTCCAGGATCCGTTCCCATCATGTATATTCCTACAGGGTCTATTCTCCCTTCCTGGACTTGCCCTCAGGGGTCTCTATTTCATCCACCCAGGGATGTGCCAACAGTTGGGATCTCAGAGGTTATGGAACCTCCAGGAGTGGGGGGAAAAGCAGGATTTCCCCCTGGTTTTCCCAGAAAATCCTCCTGCCCCTGCTGTCCCAGGAATGCAGCCAATCACTCCATAACGACCCAGACGTTTTCACTTCTGCTGAGATCACTTTTATTTAAGGGCCATGGACTCCACGAGGGAATGAAGCCAAAATATGCATGAAATTCCCTCAGCGTTCCCAGCATTGACTCTTCCCTGGGAGCAACTTCCACAGCACAGAGAGATCCTTGTTTTTTATGGCAACAATTATGTTAACGAGAACATTATTAAACTGCATGAGAACAACCCTTAAATCAACCCAGAAAGTCTCCCCATTGTGAATATCAGGTAATTCCATCCCTGGACAAATTGATCTGTTGGAGACATCCCCGAACCCCCACAAATTCAGTGGATCCCTCTAATTTCCAACTAATCCCCTCCCCACTTTTTTTTTTTTTTTTTAATTATTTATGGTTTATTTTAGACACCAGATCATTTGGCACTTGTTTCATCAATTTGTCACTGTTTTTATTGTCACCAATTGCCCATAACTGGGGCGCATTTAAAATGTCATTGATCTTGATATTATGGTGTCATAATCTGACAGTAATAGTTGTATCTTGTACGGAAAACCCACTTCCCAAGATTGATGGCTTTCACCACACCAATTATATTCTGTCCATCTCCGTGATAAAGGGAGCGTTGGAGGCATCTAATAGATAAATTAGATATCTTTTCAATTATTCCCTTTATTTTATAGGGTCACGTGCCTGATTAACAACTTTTTTACTTCTCTTATTAACTGGTGAATTTTCGGTGCCCGACTCCCCACATTCTAATTTTGCCAATGGATTAAAGATGTCGAGGGCTTTGTGTGATGCTCTGTAATTGTTTCCAATCTTTCTTGCTCTCCATGGAAGTAAGTGAGGCTTTCTCTAATTCTTTTTACTTTTTTTTTTTTTTTGGTTCCTCGAGATTCAAGGAAAAAGGAAACCCCCCCTTTTTTTCCTGGAATCTTGAGCTCAGACCAGTTTTTCACTGAGGCTTTGGGTTATCGTGATTAGAGGGAGTTTTGGAATGTGAAATGTCCCGTGGAAGGGAGGAGATGAGTCTTGGGGGACCTCCAAGATGAGTGTGGGAGTGTCCAAACCTCCTCCAAAGTCCAGTCCTCAGCCAAGAGGCTGTTGCTGGCCCTACATTGCTGCTCCTGCCCCATTTTGAGCAAAATCAAAGAGGGTCTAATCAAGCCCTTGCTGGGATGGGGCCACCCTGGTCCACGACTTAGTCATTCTGGGGGGAAACATTGCGGGCTTAAGAGGGATTTGTTCAACTCTCTTTGGCCAGTGGGACTTGGACATTCCAAGGGAGACATTGCTGCTCCTGCTGCTGCTGCTGCTGTGGAGAAACATCCCAGTTACCCACCATACCCACCCAAGGATGAGCCCCCAGTCCAAGGGAGGCTCCCAGGTCTCTTCTTTGACCTCCAAGGCAGCCTTGGGGGCCAGCTGAGAGCAGGTGCTGGCTCCTACACTGTCCCAGTGAGGTGAGATGGTTCCAGTCTGAGTTCAGCTTCCAAGGGCTCCAACACCCTTCTCTGTTGGAAGGAGTTGGGCTCTGCATGTGCCAAACTCCCTCTGTTGACTTTGGAATCTGGGAGCAGCTGGATCTCACCTTCTGGGCAGCCAAAAGGGCTCCAGTTGGTGGTTGGACTAAGGGCAAAGGGAAGGAGACCCCACTTCAGCCTGTCTCCAACACTGCCCTGCCCCCAGAACAGACCTCAGCCTCTCAGGTTGTCCCCACAACAAAGTCCTCTGTTTGTAACAGGTGAAGTCACCCAAAAAAGTGGAGGATTGACTGTTTTTCGCTCCTTTCTCTGAGCTCTGCAGCAAAGAAACTGGCTCAGCCCCCTGGCCATCCCACCCACCCCCCAAAAACGTCAGTGCACGTGCTGGGAAACATTGCAGGGGGTGGGGGGCGATTCTGCAGCTCCCCCCCGAGCCTCCACCGCTCCTCCTCCTGGTCTGAGAAACACACAAGAGCAATTCAGGTGGAGTTCCCGTAAGGAGATTTATTGCGGCCGGGGAAGCACATGCGATGTGATCCTGGAGCATGAATCACCGCGGCACAGCCACGGGGTATTCACATTTCCACCCCCCACACATGAATATTGCAAAGGGAATCCAAAGTCACGGCGGCCCCGGCGGCTCCCGGGGCGGAGATTTTGGAGGTGGAGGTTGGGAGTTGCAGTAAAGTTGGGCGTGCCCAGGGAATAAAAGGGGTGAGTGAGAGGTGGGTCTGGGTTTGTACCGCGGGGATCCGCTGCCTTAGAGTTAGGAGGGATGTGGCTGTGGAGGGAGAGTCCATCGCGGGGTGGTTGCATGAGCTGGTGGAGATGATTCCTCTGGTCCCACCTCAGTGTCCTGAATCTCAACACAAAACCCAACAGCAGGAGCTGAGATGTTTCAGGTCCTGCCATCCCGACCCCATCCCCTGGATCTGCTTCCATTTCAGGTCCTGACACCCCAAACCTGATCCCTGGCTCTGCTCCCATTTCAGGTTCTTCAACACTGACCCCAACCCCTGGATCTGATCCCATATCCCTGGCTCTAATCCCATTCCAGGTCCTACCACACCAACCCATCCCTTTTTGGGCTCACTCTGCCAAGAGATGGTCCATCCCTGTGTGGAAACACCCAAACCACAGCCGTGACCTATACGGAAGCTTTTGTTCTCCATTGGGGCTTTGTGGAAAGGCTTTGGTTGAACTTTTAATGCAGAAGATCAGATCATCCAGATCAGTGGGAAGTTTAAGAGATGGAAACAGCTCCAAGTCCATTAAACAAAGGGGAACCTGGACTTGAAAGTTTCCTTCATTCTGACAAGTCTTGTCCTGGGATAAACACAACATTAAGGAGCCATCTGGGCACTGCTAAAATGTCTTTTTGCCTTTGTGATGAGAAGGTTTAAGATCTGGTAATGGTTACCTGGAGAGCTGCTCCAGTCAAATCCCTCTGCTGAGACACTCCAGCAGCTGCCCAACAACTGATGGAAACAAGACATTTATATGGGAAGACACAGGGGATGTTCTGACCATATTTGGAAGAGAAGGACGTTCCTCTTCCAAACCCTTCCTCTTTTGGTCGTGGGGGAATGAGGTGGGGTGATGGATCATGCACGGAGCTCAGAACCACTTGCACCAGAGGAAAGGGTTGCTCAGAGATGTCCAGCTTTGCTTCTCCACCACTGAAAGGAGAGAGATTGGGCTGGTGACTGCTGGGGTTGCACCCACCACACCTGGAGATGTTCAGTCCTAATTGTTGGAGACGTGGTTAGATTTTAGGTTAATATTAAAACATTCATAATTCCCCCAAGTTGAGTATTTGGAGGCTTCTTTACAAGTTGTCAGGACCTTTGTGATAAAGGCACTCAGGTTTAGATGCAGGAGGGGAGTCTTAATTTCCGCTGGAAAGATAAAGTTTCTCTTCATCTACAGAAAAACTCACTCTAAAATGAAAGAGGCAAAGGGCCTCCAGAGACACCAGGAAATTCATCCCAGGAATTTAAAGCAAACCTCAAGATTTTAATGTCTGGGCTCAGCAGAGCACGGAAACCTTTGCTTAACTTTTAGCACATGCTTAACTTTAAGCACTGTTCAACACCGGCAGGAGCCTGAAGCTGCCAAAGGCTTCTCCTCCCCAGTTTACCCATCGTGGGAGCTGAACTGGGACTGGAAGTGAGCCCAGGGTCGGGCAAACAGGGCAGACGCCACCACAAGATTTATGGGAGGGGAAGGGACCTGCTTTCTTTTCTGTGATTAATAAGGAGAAGACAAGAAACCTCCTCAAAGCCTCGGTGAAGGCATTTCCCCTCCCGCTGCCTGGCTTGACGGGGTCATTTACAGCCAAATTCCAGTGTGATCTCCACTGTAGATATCATTCCTTGGAGGCCTGGAGGGTCTCATCCTGCTTGTGGTCTCCTGTGGGCCAAATTCCCCCCAAGGTGGCCACATTTCGGTGGCTACAGGAGTCATCCAGACCGGGAAAGTCTTCTCCCTCCAACCTAATCCAGCATTTGGTGATCCTGGAGGGATGTTTGGGGGTACATGGAATCGTGTGGCTGCTGAGGAAACCTGATGAAATCAGGATCAGACCTCTGGAAAGGTCCTAGGGGATGGTCTGTGCCTGCAGATACCTGCAGACCCCTCCTCCAGAGCTGCTGCACCCTCTGTTCGTCCCTACCCAGTGATGGTGACCACGGCCAGGTGTCCCACCAGCCCAACCTCTCCAAACATCTCCCCATTCTCAGGGCTGGAAAATCACACCCCAGGGGTTTTGCTTTCCATTTTGCCTCTCTCTGACAGACTGAAAGCCCCTCGGAATCCCTTCTCTCATCCACAGGACCCTCTCCCCTCCTTGCAGGGAGCCCATGTTGGTCTCAGTTCCATCAGAGACACACAGATACTCTGAGAAGGGATTTCGAGAGTGCTCTGCCTTAGGAGCAGTTCCATCTCTCACATTTCTGCCCTGTGGGGACCAGGGACAGCACCCAGGGAATGGCCTGGAGTTGTGTCTGTGCAGGTTTAGGTTGGATCTCAGAAAAAAGTTCTTCCCCCAGAGGGTGGTGGGCACTGCCCAGGCTCCCCAGGGCAGTGGGCACAGCCCCGAGGCTGGCAGAGCTCCAGGAGTGTTTGGATGATCTTCTGCAGTACAGAATGTGACTCTTGGGGTGTCTGTGCAGGGCTGAGGGTTGGACTGGATGATCCCTTTGGGTCCCTTCCAGCTCAGCATATTCTGTGGGATTGTGTGGGTCTGACTCTCCCAGAGCAGCCACAGCCAAGCCCTAAGGACCACCAGGCACGGTCATTTTTACCTCGAGGTTCCCTGCCAAGCTGCCTCCCTGGGGGCAAATAGATCAGCTGAGGGTGTGAATTTAAAGTGGGTTGGATTAAATTGTGTTAAACCAGCACATGGACCGTCCCCTTCCAAAGGCAGCCAAGCTTAACTCGGTTTAGCTTTGCGAATTAAACTAAACTGAATTAAACCAACTGTAATTCTGAATAAGTGTCCAGAAAAGGGCTTCATGTGCTCTAGTTAATTCACTTTAGAAGTTGATTTGGATTAATGCTGATGGATGTGCCCTTACAGATATGCTGGGCTCTGCCAAACCTGCACAGTGAGGATTTACAGCATCCCAGCTCCTCCCTTATGGAGCTGCTCCAAGATCTTGAGTTCTCCTGTCTTTGCTGAGGCTGGAGCTCAACCACCTTGCTGAAGGACAGGGGCTGTCCTGCTTTGCCGACCAATCAGCGTTGGTTTGAGCTGGGTATTCATTGTCCAGTCAATGGAAGGAGGCAAAATACTTATTTTGGGCATATATTTGGACAATCCTGATGGGTTTGCAATGAGCACCTGGATTTAGCCCTTCCTTATGGCTTGAGGGTGCTAGACTCTCTGTGTTGACTGTATGGAGTACCCTGGGCATGGAACTCCTCGTTTGGGCACAGCTATTAAATTACCAACTTTACACAATATCCACAGGATTGATTCATGTCATAAAATCACCCCTTCCCAGCCTGCAATGAGAGCAGAGACAGCAAGGAACCAACCTCTGCAAGGCCATGGCTGTGCAAGGAGAGAAATGCACTGAAATTCCCACACCAACAGGGTTGTCCACCATCCACATGAGGCTGTGGAGGCACCACTTCACTCCGTGGTGCAAAAGAGAGCCTGCAGAGGGCTGGATAGTTCCTTCCAGTCCTAGTGTTGGGATTTTGCTTATTTAAGTAAAAAGTCTTGGCCTGGGCAGTTGAAGCCAATCTGGAGGCCCTTCTCCAGCTCCGAAGGGCATTGGATTGGGATGTGCAAGGGGAACATGGCTGCGAGGGAAGGCTCAGGTAGGGGAATCTTAATTAACTGAGGGTTTGAGTTTAAAGCACATTAATTTAAAGTGCATTTAAAGAGCATGCAAAATGCATGCAAAGTGCACTTTGGTCCAAATGGAAGTGCTCCCCTGTCACTGGGAGGTGATTTACTGCCCGTCCCCTGGCGTTCCGGGCGGGATCCAGCTCTTTTTACCGGAGACGCCTGCAGGTTCATTAGCAAAGATGAGCTTCTCAGCTCAGCTCCTCCTGAGGAACTTCTCCCTGGGCAGGAGCAATTCCCCACCATGAAATGCAGCTTACGGGATGCGGCTCATCCCTTCCCAGCTCTCCCTCCTTCCCCCTTGGAGGTGGGAAGAGGAGGGATGACCCCTCACAGGGCAGTGGGCTGGGGGGCATCCCACCCTTAGACTGGTTGCTTTTCCATGTGGAAATACACCCTGGGAGATGTCCTGAGTCACCACTTCACTTCCATGATGAGGAAAATGGGATCCATCTCTTTTGGAGGTGAACTTGAAGGCCAACCATGCTCTGGAGCACATCCCAAGGAGACTCATCTCTGCAGATTGGCAGGAGGGACAGGGGCAGAGCATCCCCTTACAGAACCTTCTCCAAGGCCACCTCCACGTCCCCACGTGGGTGATGAGTTGCTGGGACAGACAGGAGGTGGTTGAACCCCTGCCCTCGACCCACTGACTTTATTTACAGCAACAAAATCAACTCAACAGCTCGGAAAAAAAGCACACCAACCTCCCTCCATCCCTCCCTCCCTCCCTTCCTGCAGCCTCTCCCCCACAAACGACCTGCAACAGCTTTGTTTAGAAAAGAAAGCTGATGTTTTTATGGGTCCCATGAATCTTCCCGGGGAGCCAAGAGCCCCGGCCGGGCGGCTCCAAGAAGCTCCACCGGAGCCGTGAAGCATCTTCTTGCAAAACAAAGGTCAACCCAAGGCGCTGAAGACCATTAAAGCCAAGGGCTGAGTGCCAAAGTCCAGGCTTTTAAACCCAAAGAGACGAGCTGAAGCAAGTTCCTTTCTAAAAGCTTGGAACAAGCTGAAATCCCTCAGCTCAGGGCTGTTTTCATAGCAAATTGGGGGTGAAAATGCCTCTTCCTATATTTTTATTAGGGATTTTCAAGGGAAATTTAGTCGTTTGAAGGGAAAAGCCAGGAATACTGCGGGGGCATCCCAAATATTCAAGCAAAGCCCTGGTGTTGATGTGCAAAGTCAGGAGGCTGTAAAATATGAGAAAAAATGGGGCATGAGGGGTAAGTCAGCAGGGGGAAGATGCTCCCTGTGGTGATGTAACTGAAACTCCGGGGTTCTCAGGGTGAGAAAAAGGGTGGAAAATACTTGAGCTCTCCTAAACCCCATCACATTTCATGTCAAGTTCAGCATGAAACTCAATAATCCTCAAGTGGGGCTGAGCCCTCGAAGGAGACACTGGTGTCTTGAAAATTGAGTGAGCAAAACTAATTAAGCTAACGAGCAGCAAGGTGGGGTTTTAGGGAGGATTTTCAGGAAGGATTTTCAGCTCTGAGCTCCAGGTTTTATATCAGTCTCTTCCTGGCAAAGACTGGAGGAATGAGAGTCTTAACCAGCAGTTCCCCATAGACGAGCCCCACAGGGCCACCGTTCCCAGGAGTGATTTAGTGCCAGGGACAGGGATGGTGGAGATAATCCTCCCCTTGTGGTTAAGCCTTGCCTTTCCACTTCTAGCTTTACTTAGCAAAGAGCAGGGCCAGCTCACTGAACACGGAGAGATTGGGTTGTTTCGGGGTTGTTTCACTGTAATCACTTGATCTGTGCCGATTCTCTCCACTGACTCCAGAGGGAGCCTGGAGTAGCCATGATGAGGGATTGATACCCCAAAGGGAACTGAGCTTCTCTGCCAAGGCCAGGACCAAATTTCCCGCATTTTCTTACGTCAGCATCCCAAAACATCCCTTTGGCCACAGCACAACCCAAGATTTATCAGCAGTTTATATCCCAGCCCCAGTCAGTAGTAATTGCAATCCCGACCCAGTTAGCAGGGCACATTCATCTTCTCAGGATGCCAGTTATTCCTCCCTCAAGAGAAGCAGGAAGGGACGACCCTCACGCTCTTCTTCCTCCCTGCCTCTTCAGAAGGCCTGTCTCAGCCCAAGGCTGGGGGGTGGCAGTGGGTGCACCCACGTTGCCACCTCAAGCCCCCCGAAGTCTATTTATGACTTGCAGCAATTAATAATCAAGGAAAAGGGGGAGGTGGGGAGGGGGGATGGCTCCTGCCTGTTGCTAATTAGCACACGGAGGACGGGAGGCTGCAGGGAGCTCGTTCGCCCACGACGCTTAATGAAAGCAGCACAACCCTTTGCGTTATTTAATTTAATCGGAGAATTAATCCCGGGATGGAGGGCAATCGCCTCTGCTCCGCGGGCTGGGGGAAGGCTGCCCCATCCATCTTGCTTTATTCCGAAGAGCATCTCAAAGACGATTTGATTACAGGGTAATAGGTGGAGTTTGGGGGCTGTTGGGCATTTTTTAGAGGGGGGGGATATTTTGATTTTCTTCAGGGGTGGACGAAGTGGGAACCTCCGTCCCTGCGCCGCCGAACAAATGAAACCCGCGCGTAACCCTTCACCCGGCTCCATCCGCTGATAAAGTCGCCCCAATCTTAATTCAATCTGTAAAGATTAAGGCAGCAATAAGGAGCATCGGAGGGCTGACGTACGCCGAGTCTCCCCGGGGCGGGTGACAAACGACTTTGTGACAGTAATCGCCGAATTAGAATCTGCATGGCGAGCCCCGGCGCAGCCGCCGCGCAGCGCTCCTCCCCGGCTCCGGGTGCAAGGAAAGGTCACGCCAAGCTCCCGACGCCTTGCATGCTAATGTGCAGCAATCCGGATTGCCGATAAAAAACAGGGGAAAAAATTAAGAACCCGAGGGTTGTTTATTTACAGCCCATTGTTTGCTCGCTGGCGTGGGAGAGAGCACCCGGCGCGCTGCGGGAACGCAGGTAAAGGGTTGGTGTGTGATGGTAGAGAGGAACAAGAGGGTTAGAGCTGTGGGAGCCCAAATTCCAAGTGCTGCACGTTTCCCTGAGATGGTTCCAGTTAAATTAACAAGGAAGGGGAACCTCGTGTGCTCGTGGGCGGCTGCTGCCCCCATCTGTGTGCTCATCCCTGTCAATCCGGGTCTACATACAACTGGGGATGGATTTGGGCCATTTTCCTGGATTTTGGACAACATCCCAGGGGTATTCCATGGGCTGAAATGAGGATGTGCTTTGGACACGACCCAGCAGCTTCAGTCACCTGTTGGAGGAGGGGAATTGGAGTCCATCCTGCCCGACTGACTGGTGGTCCTACCCTGATGTGACCCCACACACCTTTAGGTGCCTTTGGGGGCGGCTGGTGGGCCATGGGAAGTGAGATGGAGGGGTGCTTTGGGATGGACACCCCTGCACCACCCTGGCCATCCTCACAAAGCCACGTGGCCCTTGCCCTGTCCATGTCCCCATCCATGCACACGTTTGCACCTTCCCATGGCTCTGCTCCTTCCCGTGTTTCTGCCCCTTCCCCTGGCCGCAGGATTTGCACACCTGAGCACTCGGGTGCGAATCCACCGCAGGGAAGGGGCTGGTGGGCACAAATCCAGGGCTGTGGCAGGGCTGGGGGTGAGGTGGTGCCCTGCAGATCCCCCCCCCTCCTTTGGAGTTGTTAGAGAGGCCACCGGGAGGGTTCGTTACCGTCACTCAGCTCTGAGGAACGAGCGCGAGTCCGTTTGACCTTTCTGCCGTACGAGGTGCAATCGAGTTAGTGCCGAGTCGTGATTTAATTCCCGGGATGGAGCTGGAATTCACTTCCAGCAGCCATTTTCCGGCATCTACCGGGATTTCGTGCCACTGAGTTGGGGTGCTCCCACAAGGGCAGCTCTTACCCCACCAAGCCAGGGTTTCTAATAAACAAAATATGGTGCAAAATCCTCCTACCCCGTGGACAAACACACCTTGCACTGTCCCTTGTGAGGGTAAAACTGCACAGGTGGGGCAGCCAGATCCCACCACGACTGCATCCGTGCTGCGGCACTCGCTGAAGGTGGGAGCTCATCAGCCAAAGAGGAGAGAAAAATGTAGCAAGAGCAAATTTGTGCTTTTTCTCCTTATTTCCCCCCTTGTTTGGTTTTGCTTATGGCGGGTCCCTCCAAACGAACGTCGTGGTCCAGGCCCCGGCAAACACAGACTAGCTCATTGCAATGGGTTGATTCGTTTTGAAGGGGTTATAAAATAGATTGGGGGGGTTGGGTCAGCATCCTGCCACGGGGGAAGGGTCCCCCAACCGAGATGCCGGGGAGTGGACGCCGGGGAGGGGAGGGGATGCCCCGGCGACGGCAACGGCGACATCATTGTGCGGGGCCGGAGCGGGGCAGCGCTGGGCGGCTGCTCCCAAAGCGGGAGATGAAAAGGGTGAGAGGCCTCGGCAAGCGAAGGCTGTCGGGGTGATTAATGGGGGTGAGCGTAGGGTGAGGCCCCTCCTTCCCCTGAGCCACAAGATGGCAAAGTGATCCGAAGAACAAGAGAGCAGTGTTCGCCCTAAAGCCTCCTGCAAAAAAGAAAACACACGTTATTGCCGGTAGCCCGCGGAGCCGAGGGTTCCTCTCCGCCTCGCCCTGTTGGTTGGGGTTGTTTCTTTTTTTTCTGGCTGGTTTGGGTTACGTTGGGTTTTTTTAAAACTATTTTAATAAAAATAAATAAGTGCGACCAGGACGTGTAAATGGCTGCGAGAATTGCGGGAAGAAGCCGCCCGGGAGCTGCCGCGGATTTACATCTCTATTTGCTTAGAAAACAATAACCCCGGGGAGGAAGGAGGGGAGGTGCTGGCAGGGCTGGTGCAAGGTGGTTTTAGGGGGAAAGGTGTGGAGGGACCCCCCCACACCAGAACAAAACCCCTGATAGATGGTGGAGGGTTTTTGAAAAACACTGAAATCTCGCAGGTATTGCTCCCTTCACCTCCGACTCCTCCTTCCCGCGATGCTCCATCCCCGGGGCCGGACCAGGGGGTGCTGCCAGGGGATGGTGGCCCCAAAGCCACCCCAAAAGGGATGGAGAGAGGTGGAGAGCAGCATCAACACCCTCTGGGCCACATCTCTCCCTAATTTACTCCCCAGGAAGCAAGAGAGGCTGGAGCAGAGGGATGAATGCAGGAAAATACCCTTCGCTGGAGGTTTTTTAATGACAGATCAGGAGCAATTTTCCCAACTCGATTCCCGTGACCTTCCCAAATCCTCATAACCCCTCCCATCCTGGGCACGGGGCTTGTAGTTCAATCCTGGAAAGCGAGCAGAGCTGACCGGTCCTGGGGAGTCCCAAACCCCAAGCAGGGCTGTTCCTCTCTCCTCCCGTTTTCCTTCCTTCCTGTGTCTTTCTTTCCAGCCACATCCCCACGTCCCCTCTCTTTGTCCCCCTGTTCCGTCGTGGACATGGAGGGAACCCAAGTGACGGTGAAATCGAATGTCTGTCACACCCCAGATCGCAATGGAGGAATTACACTGGGAACTGGACTAAGGCTCATTTCCACAAGAAGCGGAATTTTAAGGAATTTAATTGAGGTTTAAAAAACCACCTAAAGCACCGGAATGAAACCAATAATTCCAGGTTTCGGTAAAGGTGGGTGGCGGGAGCTGGTGGGGTTTGTGAAGGACCCGGAGACGCCACTCGGTCATGGATTCTATCTCGGTCCCGGCGTCCTTGGGAACAGCAGCTCCGCCAGGAATGCATTGCCACATCCCGAGGGCTCCCGAAAGGCCGGGAGAAGAGCTCTGGGAAACTCAGAGCAGCAGGAAGGCTTGGAATGCGGGTTATCTTGGGGTGTCCATCAGGATGTGTTCCTGCCCGTTAGATTTTGAGATGGGAAGCCCTCAAATTGAAGGAGGAAGGGTCACCTTGAACCTCCCACAAGGACCCACTGGGCTATGGGGAGAAGGGGCAGAGGGAGCTGTGAGTGGGGGGGTCTCTGCAGGGCACCCCCTGCTCTGCCCAAGTGTTTTCCCCTCGGGACATCCTTCCCTCTTCGGGGGAGTAGTTTGGGACCCTTCTGTGGGTGCCTTTGGAGGTCGCAGCACCCTGAGCTGGCACGACTGGGGGACCCCCTGCACCCCCCTGCACAACCAGGCTTCCCGAAGAAAAACAGATCCATGAATAGAAACAGGGACCTATGAACTACAGGGACATGGAAAGAGAGACCTATGGAACTGCAGGGACATGGAAAGGGAGGCGTATGGAACGGCAGATGTGTGAAATAGAGATGTACAGCCCCACACATGCATGGAAATGGGCTTACAGCCCCACACACATATGGAAATGGGGCCATATAGAACTCCAGGGACATGGAAATGAGGATGTATAGACTTGCAGGCATATGGAAACAGGAACCCACAGACACGGGGAAATGGGGACATACAGCCCCATAGTATGCTCCTACATCCCCATCCCCAAGTGTCTCCCAATTCCCCCTCCAGAGCTCTGCCCATGCCGCGACCTGACACGTACCAGAACACCTTACACATAAAGGACCATCCTTCTGCTATAGTAGTGGGAGGCCACCAGCACAAAACGGGGCCACAGCACCCATTTGGGGGGATTTTGAGCACACACACAGCATCCCCGGGTACATTTTGCAAGCTCCAGGGCTACACACGTCCCTACAGGTACGTTTAGAAACACAAATGCACAGAGGGTGGGGGAGATCCAGCTGCGGCACGAGGTGTTCAAACAGGAATGGGGCCATATCCTGCACAGTTCGTCTGCTTCGTTACCTCAGGGAGCTAATTAGGC
>VXAU01003673.1:162599-196427 GCA_013399695.1 Formicarius rufipectus | reverse complement strand
CTGAGATTTTTTTTCTCACAATTCCAGTGCCCAAACCTTATGTGAAGCCTCCAAAGGCGCCCCAGCTGCTCCTTCCCAGTGCCCCAAGTGCCTCCTTCTCCCTGCAATTTCCTCAATGCTCCGTCACCTCCAGATGTTAAACATGGAAACAAGGCGGATGTGATGTGGCAGACTAGCTCTTCCAGGAACCCGAACCACTGATGATGATGAAAATCAGCCATGGAACCACCACAGGGTCCCCAGCTGGCCAAAGCTGGGTGGGATTCTAGGGGCCACATACCTTCTACTTCCCAGGCAGGTGAGCCCATGTCTTGCCAATGCATTGTGCCACTCCAAGGACAATCCATGGCCAGCAGGACTCTGCCAAGGTGGCAGCAGGACATTCATGGCAGCATCAGCCACAATACAGGAGCAGTTCGCTTGAACACTGGATCCAGGAGAGCCAGATACGGCTCCACACAAGCCAGATACGGCTTCACACAGCTCCCTCAGGAGGCAGATTTCAACAGTAAATCCAATTTTGTTTGACATTAATCCCAACTTTTCAGCCTGCCACAGATTATCCATTTGGTGACGGCACACCATCTGGGAAGAGCTGGGACGGAAAAGCTTTTTCTTGGTTTTCTTTCCAATGGACCCCTCCCAAGTGAATGTTCACAGCTGGATAAGCACTGCATTCAGCCGTGAGGCAGGCACAGGGCACAGGTTTCCCTTGCATTCCTGGCACCCACATGACTCATGCCTCAGGTCAGCTAAGTCGCATTAAATCCAACTGGAAAATCTCAAATTGGTTCTTCAGCAGAAACTCCAGGCCATGGGGTCAGGAATATTGTGCTCAGTGACCTTGCACTGGCTCGCAATCATAAATGTCACTGGACAAGCTCTTTCCTCTCCTTGGGAGGTTAACTCCCAGTTTAATTCACTTTGTCACCACAGTGGTTTCCTCTCCAGGTCTGTACCTCTGCTGGCAGCTCCTTATAAGGACCTGTGCTATGACAAGGCTGGGTACAAGAAAGAAAAAACAGGGATCTAGCAAAATCCCTAATCCCATGAAGAAATCCAACCAGAATTTAAGAAAAGGTGTGATGCTGGCAGGGCTGCCAGGGGATAGGGACTGAGGCGGTTCCGGAGCAGCCCCAGCTCACCCCATGGGACCATATCAGAATCTCCTGCTCCAGGTGACCTGGGAGTGAAAGATGTTGCAAATTCTGGATGCACCCAGGATCCAAGGCATGTTATGGATGCAGTTCCCATCCCCACTCCACAAGCCATACACGCCACTGTAATTAGGAGCTAATTCTATGTTGGACATTACTCCTTCCCTCAGCTCATTTTGTTCCCAGAAGTTATCCCCTCCCTCATAAGGAGTCCAAGAGTCCACTCATGACATTATTGATAGGAATAGCCAATTCCAAGGGCCATGTCACCTCCCCACCCACATGTGGACACTCAGCACAGCCTGGTCACAGAAACGCCTCTGAGCCCCAGCCAAGGTCCCCATGGTTTTGAGATGAATTCCCTGGAGTAGTCACCATCCAGGACCGTGGGAGCTGCTCTCATTGGGGACAAGTGTGTGCAGGAACCTCTTGTCACTGTCCATGAGCACCCCTAGACAGCTCTCATCTGGCTGTAGCTGCAGACATTCCCATCAGGTAGTCCCGATCCTGTTATCCCTCTCCATGTTGAACCATTTCAAGCAGGTTATCTGACTCCTCTCTGCTCTCTTCCCACTTAGAATCCTCCTGGCTGCTTGGGATGTCTGTGTAGAATGCTCTTCCTCGGGGATGAGCCTCGGGGCTGGAGCACTCTCATGGCAGGAAGTGAGGGAGACAGCACTCCAAGCAAGATGCTTTCCCAATGCAACATTGCTATATGGTTTCTTCAGGGTTTCTAAAACCTAGTTGAGACAAGCTTTGCCACTACCACTTTCCCTGTCTTAGAAAAATCAAATATTCCACTGACAGCAGCTGTGAAGAGCAAATTAGAAAAAAGTAGGTCAATTCTTGCCCACCCTGCTGCCACTTGCTCAACTTCCAAGAAAAATCCAACAGATCACTTGCCTCAAGCACCCAAATCTGCTCCCAAGCACTCCTAACTCCTGCAACCACTAGGTCCAGGTAGGTAGTTTGAGCAAGGACGGGAAGAAGAGCCCAGCACTGGTTTGTTTTCTAAATCAATACAATTTTTCAAATTTATTTTTTAAGAATTACTTCTAATATATCTTTCTCACAGAAGGAGTGGATAGGGAATGTTCTCATTCCATCTGTAAACACTGAAATACAGATCTGGGAAACCAGGGAAGAGACACAAAAAAGTGCATTTTACAAAATTATCAACTAAAATATATTTTACATGTATTACACTTCCATTTAAATTCTACTGACTGCATTTTTTTCAGTTTCAAAAAATATTTCCGTATCTAATAGATTAAAAAAAAGCACGAAATCTTTTCATTAGAGATAAGACATTTCAATTCATTTACATGCTGTTTGCACAACAGCATCAGCAACCACGTGAACATCAATGTCCATGGCCTAAAGCAGATTCAGCGTAAGAGTCAGGTTTGTCCTCTCCCAAACTGGGTTGGAGCCCGTTCCAGAACCCAGGCAAGGGTAATTTCCCTGCTACCTGGAAAGGAGCCGGGACAATGTGGGAGAAAGGGGAGAGGGGACAGAAGGAGGAATTTCAGAGGTTCCAAGGCCCTGACTGCAGCAGTACTCAAGTTCTCCCAGCTGGTGGGTCTCGCAGCATTCCATGTCTAATAGTGCTGCCAGAGGGAAATGGCCATGGCAGCTCATCTGTTTCAGGCTCAAGGACAAAGGAGACCCCACAGACACAGACATGTATTTAGGGCTTTCCATCCCATCCACCCTGGGGTGCAGCTGCTCCACTCCCCCCTGACTGCTCTGCCCATTCTCTCTATGCCACGGGCAGGAGCAGCTCTGCTTCTCCCATCAACTTCCTCCCAGCTACAGGAGAAAACCATTCTATATCCTCCCCCAGAAGCAGCAGAGACTATGTTCTTCAACAGCTCCTTGAACCCCTTCATGCAAGTATCCCCAAAGTGATACCACCTCCCACCCCAACACAGCCCCCTCAAATCATTCCAAGAGACCTCCAATGCCAAGTGAATTGTTAAGGAGAGATCCAGGTGACACCTTGGACACAACAGTATCTTGAGGTATAAGTGAGAGAAGATATTTCACCTGCCAATTCTTGCTTGTGCACCTGGGATAACACCTCCTGGAGCTGGGTGTTCTCCCTAGCTTATGCAAGAGGGAATAACCAGGAATTTTCCTGCAGGAATTACCCACCAGCAGCAGGGAGATGTCTGCCCGCTGTGGTAGGTTCCAGGCTTGTCATCCCCTCAAACCATTGTCTCTGGACGTGTTCCCCTCTTTGGTATGTAGAACAAATCTCTGGAGAATTCCTGTATTCCTGAACTATTCCACGTAAGGGACTGGATGCCATGGGGTTCTCTCTCCAGGCTGGGCAGGCAGGTGAATGTCAGAGCAAGGTGACCAGCCCAGCATCCCCAGGGAATACGGGGAACGCTGCTTCCACTGACAGGACAATATCAAAGCAGAATGGACACTTTCACCATGGAACACTAGTTCAGAAGCCACAAACGACTTGGAAAATGCAGATCCCTCATTTCAGTGGGCAGGTCCAGCCAGCAGAAATTGGGTGCCACGGGCTTGATTCTCCTGTCTGGTAGTGCAATCTCAGGCTGGGCTCCCAGCTTTGGGCATTGACTCCTCAGGATGTGATACTGTCCTTTGGTTTGCTTTAGGATTAACTCCAAGTTTGTGTTGAGATAAGCTAAGGGCTGTCTGGAATCCAAGAGCTGTCTGGGATCTAAGGGCTGTCCAGAATCTTTACAGGTAAGGCAAGAGGCAGGACCTGCGGAGCTCAGGCTGCATGGTCCATGCACACCTTTCCCAATTCTCAGGTCCTTTTAGGAGCTACAAAGCCACTTTGGTGAACTTGTTTGAACACCAGGATGAGTTTGGAGTGGGGAGGCTTTAATAGCAGGCCCAGAATCAGGACAGTCACACAGGGGCGAGGGGGGATTTTGAAAAGCCAAAATCACACAAGAAAAGGGTTTGACAATTCCCCCTTTGGCTTCTTCCCACTGCAGACACAAGGGGATAAGCAGAGCCTGTAAACAACATTACAGGAAACAAGCTGGGAAGGAAGAGAAACCCCATGGCTCCCTGAGCCATCAGAGGAAGAGCAACACTCAGAAGAGGAAATGTGGTTCTCACTGGCAGAGCCCACTTTGCGAGCGCCAACCTTCTGAGTGACATGTGCTGGTAGGCACTGGGCTTTGGGAATGGCGCATGACATCCTCTGGGCATGGTCAGAACACCTGGGAGGGGCCCAGCTCTAACCCTGCATGGAGCTCTAACACTTGTGACCCTGGCAGCTCCCTCTGCTCCAAATCCTAGTCCAGATGGTGAATCCTGGAGCAGCGATGTGGGGGAGGAGAAAGATGAGGGAGGACAGGGGTCACCTCTTCCCCTGATGGAGCAACACCTATCCAAGCACAACACAAGGCAACTCTGCATCCAGGCGGCTCCCAAAGCTGTATTTTGAAGAAGCTTTTACCCACTGGGAATCCTCAGTCTGTCCTGTGGGACAAATGAGACTCTCCTGTACTCTGACAAGGAACTGGGTTCAATTCCCACTGAAAACCACTGACCTGTCCCAGATGGACTCAGTGCTGCACTGTGACATCCCTCCTGCACATTCCCACCTTTACCAGTCATGGCTCCGCATTGCTTCTGGCCTTTTATCCCCTGCAAACCTTCCCAATAGATGCATCTCTAAATACATATATAGATATAGATTTACATATGCAAATCCCTATATCTATATACATATATTTATTTTATATGTATATATTTTCATTATGCTTTTAAATGAAGTGCTGTGCTTTCAACTGCTGCCTTCCCTCCATGGGCTGCACTCCTTACACGCTCTCGAGTCCCAGGATGGAACACTGGGTGCTCCCACCTGCAGCAGCACAAGGTGAGTTGGGAGTGCCCAGGTGTCCCAGACCATCAGCACATTCCCGCCACACTCTGACAGAAGGAGGGTCCTACTGGGGGTTCTTCAGGATGCGCCCATGCCTGAAGTCATAGACGTGACGACAGAGGAAAACCAGCTCAGGGTCCGTGTCCTCAGGCACCTTGCGGTGCAGAGGGGTGGAATACTCCTCTGAGGGAGGAACCATGATGGTTTTCCTGCCTGGGATCCCTTCGACTCGACGCTTTGCCAAGGCACAAAATCTGCAGGGCAATCACATCACAAGAGTTATCAGCAAATCCTGGAATGGTTAAAGTTCATCTCATTCCACTACCTGCCATGAGCAGGGACACCTTCCACTAGACCAGGTTGCTCCAAGCCCCATCCAATCTGGCCTGGAACATTTCCAGGGATGGGGCAGCCATATCTTCTCTGGGCAAGGGCCTCACCACCCTCACAGGGAAGAACTTTTTCCTAATATCCAATCTAATCCTTTTCTCTGTCAGTGGGAAGCCATTCCCCCTTGTCCCTCCAGGCCTTTGTAAATAGTCTCTCTCCATTTTTCTGTTGGCTCCTTCAGGTACTGAAGGGGCCATTAAATCACCCCAAAGCATCTTTTCTCCAGGCTGAACAATCTGAATTCTTTCAGCTGTTCCTCACAGCACAGGTGTTGCATCCCTCTGATCACCTTGGTGGCCTCTTCTGGACTCACTCCATAGGTCCATGTTCTTCCTGTGCTGAGGACCATGAACTCATTCCTTCTCCTTCTGCCTGTGACATGCTAGAAACAACCATGGCTCCCAAGGATAAGGAAAAGAGTGTGAAAGAGAATAAAGCTTTGCTCAAGAACTCCTGCTTTCCATTCACTCTGCAGGAAGCAGCACAAGTTTCTATTTGCATCCTGGTGGATGTTGTACAGCACCAAATATTACAACAATTAACCCATCTTGTTTTTATTGCTTACATAAGAGCACCAGTGTTTGGGAGCCCCTTGACAGGAGTACAAGAGGCTGGGGAAGGGAGCACCAGGAGCAGCTGAGGGATCTGGGGAGGCTCAGCCTGGAGAAAAGGAGGCTCAGGGGGGATCTTTTCACTCTCTCCAACTCCCTGACAAGAGAGTGAAGCTAGATGGGGATTGGGCTCTGCTCCCAGGGAACAAGTTATGGAATAAGAGGAAACTGCCTCAGGCTGTTGGATATTGGGGAAATTTCTTCAGGGAAAGGGCTGTTCAGCCCTGGCAGAGGCTGCCCAGGGAAAGGTGGAGTCCCCATCCCTGAAGGGATTTAAATGCCGTGTGGGTGTGGTACATAAAGAAGCTGGAGCGGGAGAAGCCCTCAGCCTGCAGCAGAGTGAATGTCAGTCACCCAGCTCCACCACACCACAGCCTGCAGGGCTGGGACAGTCGGGATGGCTGGAAACACAAAGAGAGGAGCTGGAGACAGAGGAGGTTTTGGAAGAGCAGCAGGTCCAGAGCTCCACCTACCTGCAGTACTCTGCGAAGGTCAGCACATAGCACTTCTCCTCGATGCAGGCGACACTGTTCTCGTCCTGGTGCCGGGATGCAAAGATCTCATTCTGCAGGAGGAAGGGAAGGAAGAGCTCAACCAGGGACAGGACCAGCTTCACACCTTCCCCCATCACCTCACTGGGGAGTCATCAAAGCATGCCTACCATAAATACTCTTTATAGCAAATATTTCACGTAATCCAAACATCTTCCAGGTGTTCTTGTGCACCAAAATTTTATGCAGCAATACTTGAGCAAAGAAGAGTTTTCCATCATTATCCCTGCCCAGCACACTGTGAGGCCAAGTGCCTAATCCCATGTGTATTTCCAGTGTTACAAAGCTCCTCAGCAGCAAGGTCACAGCCAGCTGCATCCCTCAGAATTCCTCCTGGATTCCCTAATCCATCACTATCTCAAAGCTAAAGGAATCCCTTCTAGTCCAATCCTTTCCTCATCCCAGTTCAATTAAAAATGTTCGTTTAGGGAGAAAAGCTTTTTTCAGCATCATGGAATAGAATCCTGGAATAGTCTGGGTTGGGAGGAACTTTAAAGCCCATCTCATTCCACCCCTCTGCCATGGGCAGGGACAACCTCCCACCAGCCCAGGTTGCTCCAAATCCCATCCAACCTGGCCTGAAACACTACCAGGAATGGGGCAACCACAACTTCTCTGAGCAAACTTCCCTTCATTTTTTCCCAGGGTAATTTAGGGAACTTGGCTCTGCGACAGGCAGGATTGGTTAAATATGGGGCAACCTGGATAGAGCCACTGCAAAGAATTCCAGGTGTGGTTAGATCAGCAGAGATGAACTCTGGGAATAAGGATTCCCTGCAGGCTCCATTTCTGCTCCCAGCCCCAAGGAAAGTGGCTGGAAGGGAAGACTCACAAAAGAGTGACCATTTTGGAACAGAGTTGATCAGGGACACTGGGAATGCCACACCTTCCTTTTGCACCTTGGGGTTCTACTTTACTTCTTAACTCAAAACTCCCCAAGTAACCTCTGGCAAGCCCAGCCCAAGCTCTGTCTCATTTGAAGGCCTGTGTAATTAAGCAGGTTTGCAAAAACCTGGCTTAAATCCTCCTAGCATTCTCCCTGGACTAAAATCCAACTGCATACACTCACCTTTCATTTATAAAGAACGACAGTTTGGTTTACAAACTCACCTGTGCCCTGCAAGACAGGCACATATAATTCCCTGGCTGCTCCTCCTTCCTCCCCTTTTTATTTAAAAAAGGAATAAAAACGAAAAAAGCACCAAGTATTTAAAATTGGGTTGAAAAGAGCAGTAAATTCTCTATTCCCAGTTAAAACCAGCTTGTTATGTCACCCAACACAAGCCCTTGGAAAGCAGAGCAAGGCTTGAAGTCAGTAATTCACATATTTTTCCTTTAGAAAGCAACTCCCTTATGGCATCCTTGGGTCACACTTTAGTTCTCATCATAAACCTCATGTTTCAGCACAAAACGAAAATGCTTTTGGAGTTTTACAAGATGATTAAGGGATTTTTTTTGAAAAGCAGCACATGATGCAGGCACCCCAGTGTCCCACAAAAAGGCAGCAGGAGCTTCTGCATTGAGCTCTGTGGGAATCAGAACATCCTTTTGGAACAGCATCTGATCTTGATTTGGATAAAGTCACTTTTCCTTACTCCTGTGGTAACAGCCAAAATGACTTTTCATTTAATATGTGGAATTTTCTCAGATTAAAGGGAGAAACACTAAAGCTCAGCAGAGGTGACAGTGTAAGGAACACAACAGGTTTCATTAGAGCCCAGTTTCTCCACAGAACAATAAGTTTGGGGGAAAAGCTCCTCCATAGGACACCACCACTCCAAACATCTGGCAACAGCTGTACCACAGCCAAGAAACAGTTTGAAGCCACCCAGGAACGCAGGGATATGCTCAGGGTTATCACCTGTTCCCACAGGAATGCAGCCATCCTGGGATGCCCTCAGCCCAGATGTGGACTCACCTGGTGCATGCTGGAGTTGCGGCCTCCCTGAGTGTGCTCTGGTCTGTAATACCACAGGAGGCTCATCATCAGCTCCCCTGCAACAAACAGCCACTCAAACAGATCAAGTCTCAGTCTTCTTGAAGCGTTTTCCCCCCAATTCCCAGCTTCCCCCTGCTGCTTCATCCCCTTAATTCCCACAGCGCTCAAGGAGAGGCAGCTGTGAGTGATAAATATTTCATGCTGAACTCAGTGTCCTTTCGTTACAGCAAAGGAGCTGCCTGGAGTGGGTCATGTTGCTTTTCCACTACACCTTCACCACCTCCTACTTAGGTCACAGCATCCCAGGGGTCATTTAGGAACAGAAAAACCCTCCAAGAATTAAAAAAAATCAAATGTTTACACCAGGAAAAACAATCCATTCAGCACACAAGCTGGAAAAGATGCTCATCCAAAGGTGGAAATTTGCAGCACTGACTCCTAAGTTCAGGCTAGAATTGCTGCTGTGATGACAGGACCAGGATTGGTCTTACCTCACCCGAATTTATGTCTTTTACACAGAAATTTTTGTTTGTTTTTTTCTTGTTAAACAAGACCTGCACTTTAAAAGCCTCTTTGGCCTCAGGTATTGCCAGTCAGACACCAGACCTCCCCATAAACCCTCACTATCCCAATCACCATCTCTACTGGGTTCCACCAGGAGCTGCTGTGGAGCAGTTGCTGCGCCCACCATCTCCCAGCCCAGATGCTGGATTAGAGCAAACAGCAGCTCCCCAGACCTTGCTGCAATGAAGTAATAAGGGAGACCACTGCTAAGATAGGTACTTGGCAGAGATTATGTGTTTTCACATCCAGGAAGATTTCCATTATCAGTCTCAGACTGATAGTGATTAAGCAGCATTTCAGTTCCTGAAACAATTAAAACAGAATCCATGGAGCTCATCTCTCCATCACCCTGGTACCCTCCCAAGCCTGCAGCTATGCCCAGATCCATCCCTTCCCTGCTTCCAGCCCTCTCTGTCAAGCACAGAGGCAACACAGGCTCTTCTGGTACAGTACCTGTCTTGGGGTCTTCCCACAGTGCCGATATCTTGGCGACATAGGGCATTGATTTCTTGCGGGGTCCTGATTTGAGGAGGACAGTGTCACGCACCCGGATGATCTCCCCATCCCTCTCCACAGCCTGGTAGCTCTTGCGCACAGCTGGCTCAGGTTCATTCTGCAATACACAAACCAGAACTACTCCAGTCAACAGGCAGAGAATGAGCTTGGGGTTTGCTACCCCAGTCAAAGATTTCTTTTGCCTGCTGTGAATTCAAACAGTGCCTAAGCCTGCTCTGAGCTCAGTGTTCCCACTTGAACAGATCTCCAGAAGTCACATAGAATAAGATGTGGCATCTCTATTCCCACCAAGTTGGTTCATAACACCAAAGATGAGGTCAGACAAGTTACTTTTTCAATGGGTTGGGCATTCACAGGAGGTCACTGAGGACCAGCATCCAACTGCTTCAGGCCATACGTGGTCATCGCTTCCAAATAAACTAAAACCCAACTACTTTACATTGTGCTTGGAGGGAGAAGCAGCTCAACAGCAGGACAGCCCTTCTCACAGAAGCCTTTATTGCTGAAATGAGTCCTCTTATTTCAAATTAAAACACATTTGCTCCTTCCATTCTGCACAAACACCCACAATCTTCAGGGAAATCACCTTTTCACCTGCCTACCTGGAGGTCTGCTCTTCTTTCCCATGCAAAGGCATGAAAAACTAGGTGTGTTTTGAATGTTGTTTGTTTCTCTGACACAAACATTGTAGAAAAACAAACGCAAAATATTTGACAGGAACAGGGCAAAGAGTGGCAGGGAGACCTTGACACAAAGCTTTCCTTAGCGAGATTACTAAATATTCCTTTGTACCCTGTGACAGTACAAAAAAAAACAAACACTTTCCGGACTATGAACTGGGGGGAGGTAGTTTGTTTTTGCTCTGAATTTCATTTCAGAACACCTGAGCAGGATGGTTTAACCTCCTGCCACATCTCACAGGTAGGACTGGAAGCATCTTAAGGAGATTAAGGCCATGCTGCTCCCTTGGGGTGTCACAGTCCACAGGATGGATGCACAAGGCCAGTCCCTGCCCCTCACAGCTTCATCCTGGCACCTGCACTCAGCCCCAAGTACTGAAACTCCACAACCTACCCTGGCTGATGCTCTCAGCAGCCTGAGGTTGTGCCACCACACCAAGCAGCAGAACAGACCTTGCCTGGCCCACAGCTCTCCCTCCTGCTGGCATTTACTGCACACTCATGTCTCATCCCACCTTCCCAGACATGGGGTCCCATTTCAAGCTCTGACATTTTAATAAGATGAAGGATATTGCCTTCTCCCTCAATTGAAGTGGACTTCACGGGAGTTAACTGAATTCCCTGGCAGGAAATCTCCCATCTTACAGGGTCAGTCTCTGCCACCAAACACAACAAATGGGAAAGTACATACATGAAAGCCCTGGAGCAGCGACCAGCTGTGCCACCATGTAAAGTACAAGAAAAGGTATTTTTGGTGCTAGAAAAATTCCATCTGGGAGCCAGGTCTCAGTCCTGTGTGCTCTGGGATATCCCTGTGGGGCAACAGACCCATCAGTGAGAACCATCTGCCTTGAGACTTGCCCCTTATAATGAGGGTAAAACATCCCTCAACTTCTCAGACAGGTTCACCCTACCCAGGAGGAAGATCCCTGTAGGATGGACTCCCATGTGCCACAGGTACTACCCTTGCACATGCCAGAGCCAGGAGAATCCAGCAGCTCAACATTCCAGCTGAAACTAGTGCAGGAGCAGCAGGTTCTCCTTCCTTTGCAAACCCCTGCCATGCTGTGCAAGGTAACACCAGAGCAACTGAGAGAATAAAGCCAGCAGCAACTCTGCTCCCACTTGGAATTTCTCCAAGAGGTTCTGGATGGCACCTAGTGACCATCTGCAGCCCAAAGCCAGACCCAGACCCTTCCAGTCTTCATGCCCTCAGTCCCTCAAGGTACTCAGAACTCCCAGACCCAGCACTCCACACCTACCACGACATAGACGGCCTTCTCACAGGCCATGCCCACAGGGATCCAGCCGTTGGTTGCCCTTCGCCTGCTGATTCGCTGCTGCTTGGGGTGGGAATGGCCTCCGGCTGCTTTGCTGTTGGAGGCATGCAGGCAGCCTGGCGTGTTACGGAGCCCGGACTTGGAGCCACTGGGAGGCTTGGAGCTCTGTGGACATTCTCGGGCCATGGTCTGAGGGTCAGAGTTGGGGGTCTGCAGGTGAGGGACGGGTTCTGCAGCTGGTGGTACACTGGGAACGGGGCATCCTGAGAGCGGGTGGGCAGGAGAGGCAGGGTGTCCTGCCACCGGGATTGTGAGGTTCAGCTGGTCCAGAGACTTGCAGCCTTCTGATGGAAGGGAAGAAAAGAGACTCAGATCTCATCTCAAACATAAAGCAAACCATACAACTGAGACTGTCCCAAAACCACTGCTGTGTTTCCCTGAAACTCCCTCTATTGCACTGCAGCTGTAAAGACTCTCCACGCTGTAATTCCATTTTGCACTCTCACTGGATCCTAACTGCAAAGCCGCTCCTGAGCCTGGGTGCTCCCGTGCTCCGCCGATGACACTGCACCACAAAAAATTCAGCTGGATCCCAAGGAACACCAGCCAGGAATACACACAAGGCTGGCCAGTGTCCAAAGCAGTTCCAGCCTGTCAATATGTATAAAAGAAATAAAAGGCTTACGGGAATGATGCGAAGAATTAAGTCACAGCAGCGGCAGCCAGCTCCTTCCAGAAAGCCAAATCTACTAATCAGGGAAAATTGAGTCAATTCTCCAAATTAAGTCCAGAAAAATGAAATAAGGTGGAACACAACTGCAAGATGCTGCACTCTCAGCAAAACTGTGTCCCTGCAGCAGACACAGGAACCACAACAGGTTGGAATTGAGCTGATGCTGCCTCTCAGAGCACCTTGCTCTGCTCAGGAGTCACAAATGAGCCTCAGCCCAGAAAAATGGAAAAGCCAGTCAGATTGGAATTACCTCTTGTCAGCAGGAAAAAAGCTCCTGGACCAATGTGTGACACATCCCAGTTCCCTAAACCTGAGTGTGCTTTTAGGGGTGACCAAAGGACAGCTCCAGGCAGGCTCCAGGAGATGCTTCAGACCAGAGCATGTCACAGCAGAACTGTGTATAAATCTGAAGGCAAAAATCCATCCAAAGTCACCCAGCTCCAACCAAAAAACTGCTGAGAGCCCTTGGAGAGATGGGAAGTTGTTGCCTCCTGCCTCCCACCAGACCCTCCCCGAGGAGCTGTAATGGAGGTGTGTGAGGGATGATACAGACCATCATCATCCTCACCAGTCCTGAGCAGCAAACACCACAGGAACCCCCAGAAGCACCTAGATATTGGGATGTGGGCACTAGCAGGCATAGGACCACAGAGCAGAGAATTATCTCTCAGGTATTTTGCTTACAAAAGCAATTTTTAAGCTTGGGCTAAAGCAGGATGAAGTTCACAAAAATATCTACTGAAGCAGGTCTCACAGCCTGTCCCATCTCATCCCCACCACCCTGCTCCCACACTGCCCAAGATCACAGCCCAATCCCTTGATTTGTACCACACAGATACTGATATTCCCACAGGAACACACCAAATCAGACAGATGTAACACTTGGCACATCAAGCCAGACCCCTCAGCCCACTGCTCTCTGATTAGAGCCTGCTGCTTGCAGTCAAAGTGCTCCTTTGGTTCACTCAAATACCCTACACTAGGGAAAGAAAATATTTCAGATGTGCACAATTATATAAAAAACAACCCCTTAGCAGGAGTGCCTGTTAACATTTTCAGAGACCTCCTTACAGGCTTCAATCCACAACCCAAAGCCTCAATGACTCCAGTGTTGTAGGATTTTAAATCCAAGTTGCTCACAGGAAGGAAATCCCAGGAGTAGGGTGACACACAAGTAAATATTGATTCCTGGAACTGCTGCTACCCCTGCCAGCACCATGAGGAACCACCAATCCACAGGGAGGGCTGAGTTCCAGGAAACACTCTATCTCCATCCTTCTGGCTGCATAAAATCAAAGGCACCTGAGTGCAAAATGTGAGGAAAAAAGTAGACTGGTATGACCTCAGGACACTACACAGAAACTGTCAGGTAAGAACATGTTGCTGAGCTGCTTGTCTTGTAAGCATTCCACTTCCAAGAGCTCTGAAGCCACCCGTGAACCCTGTTCTGGCTGCTGCTGTAAGAAGCAGCACCATGAAAGCGGAGGTATTTTGGGAGAACGGAAATAACACTTCAACCAAAGGCTTGAGAGTTTTTGCAGCTTCTTACAATGGTGGATGACAAAGCCTCGCTCAAACCAAAATTCCATCCACCTACCTGAAAATCTGTTTTCAGTGGGTAACCCCTGCCAGCCCTTGGCGGGGATGCATGGTTAGCAGGAAGATCTGGCACTGACACCCCCAACAGCTAGAGGAGCAGCCGCCTTATCTACAGACTGACTTGCTTGCAGCACTGTCCAATCTGATGGCTTTATACAAAGTGATGGTGTCTGATAATCCACCCACAATATAACACTTTTAAATATTTAAAAAGCTATTTTTCACTAGCAGAGGCAAAGCTCTAAGGTAAAGCAGAAGTCTGAAAGGGAAGTGGGGGGCAGAGGAGAGCCAAGGCAGGTAAGGACTCACCAGAAACTCTCACCTCCTCCTCATCTCAGGGCTTCATTGTCACATACTGGGAGCAAAGGTTGAACCACAAATTCCCAAACTAACAGTGCGCCTGGCATTTAGACGACATCAGTGAAATTCCCTACACAGCCCTACCAGCTCTGATCCATGGAATCTGAAAAGCTTGCATCCTCCCAGCTGGGACTGTATGAGTTTAACAGCAGAGGCAATACCTGCTTATTCACACAGTCTGTGAGGATGTCAGCCTCCAGAGCAAGATTTTGGGATGGGAGGTGTAACTCAAGCCAGTGTGCTCAGAATAGCACAGCAGGATGGCAAGGGGCCTCTAGGAGCGTGTAAGAACTAAACCTTGCCAGTTTTACACAGATCAAAGCTCAGTATTAGCTCCAGCATGACAAGACATTAGTCACCTTCTCCCTGCCTGAATCCTCTCACCGATTCTCTGCTTTCCATACCAATAAGACCTTTCAGTGGGAAAAACCCTCTGGGTTAAAAGGGAATGGAGGTAGGTGGGACGCAGGATGGAGCCAAGACACCAACTGAAGAGGAAACTTGCCCTCCTGGCAACCAGATCCGGTGCTGAGCCAGGAACTCTGACTGAGATTTGCCTGCACTTGGCACCTTACCTGCTGCAAAAGGCATTTTGTAGGGGAAGTTGTTCCGTCCCGCATGCACACTACCAATCTGGCCCTCTGGCATGTGCATGACTCCGCAGACACTGTAGCTGCTCAGGGCCGCTCCCTCCCCGCAGCAGTATGGGGAGTTGCACCAGTGCAGGGGCTGAAAGTGGGCACCCGAAGGCAAGGAACCAGGAGACACCAGGAGGCCCTCACAGGTCGCAGCCTGTGACAGCTCATCCTTGGGATAAATGGAGCAGGGGGAGTAGCCACTGTATCCACTTTGGCCATAATAAATGTAAAACCCATTCAATGGAGTCACATCTGAGGATTCAAAGAGACATCCACAATCCACATGATTCCCAGGCACTGGCAAGGGAGGGAACTGCTGCACAGGAAAGGAAGGCTGATGAAATTCCTGTTTAGGGGTTGGAGATTTCTCTCCGGGTCTTCCATACTCAGGTTTCATGGAAGCTTGTCCTCCCATGAGCAAAGGCAGTCTGTGGTAGAAGCCCTCTGTACTCGCATAGGAACTGGACAGAGACTCATAGCGGATGGGCTCTGTTGTCCCATAGAGTCTGGAGGAGTCTCGCTTCTCCCCTTTTCCAAAAGTGCCCAGAGCTTGGCCTTGCCAGCCATGCTGCCCGTCCATTTTTAAGCTGGCCACTTCCTTCTTGGATTTGACACAGTTCTTCCTACCAGTTTTGGCCCATTTGAGTGTGGATTTTGAACAGTGGTTCTCAGACTTGCTCTCTCCATCTGATTTACTCCGCTGCTTCAGGGGCTGCTCTTTTTCATGGGTCAGCTTCAGGAAGGCCACAGCATTGAGGCTGGCCAGTCTCTTTGGAGTGGGATGGTAGGAGATGGCTCCATCCTCTCTCTTTGTCCCATCATCAAAGACCTCATCCAGCGAATGCTCACAGCTATTGCATTTCTGACTGGGCTCATGCCGGATCTTTCCTCTCCCAGTTTTCACAGCTGGTTTTTCCAGTGCAGGCCAGTTGTCCCCAGCTTTGCACTGCAAGCCCTTCACGGCACAGTCCGCAGTGGGTTTCCCAGAGTCCCTGCGGAAGCGCCTACCAGATAACAAGCCATCGTCCCGTTCGAAGAGCAGGTTGTTCACAGCCTCCGCGTTCAGCGAGGCCAGACGGCGCTTCCTGGGCTCTGATGGAGCAGCATCAAGGTCCTGCTCTGGCCCTGGGTAAGTCATTGTGCACTTCCCCACAGATGAATCACTCTTCCCCACTCCCACAGGCTGAACTTGTTCAGAGAACAAACCCTCCATCCAGCTGGGAAGGTGCTTTTTTTTACAGCTCTGGGTCTGTTTAGACAGAGACCCTGCCACATCCTCCAGCCGGGTGAGTAGCACCTTGCAGGTCTTTTTGCTCACTGAGGGGAGCAGGCGCCTCCGCAGCGGGTACGTCTTTCGCACCTCGCGCAGGCTCTTGCTTTTGTGAGTCACCCCAAAGCCCCCAGGACAGTTCGGAGCCTCAGAAGCGTCTCTGTCCCGCTGCTCCCCACACTCCACGCCAGCCCTGTCCATCTTCCTGCTGCCCGCTGGGGACAAGGCCTGGCCAGGAGAACCAGCTGGATGCTTCAGAAGGAAAAGCTGTTTCTTCCGGGCATGCGTCATAGGATCAATGTCCAATCCTGGGAACGGACAGGAGAAAACATCCATTAATGTTGCCAAGAGGGACCCATCTCCTCACACAGAACCCAGTGCCATTTAGGGAATATTTGGGGAAGCAGAGTCTCTGGGTAATGGCTAGTTAAACCAATTAAGAGATAGGATGCAATTAGACGTGGCTTAAAATCAGGCCATGCAATATGATTGTAATTAAAAGCAAGGTAGTGATGGCAAATGCCACAGGAGCCGGGAAAAACAGGGAGCTGTTCACCCAGCTCCCTCTTACACTGGTGCTGTTCATAGCACATTAAAAATTCCCACTATAACTCCCAAATCTGAATGCTGGTCTAGGGCATGGAGCAGAAATAACCCCCAACCTGTGATTTCCTGCATGTTGATACAGTCAGGTTTTTCCAGTGTCGTTTTCCGAGACAAAAAGGCAAAAGAAAAACAAAAAGTCCACCTATTCAGGTGGAAAAAAACTCCATGGCTATTAAACAGAGACCTACTAACATTAATAAATTAAATAATGCAAATCCATGTGAAGCTTTGGACCTGGCTGCATGCTGCTCTCCTGCTGTTCCCTGTAGCTGTGTTTTATAAATGTACTGGACACTAAACACCAAATCGTATTAGGCAAAAGAGGCTCTAAAGATACATTCACGGAAGGAAAAAGAAACCTGGGCTTCCTGAGTTATCCAGCAAACCAAACTTGATTTTTAGTGAAGGAATTCAGGAATTTTGCAGGCTGGAGGAGCAAAAGAAGCTGCAGTTCCAATGCTAAGACAGGACATGAGTGGGTGATAACACATAAACATTAAAAGCATCAGCCCAAATAAGTGATAGTGGAATAGATTTAATTGAGTTTGTCTCTGAGCATCAGAAACAGCAGAAAAGGACAATTATTTGAATTTAATGGTATTTAGGAGACAGTCAAATTCTTTTTTTTGGCACCAAAGAGCTGATCTTTGTAGCAGGATCCACCTAGGATAGTTTTACTCATCCCTACAATCAGGATTTGGGCTGGAAGTCCCTTCAATTGACACTGGTCTGCCACTTTTGAGGCTTTTAATTAAAGCTCCTACTGCTTTTGCAGTGATTAGAACAAAGCTCCTGAATTACAAGAACTGTTCATTTGATATGGCTTAATCAAGCTGATAATTAGATTATCTATTTGAAATAAGCCCAATGTGTTTTAATTGACTTGCTTATATATGTGTTACCTAAGGGAAATTCAGGGATTGCAACCCACTGGGGTTCACACCGTGCTTTTCAGGATGTCAGGCCCTTCCTGGAGTATTTTGGGGTGACTAAGGCCTTCCACCCTGTTAAACACAGTGTATTTTCCATGGTTGAGGCCCTAACAGAAGAGCTCAGTGGGGAGCAAGCATTTATGTACATGTACGTTTTTCTTATCAGAAATTAAGGAATTAAGAGGATCAAGTCAGAATTTCCTCCGAAACTGGAATTCTTCTTGCGCAAGAGGCCAAATGGAGTACACGGCATCTCTGGAGTTGGGAAGAGGACTGTAATTTAAAAACCAGCTCAGACAGAGAAAGGTTTGGCACTGGCACACCAGGCATTCTGCAGATCCATGCCCTGGGGAAGACAGCTCTTCCCAGGCTATATAGACCAGTGGTTTCCTTGCAAATTTCATAGTATTTTCTGCTGTACTTAATGAGAGGCTGAGCCTTTGGCAGAGGTGAAAACCCCAAAATAAACAGCCATGTTTTTTCTTAACCCAGTATCAGCCCCCTTGTTCTCCTCAGGCTTCCACAGGCAGAATCCTGACCAAACCTGGCACCATAACATCATGAAGGCTTAGTGCCCAATCAGTTGGAATATCCATGAAAAACTGGGCACTATAGATGTGACTTTGTTCACATCATGACTGCTCTAGAGTGTGGAAGAGGCTGGGAGAGTTTGAGGGAAGGGGTTTAAGAGAATTTGGGATTGTTCAGGTTGGAAAAGAAAAGCTCTGGGGTGACCTAACTGCCCCTACCAGTACCTGAAGAGGCCAACAGAAAAGATGGAGAAGGGCTTTGGACAAGGGCCTAGGGTGACAGGACAAGGGAGAATGGCTACCCACTGACAGAGGGCAGGGTGAGATGGGACATCGGGAAGAAGTCCTTCCCTGTGAGGATGGTGAGGCCCTGGCACAGGTTGCCCAGAGAAGCTGTGGCTGCTCCATGCCTGGAAGTGTCCCAGGTCAGGTTGGACAGGGCTTGATGCAACCTAGGATAGTGGAAGGTATCCCTGTCTATGGCAGGGGGAGGAATGGGATGAGCTTTAAGGGCCCTTCCCACTCAAACCATTCCAGGATTCTATGATTCATTGCCAGCACCCATGGAACAAAACCCATCCTCAGGATGTGGACTTCCCAGAAGTCTTTCCACACTTCCCCAATAACCTGCAGTGCATGGAATGCTTTGCGAGGGGGGTGCTCCTGCTGCCAGCTCACCTGTGATCCAACCATTCCTTCTCTTTCCCCAGCACAGAGCCTTTGAACGCTGCTGAAAACTCAGCCATCTGACAAGCAAGTGCATCATCCCTCAAATCAGAGCCTCCCTCCAGTGCGTACTGTGCTCATGCCAGCTCGGGAGAGTGGCAGAGCCACTCATCCTCTCTCCACCTTTGTATGGCTTCACAAAGGAAAGAAAAGACACCTATGCTCAGAATTCTCCAAGAAAGCACAAGATAACATGAACTGAAAGTGAAGGTACTGAAGCCAGAACCAGTCATTTACTGCTCATGTCTGAGGAAATGGATTAACGGTGGCAAGACACTGAGGTGTAACTCTGTTGAAAATCGAAGTTCCAAGCAGCTTCATGCAGAGTCTACCAGGAGTTGAAAGCTAGTTGGAATTGCTGACTCCTTATCATACAATCCCAGAACCCAGTTCTGAGGTGGGAGAGACCTTAATGCTCATCCCATTCCAACCCCCTGCCATAGGCAGGGACAACTCCCACTAGCCTAGGTTGCTCCAAGCCCTGTCCAACCTGGCCTTGGACACTTCCAGGGATGGGGCAGCCACAGCTTCTCTGGGCAACCATCCTCTGGCAACTCCTTTCCCAAGCCAGAGTAAACCTCAAACAGTTCCAAAAAACTGCCTTCACAGCTGCTGAACCCAAACCAGATCAGGATAAAGAAACATTAAAAACACTTCTAATTTTCTGCTAGAATAAAACCACAACACAAACAGCAAATTCAGGAGAGAGTTGATGCCTCATTAGCAGGAAAAGGAGCAAGTGTGATAACAGCTGCACGTTCTGTAATCATGCAGCTGCAGCATCTGTCTCTCCCTTTCCAGCACTTGCTTGCAAGAGAAATTAAAGAAACTAGCCTGAGACTACCCCTTCAAGCCCCATTTCCTCTCCAGAGAGCCACTATGGAGAGGCGTGTTCCAAGGAGATGGTGCCAAAAGCACAGAAATTAAAGCTTTTTAAAGCTCCTAATCCATTTGGCACTGCAGTGATACACAAAAAGTTACAACACCACCAACCTCTCCATGCATGGCATCATTCTGCCGATTCCCAGCCCAGACTACTTGAAGCCCATCTATCCCCTTCCATTGGAACAGCTTATGCTGTGACAATAGCCCTACAACTGTGAGTAACTGAAGGATTGGCTCCTTTCTCCCTGCTGCTTTTACAAGAGAATAATTTCCAGTGCTTTAAGGAATGTGTTGCATGGAGGAAGCCTCCCAGAAGCTCTGGGTAATCCAGATCAATCTCAGCAGCATCATGAAGCTCAGGCTGAATTACCCAAACACCATGTATGTCCTGTGAGAGTGAAAACATCATTTCCATCTCAAATGCTCAGATAATGGGTTGTTGTTAGAGCCTACAGTCTGTCTTCCCTGGGTCAACCCCGGATTTTCCTCCAGAAACCCACTGAAAGTTCCATCATCCACATGCTCAGGAGAAAACTGTTTATACAGAGCTCATTAGGCTGCAGAAAGGCCTGTTTCTCTGACCCATCACCACAGCCCTGACCATTGTACCAAGGCAGGGTTAGATTGGATATTGGGAAGAAATTGTTACCTGTGGTGAGGCTCTGGCACAGGCTGCCCAGAGAAGCTATGGCTGCTCCACCCCTGGAAGTGTCCAAGGCCAGGTTGGGGCTTGGAGCAACCTGGGTAGTGGAAGGTATCCCTGCCCATGGCAGGGGGTCAAACTGGATGACACAAAGTCCTTTCCAAACCAAACCATTCCAGGATTCTGTCAGTCTGTAAAACACCAGATACATTAAATATCACCCATTTACATAAAATTGCCTGTTGCAAGTTTAAATATGTTCTGTAAAAAGCCGCTATGTGATAGCTACAAAACCAGCCCTAACTAGAAGATGCCTACAAGTAATTTGAAAAGTTGAGTCAAAAATATTCTGGGACAGTTTTCACAATTGTGTTTATAGAAGGAGCATGAGCTTTGCCAATCAAGTTAATCAAGGTCTAAAAAATAAAAAACCCACACAAGCTCTGCTCATCTGATTTTTCATATATGCAAAAGGCAAACTGGATTCCTCAGCAGCAGAAGGCTGAGTCTGGTAAAATATCAATCACATGTCACTTTGCTCAGATAGCTCTGGCACCCTTCCTGTTCCATGGACAAAACAGAATAACAGATTATTCCCAAGGCTATATTTTGAAAAACAAGGTGTGGGATTTTTCTGTAGTAAATATTAAAGTTTTTCTATATATTATACTCACATACTTTCATGACTGCTTTAGGAGCTTCCTCCAAACTGCTCAACCTAAATAATTCAGGCTGTGCCATGATTCCATGTAATACATGTGTGGCTGCAAACTGTGATGCCTGTAGGAATTCCAAAGACAGGTGCATCCCTGACAGCTCCTCTCCATGCCACAGAGCTGTCTCTGCCACCCTATTCCCGGATCTGGAATTCCCATCTCCTCTTTCCAGTATACTTTCTCCCCACAAAGGTCTCCATTCACTCACTTTTCACTAGGAACTGTCTTGGAATCCAAAAGCAACACGTTCCCACTCAGCAAGCTCAAAAGTGGCTTTAGGGGAGAAAAAAAACAATGCAGGAAATTCAGGGAAGGGCAAGGCAGCATTTAACTCAACATCCTGAATTCTAAACCAAAATGCAACTTCAAGAACTTTTTTTTTTTCCCTTTAAATAATCATTTTCCCCACCTCAGAATTTCCTCAGAACTGCCTGTGCCCCATCTCAGTGTCCAAATCCTTGGCACTGTAGCTCCAGGTATTGATTCCAGGAGTTGCCATCTCTGAGAGGAGTGCAGAGGACAGCCTGGATTTTAAAATTTAACTGACATGCATGTTTATAATCGCAACTTAAATTTACAGAAGCCTTAACCTCAATCAGGCAAAACAAGGCTCTGTTAAAGAACAAGTTCATGTAGTATTTTCGAGGATTCTTGTGTTCTGACTCATCCCCAGCTGAAACACACTGACTAGAGCTACCTCTTCAGACTCGAACTGCAATCTAGATTATTTTCAGTTTTAGAAAAAGTCCTTCAGACAGTATCTGCTTTCATATGGCAATACCTTTTGTTTCTATGTGATTTTAAAAGTAGTAGCATGTCACTTTACCCTCAGCTGGGTTACAAGTTGTCCATGTAGCAGAGCAGCTCTCTGGGATTTCATGTTTCCTGCATCAAAGATTTTGATTCCTCTTTCTATTCAAAGTTTAACAGACATTTCAAAAGAAAACAGACTTTCTAATTCTTTATTCTCATTTTCCAACCACCACTTGAAACACCAGAATTAACCCCACACAGCCTCAGCTGAGAACAAGGGTGACATGGGATGACTTATGCTGAACACTTGTCTATTTGAGAGTTTCAATCCCAAACCAGAACTCAAGTCAAGGAAAGACATTACATAACTCTTGCATTCTCACTGGAATCCCTGGAACCAAACCCTCTCTTTCCCCGATGCTGTGTAAACCACAGTGCTGCACTGAACCCTGAGGGGAGCTTAAACCTGAAGCCAACTTTGCTGGATTTGAATTTAGAATTAAAAAATCTAATCGCTCCCTGTGGGAAGGGGGGTGAGGTCCTGGCACAGGCTGCCCAGAGAACCTGTGGCTGCCCCATCCCTGAAAGTGTCCCAGGGCAGGCTGGACAGGGCTTGGAGCAACCCGGGATAGTCCCTGCCCACATCAGGGGGTGGAACAAGATTATTTTAAGTCATTTCCAACCCAAATCACTCTGGCATTCTATGAATCACAGAATGGTTTGGAAACTTCTGGAATAAAAGTCCAGATTTGGCCTTTAAAACACACAATTCTCTTTTTCCTTCACAAAATATAGTGTCAATCACCATCACACTTACAGCTGTACATTCACGTCTTCTAGCAACACAGTTATGACCAAGGCTGAACTGCCAAGCCTAGCTAAACTTGTTTTACACCTTTCTTCTCATTTACAGCCAGAGACAGTATTTACAAATGAGTAACTCACAAGCCAAGCAAAGAAGGTCCACTTAAAATTTCACAACTCAACTGGTTTCATGGTATGGTGCTGATGCCTCGAAGGACAACAAGTTCCTTAATTCCTAAGGTGGTGTTAGCAGATTGTTATAGTTTTAGAAGCTAATGGAATTTTTTCTTTCCCCACCACCAGAATGACGGGCGAATAGGCCTATCTTCATCCATTGCCTCTGACAAAGGAAGCACAGGCGTAACCTAGGCACTGGTAATTCACTGGGTGTGGTGGGAGAGGAGCACACTTTTAGGTTTTTGGGGGTTTTTTTATTCTGCGGTCTGCCGGAGAAGAGAGAGAGCTTGGTCTCTTTTTCCTTTTCCTCCTGTTTTTTTTGTTCCCCCCCCTCCCGCCCCATCCCTGGATTTACGGAGCTTTTTGGATTTCCCTCTGCCCAAGAGAGACAGAGAAGACATCACTAGCCGGGGCCTTTTGCATCGGGCTTTTCCTGTGGGNACCCCGGGCGGCAGCCCAGACCGGCCACTCATCGCCTGCTGTCCGTAAATACCCCGACGGGGACAGAGACTGTGTGTGTGGGGGGGTTTGGTTCAGGAGGTTTATTTGTGTGTGTGGGGGGGTTGGTTCAGGAGGTTTATTTGTTCAGTCCGGGTTGTTTTGTTTTCTCTTGAATATATATATATATATAATAGCTAGGAACTGTTATCCTTCCATTTATCATATCTTAATTAAAATTTGTTTTGAAATTAAAGGAGACTTGTCTATCTGCTTTAGTTATAAATTTTCAAAGTTCTCTAAACTTAGACACAGATGAATCACTGAAATGTGGATCAAATTGGATAAGTCCAGGAAGTGGAGGGGCTCAGTGCTGCCAAAGGTCCCAAGCAGAGCCAGTTTCCAGTGACCTGTTGCGGCCATCAGAAATCTGGGGACAGAAAACTCCCCAGCAGGAGCTAGATGCTGTTACATGTTAAAATACTAGGAATCACAAGCCAAACACAGGCAATTCAGCCACTATACTCTCTATGACATGGAGGATCCCACTCACAGGAACACCACTTCCAGGATAGCCCATTTAACTCGCATTAGGAGCTGCCCCAGCTCTTTCATCCCTTACCCACATCATTAGAGGTGTATTTAAACACATTTGCTTGTGCCTCGGTTTTGATCAGTCATGGCAACAAATATCACTTTTAAATAGACTGGACAGGGTTTGTGGCCTCTGCTGGGAGCAATTTGGTTTATATCCACTCATTAAAGTGCATTTATGGACTCACACGTGCGTGACAACACTCGGCTGGTCAGAGAGGCAGAAATTAAACACATCCAGCTCTCACGGCCAGGACTACAATAGGACAGTTTCAATAAGCTGGGTCATAGCAACTCCATCACACCAAAATATTACAGATTTTGTTCCATCTTGCACAGCTGGGAGGAAAAACAGACTAAAAAAATCAGGAATAGTTAAGAACGATGATTAAGTCACAGACTCAGCTCCAAGAGCTCCGAGTTGAATTCTGGCGGGTTTGAACACTTCCATTTTCACATCAGTGCAGGTCACCATGGAGCCAGTGAGAACTCCAGGGGATAAACCATCAGACCCCTGGAAAAGGAGCCTAATTACAACTTACTCTTGGGAAGCACAAAGCTTTTACAGAGTGCAGACTAGTTTTATGGAAATGCCAGGGGTACCTCTGACTGGATGTTCAGGAAGATCCCTTGAAGTCAGGCTGTGACTTCAGAAGATCCAAGTGTGCTGACTACTGAGGAGGAGATTCCTATGAGTGCTACAGAAACTGTTCTGCACAAGTGGTGCTCTAATACCTCAAAACACCGCCACCACATGCTTCCTTCAACTCCAAGGAGAATATTCACAACAGGGAAGAAAAGAGCAAAACTCGTGGAATTTCTAGCATTATCAAGTGGCAGAACAAAAGACAATCAGAACTACCCCCTTGATTATCAACTACAGGATTGGAGAACATTAATTGCACATTGAGATGTTCAACACATCGAGCAGAGAGATGGGGAAGGGAAAAACACCCTCACACATTCCAGTCACTGACACAGGAGCACAAGGGGAAAAGATGAATGGTTTGGAGCTCCAGGCTCCAAGGACCAGGGTATAAGGACACAACAGGTGGAGCCAGACCACAGTAAAAGTTACCAGAGAGGCGATCCCAGAGGGATTCCTGAGCAGCCCCCAAACTGCTATCTGAAGCAGAGCCAAAGTGGCAGTGGCAGCCACTCACAGCCACCGGGCAAATGGAGAAGGAACTGGTAGGAAGTTTCCAGGAGCTGCTGGAAGATCCAAGCAAGCTGCAGCCAGCACTGCTTTCTCAGGCTGTGTCCAGCATGGATGGGTAAACAGCTGATATGGAGGAATGTGTCCCCCTCAGCAGGCAGAACTCCCTTGTTATCCCACAGCCAAGGACGATTCCCAGTGTCTGTGTCCAGCACACATCTCCCCACAGTGAGTGTTGCTGCTGGCAATCCAAATCTTGTGAGATCTGATCCAAAGAGGATCTGATGCTGAGCAAAAGCTGCAAAGAGCCCTGAGCTGAGGAATTTGTGCCTCTGATCGCTGTTACAATGCACAAAGAGATACATATCCACGCAGGATATTCCCAGATACTAGAATTCCAGTATTTGTCACATTAAAACACTTGAAGCCATCAGCATTCTTTAAACTGACAGATAATATACCATTTAGAGCTCCAAAATGAGATCCTCACTCTTCATTTCAATAACAAAGATAAACATTTTATTTAACAGTTGTATTAACAGGTAGAAATATACTTCTCTCTGGAAGGCCAGGCAGACTTACAGTCCTGGCTTCTGCAGGATTTAAACTCTCAATTAAAGATGAATTCCTATAAATCGTGGGCAGAAATTCTCATTTCTTCTGAACAGAAACCAAGCACTAAGTCAATCTTAAATTTACACAAATATTTCTCCTTTATATTTTTTTGAGAAGACTAAACATGAATATAAAGACTCCTTTGGGTCCATTCATAGCTTGCTTTGTTCAGCTGAGGGGCTGCACAAGTTTTCCTACAGCTCCATGAGTTTTCCAGCCTGACAGATAGAAAATTAAGACCTCACTATCCAAATCCATGATTTTAAGCATTGGCAGGGACTGCCCAGGGAGGTGGTGGAGTTCCCATCTCTGGAGGTGTTCAAGGAACGACTGGAAATGGCATTCAGTGCTCTGGTCTGGGTGACACAGTGGGGATCAGGCACAGGTTGGTATCGATGATCTTAGAGGGCTTTTCCAACCTAAATGATCCTCAGATTCTGTTATCTATGTGGGAAAGTGTAAAGCCCTATGATCTGGACTGAGACCTCAGCGGCAGCACCTGAAGCTACTTTCCCTTTTTTATTTTAATGCTTTATTTACATACAACAAAGGCTGCTCCAAGACAAGCCATCTGATCCTCAAGGCCTCCAAGCACTGCTCTGGGTTGGGTTCTTACAGTAAACTGGGTTTTAATCATACTTAAGCACTGAAAAGCCAAAGCGCTGCTGCTGTGCTTTCCTTCCTGCCCCTCCACGATCCATTTCTCCCCCGTGCCTCCCATGGTTTCCTTGGAAACATATGCAAGCTTAAATTGGATTGACATTCACTTAGTGGACAGATGGAGTTTAGAACAGCCTGAAATTCAAGGCTGAGTCTTGGGATCGTCACAGTAACAATACAAAACCCACCTCCGAAACCTTGTGGGGAGGTTAAGGATCACCTAATTATTCAGTAAGAGCTCAGAGGTGGCACCTCAGGAAGGTCAGCGCTCACCCATTGTTCTGCCTGAAAGCGCCGGCCAAGCACTCAACAACTTGTGTTGGGAGGGAAGGATTTAATTTTTTTAAGCGCTGAGAAAACAGGGAAGTTCTTAAGCACATTAGTGGTTTCAGGCAGCAGAACTGCTGCAGATCACACGCGGGCTGAGCACATACAGAGATGCGCCATCTGCACTGAAATTAAGCCACTCACATCTAAAACTTCATTCCTGGGCTGAAGTTACTCCAGGTAACTGGTGCTGACCCACTGTCCTCGAGAGGGGCAGGGTTTGTACTACACCTTTACAGCCCCAGAGGTGCCAGGACTGCACTTTCAGCAAAGCTGGTCATTTAATCTCAAGTAGGAATTATTCCCTGGCTCTTCTTTTTCATATGTGAAAAAATGGAAGTGGGAAGAAATGAAAATGCCTTTTTTTTTTTTTTTCAGGCTGGCTCAACAGTGCCTTCCCAATCACACTGTCTGTCCTAGCAAGAACAGAAAGGATTCACCTCTATCCAACCAAAACACAGAGAGGACAAGAAATCCCAAACAACTATATTCCTAGAGATCTTTGATGAAATCCAGCACCTAAGAAAGGGAAAGATGAACTGATAGGGCTCTCACAGGGGATGAGGGGACCAGCCAGCAGTTATTATTGCACATTCCTCCTCCCCAGGTGCTCTGCCCAGCATGTGCTTGGTACTGCCAGCACCACCTCCAAGAATTAGGGACTTGGCAGATTTGGGTTTACCAAGGCATTTTTAAGGAATAAACCCCCACACACCTGGTTCACTTCTGTTGCTTGTGCAATCTGCTGAAATCTATGGAATTCCCAGGTTGGGATTTACCTGCTCAAACCAGGATTTCCATACCTGTCCTGCCACCTAAGCATTTAGCCAGCATTTTAGGAAAATCTTTTTTATTTGTCTACACTTGACTGTAGCTGCCAAATCCTTTTCCTTTGCTATCCTGCTCACCTTGGAAAGAGTTCTGCATTCTCCTTACTCTGAGGCACCTCCAGCTTCCAATCCTTCCACTGATTTTGGCTGAGCTGAACAAAGGGACAAATCCAAACATACCTCTTTGCCTCTGTTTTTTCTTAATTAAAAATAAACTGATTGCTATCCACTAGTTCCCTCCATGAGCCTGCACTTTCTGTTTTCCTTCTTCCCAATATTCCATGTTTATCAATAGGTGATTATTGTAGCTTATTCTTCACGGTCCCCAAATGCTCTCCATAGCCCCTCCACAGATCCCTGGATGCTCTCTCCATCCCCACTCCTGTTCTTCTTCATAGAATCCTAACAGTAAAGCAGTGAGAATGAACTCAACCTGCCCACTGCCCTAACACAGCAAGCATCCCAAAGCTTTTCCAGGGATGTGGATCCTGATCCACTCCAGGGGCTAAGTTAAAACACTCATTAATTTAATGAACCTGCCAGGCAAGGATCCCATCCACCTGCTCTGCAGCCACTTGGCCACACTCCTTCCAGCCTCCAGAGTTCAACTCAACCATCTTTTCCTCTCATACCTGAAACTCCCCGTTTTCCTTCTCTATTATCAATTGAAGCCTATTCCAGGTATTCCACAGGCACTGAGAGACACAACGAAGCCTAGCAGCGGATAATGCTGTGCTGCGGGAAGGCAGCCGAAGCTCCTCATTACCCAAGCTTTCCACGGGCCACAGGCAGGAACAATAGAAGGCCAGGCACGGTGTACGGAGGAAGCAATGCCTGGCAATGGTGTACAAGGATGATAATCCAGACACTGAAAAATCAGCTGCCAGCATAGGGGTTTTATTCCAATCAATGAGAGGAAAATGCCTGCTTTTTGTTCCTAAGAGCATCATAAATAATTTGAAATACTGAGATACAGGCAGCTGCTAAAAGCCAAGACCTTTCTTTTAAAAAAAAAAACAACAAAAAAAACCAAAAAAAACCAGGCTGCTGCGCTGTAGAGTTTCAAAGCCGAGAACAAGAAAAAGTGCTGGAAGAACAATGGGTGCCAGTGAGCACGCCTGGGATGTGCCTCACAAAGAGGAAAAAAACTAAAAATTATCCTTTGCTTCAGTCACACCTTTGTTCAGGAGAACTGGGACAGGAAGAATGCAGCACCCGGCAGCATCATCTTATCCCTGAGCATATCACGTTTAACACAAATCCCAGTCACTCCACATGCCACTTCCTGGAGTGCTTCCATCCACAACAGGACAGTGCCCAGGGAATAGAGCAGGGGGAAAATTCCACCTGGGCTGCAATACTCTTGTCTGGGAAGGGCACAGAGAGACACAAGGCACACGGATCACAAAGCCTCCCTGTACCCAACACACTGCTGGGATGAGCTGACACCCAGTTGATCCACCAGACTCCTGTCACGGTGCCTGTGCACGTGTGATAGCAAACACTGCCCAAATTCCTGGCCAAAGATGCTCGGAATTTTAAATGGCACAGGAAGAATTACAAATCAAAACAATTCCAAGCAGCCCTAGATAAGATGC
Organism: Formicarius rufipectus; assembly: GCA_013399695.1. Classification (NCBI taxonomy): domain Eukaryota; kingdom Metazoa; phylum Chordata; class Aves; order Passeriformes; family Formicariidae; genus Formicarius; species Formicarius rufipectus. Next base: position 167,266 of record VXAU01003673.1, on the reverse strand, counting down.
AACCGTTTATCCACCTATAATCTCAGGCAGAGCTTTTATAAAAAGGTGGTAAAAGCAGCATTCCTGGCCCAGCCATGTGGGAAAAGCACAGTGCTCCTGCACTGAGCATGCTGTGCTCTTGGGGAGCTGTCACATAACCCTCCCAGGCAAGGGGAGTTTATTTAGCTGCACACTCAGCTAGACTCTGAAGGGGACGGCCCAGTGCCACTGGATTCACGGGTTATGTTACATGGCTTATTCCCACATTTTTAATTTAAGCAAAGACATGTCTATGTCTTTCCCCATCACCAAGAACTCAGCATTACGAAAAAGCACCACTCAGAAACCAGGCAAAAATCAAGAGCACCCTTCATATTACTTTTGACCCAAGTGAAGTTAATAAGCCACTCACCCTCTATGGAACATGTAATGAAATTCAATGTATACCAGCTGATAAAAAACAGCCATCCTCCTTTTCACCTGCTGTTCTCCAAAAGCAGAGCAGCACTGCTACCCCTACTGAGGGGCTTCCACCATGATTTAACTCAAATAACAATTGTATAATTTCCAAAGAACAACACTGAGAGATTAGGTTTTACAAAGAGGTTCCATTTTCTCAGCTGACTGCAGCTCTTACACCTCATCAGCTTTCCACACTGATTTTACGTAGGTTTCACATACATGGCAAGAGAAAAAATTAACATGGAGCAGTTAAATTAAATTCCAATGACACAACGTGGAGCCAGAGAACAGGGGCCAAATGTATTAGTTCTTAATCAGATTTATATTTACTAATGACATCCTTGGATTTTTCTCTTTAATAACATCAGTCTCTCATTTTACTTTATGGCAGGATAAAGTTTTCCAGTGTCCTGTTCTTCTAATGGAAGGGGGGGTTTATTCTCATGTGAAATATCATTGTGACTCTACTTCATTCTGCTTTATTATAATAAAGCTTCATGCTAAAATAGTAAATCTGGGCAGCCAGTGGACAAAGGCCTATGGCATTCATTGCCCCATACAATCTCAGTTCTTTCTGTCTTTTAAGAAATAAAACCAGTAGTATTACATTTAAGTGTTTTCCCCTTTTAAAGAATATCAGGTGCCAGCACAAGTGCAAAAGCGGGTTAAATCATGATGGTCTTGTTAGAGATAATTTATTCCCTCAGAGCAACAATCTGGCCATGAATTTTAATATTTTTTGCCATTAAAATCCATGTCTTTGGTGTGAATGAAAGAGGAGCTGCAACGCTGGACAGCACTGCTGAACAACGCAAAGTCTCCAGTCCTCATGCTGAAACACAGGGCACAATTTCTGAGTACCCTTCACAAAACATCCCCGCCTTCCCCCACACACCTTCATACACAGGCTGTATCCAGAAGCTGTGATATTTTCCAGCTTTTGCACTGGGAGAAGAAGCTGAAGCCTGTCCCAAATCTGCAGCTGGGAATATAACATGCAGCTCACCTTCTGATGTGAAGCAGGACAGCAAAACTGTTGGGATTGCTGTGTGTCCCTCACTGTCACACACCAGCCACCACGGCCTCTGCCAGCCCACAGCTTGTGTTTGCAGCTATTTCAGGTTTATGACTCCTTTGGGGTGTTCATTTTCTGGGGGGTTTTTTTGGGGTTTTTTTTGGTTGGTTGGTTTGGGGGTTTTGTTTGTTTGTTTTAGTTTTTTGGTTGTTTTGGGTTTTTGGTTTTCTTTTTTTTTTTCCCTTTTTATTTCCCAGTTATCTGAACCACTGCTTGTTTATTATTATTAACATGAGAGTTGTAACTTAATTAGTCTGGCTGGTTGGGCATGACACCAGGGTTGTTCTGTTACTACTTCAACAGGGTGTATTGACGTGGTTAAAAGAGATCGCAGAATCACTGAGCTTGGAGAAGAGCTCCAAGATCGAGTCCAACCTATGACTGAATTCCACCTGGTCACCCAGACCAGAACACTGAGTGCCATGACCAGTTCCAGGAATGGAGATACTACCACCTCCCTGGGCAGCCTCTCCCAGTGCCTGATAACCCTTTCCACAAAAAAAATTCCTTCTGATATCCAAATGGGGACAACCAACTGGGGGATGAGGCAAAAACACCCCCACACAGCTACTTTTGGATGTGATATTTGCACATCTGGGTACACTCTCCTGTTTTTGCTGTGCAAGGTATCGTTGCTCACTCATTTCTCAGCAATCTGAATGCTATGCCAAGCAGTAAACATGCTGTTGCTTCCCATTCCTAATTATTTTTCAGTTGTTTACTTTGGACAGATTTGCTGCTAAGGACTTATTTTCAGTGCTGCAGCAGTATTACAAACGCATTTGTTGAAGGGTGGATTTCCCCCAAATCCCAGCAGGCACTCCCTAAATCAGATCTCCCTGGACTCATCCAGCACACACTTCCCATAGATACTGAGTGACACAGCAGAGATTAACACCATCACAGCACATAAAATTGACCTGCATAACCTCAAATACAACAAAGTATCACCTCAACAGGAGAAAGAGCTTTCCATGGAGGGTGGCAGACCATTGGAACAGCTTCCCAGGGGGATCATGGAGTCTCCCTCTCTGGAGACATCCTAAAACTGCTTGGATGTGTTCCTGCGTCTCCAGCTATAGGTGGGGATGATCTCCAGAGGTCCCTTCCAACCCTAACTGTCCTGCCATACTAGTTAAAATGCCAAATAAACTCAAAGGCTGACAGAACGGAGACAGAAAGGTGATGCACATGAGTGGCAAGAAAGACAGAGCACCAATGTTCAACTGAATTACTGAGTTGGATGAGAAAAACTCAGAGGCCTGAGCAACTTTGTAGCAGAAATTTTATTTCTGCTACAAGACCCAAGGCTATGACCCTTTTCCCCCCAAACTCTACATTTCTAAGTGGCATGTTATTGTCCTGTGCAACTGCCACCACCAACACCCAGCAATCAGCACACCCAGAAAGGATCTGCTCTCCCAAGTTCAGGGAATTATTTTCCCCCACAAGTTTGGTGTTTTCCAGCTGGTTTTACACCTATCAATGATGTTACACTTCTCTGTTCTGCTCCAGAAGAGCAGCTGGAAAGAACTGTTGGAAATACTGCACTGAATTAATAAGGAAAACAAACAGAAATCAATGTTTAAATCAAAAGTGTGCTGGTAAATCAGACTAACACACGGTTTCCTACCCCCAGCAAATATTTAGACAGCTCCAGATGAAGCTAGGGAAGGATTCAGGTAGCCAGAACATGCCAAACATGAAGGATGGCTCAGGATGAATACGTGAGCAGGATATCTCTGCTGAAGTGATCAGCAGCATGCTGGTATTTAAATCACATTAAGACTTCAAAAGCATTAGTCTATCATGCAGCTCATGGCACTCCTTCCTGCGACCACAAGGACTGGAAGCCCTCAAATCACCCCATGATTCCCCGGGAACACCAGAAAGCTCCTCAGCATGGCAAACTGATGGACAGATCAATCAGGCGATCAAAAGCCCAGCAAAGCCTCTTGCTTTCAGCTTTGCCTGCTCCTCACAACGATGACTTCAGATGGAGCACAGGGGTAACTGGATTCCTTAAAACAAAACACAACCACAATCTCTTTCTGATAAGCATTTCGTGGAGAGAGAGCGGAGAGGGAGAAGCAAGTGGAAAAGGTCCCAAATGCTTGTATTTTTTAAGTTTTCACGGCTGCTCCTGTGGAGCAGAGGGATCCTTGCAGCTCCTGGTGCCGGGGTGTAGGGATCCCTGCGCTGACGCTGGCTCCCGAGCAGGTGCCCAGGGAGTACTTGCTCGTCTTCCCGAGATCTGCCCAGTCACATGTGCTGGCTCCTGCGCCTCGTAGAAGCAGCTGGAAAACAGGGAGCCAGCAGAGCTGCCTCCATTAGGAGCCACCGCTACACAAAAGAAGAGGAAACAAGCCCTCGGCCACCAGGGCTGCCGGCAGGAAAGGAGAGGTGTTCGGGGCCACGGGGAGCTCACAAGTGGGGAAAACCACGATGGAAACGGAACCTGCTCCGCTGTCCCCCGGAGAAGCTCGATGGCACCTGCCCGACAGGGACAGGGGGCTCACATGGCGTCACCTCAAGAAACCACCGGGAACTCGACGGACTCACCTGGTCCGCCACCAGCCACACGGTCATGGGGCTCATGACCCCGCCAAAACACCGACCCCAGCCAGGCCATCCTGTGCCAACTCCCAGCCAGGCAGCGCCGGGTCTGCCCCGACAGCCGGTGGGGCCACGGACAGCAGTAGGTCTCCCCGGGGACCGCCTCCGAGCCGGTGACGCCGAGACTAGCAGCACCCAGGACCATGAGCCCCTCAACTCCCGAGAGTCCCCCTCCGCCGCCTTTGTGCTCCCCGAGCGGCCGGGGCGGAGGGCCAGGGGGCTCGGCGGGGCCACTCCGATCCCGCACTAGCGGGACCGCGCGGGGTAACGGCGGTCCGGCCAGGCCCAGCCGCCGCCGAGCCCGCGGTGCCCTCCCGGCGCTCCCTCGTCGCCGCCGCCGAGGGAAGTTCCCGGTGACCCCGCGCCGGCCCCCTCCGACCCCAACCCCCCGGGGCGGAGGCGGCACCTGCTCCCGGGCCCAGCGGAGTTCCCGGGGGCGGAGGTACGAGGCGGCGCCGCGAAGGGACTCACCGGGAAGCTGCCGCAGGCCCCGGGAGGAGAAATCCAGCGGCGGGAGTGCCGCAAGTCCCGGGCT
>VXAU01003673.1:60816-162497 GCA_013399695.1 Formicarius rufipectus | reverse complement strand
CAATCACCGCCGCGCCCGCCCCCGCCCCTGCCCTGCCCCCCACTCCGCTGACGGAGCCCCTCGGCACGGGGTCACCTGCCCGTGGCACGGGGTAACCGCCCCCCTCGGCACTTGGGAAGCCCCCGATGGCTGCGGTTCCCTCACAGGCGTGAGGCGGCCCCTCGCCCTGGCAGGGACTCTCCCACCGCAGGTTCCTTAGAGGCGCTCCGGGACGCTCTCGCACCTCCGGGGTGCGCCCGAATCGTCCCGGGGACAGCCACAGTTAAACCAAGTGCCCTCATCCAAACTCTGGTAAAGTTCGGAGTCCTGTGCGCTCGGCAGGAGTCCCACAGGAAACTGCTAGTGGGGAGAGGCATGAGGCACGGAGAGGTAGGCGCCCATCATTCCCACCTTGGGATGAACATTGGAAAGGCCACAGACTTTCCTTGGCTGTGATGCCCTCTGAGCAGACCCGTGACCTGGCACCGGGGAAATACTCCATTCCATTTCAGGGGGGAAAAGGCCAAAAGGAAATTCTCAGGTGTCCCAGAGCTTCCCCACATAGCCTGTCCCCACTGGAACACACCGTGCCCATGGTCTTCATGGGTCAGCGACCGTGTCTTTATCTCAAACAGAACATCTGGAAGTCTCCATAGTCTCCTCAAAAGTCTCCATATTCTCCTCCCTGGGGCACAGTGACCAATTTGTCCTATTTTTCTTAAACCTGGGAAACCTCTGAGGAGAAACTGGCACATGGAACAAGTAACTCATGGGGCACTAGGAGACAAATACACACAATGAGGGCAAGACCCCAAGAGTTTGCTTGAAATGCAACGAAACCACAGGAAACTTGGGAGGCTAAAATAATTCCTGCCTTGTTCTGGTGGTCCTCAGTCCACAGGGGTCTTGCAAACAGCAGGATCAACCACTGGTATGATTTTTGTGGGTTCTGGATGTTACACAGGAAAAGACTGAGGGAAAATTCAGCTATTTGGAGACACTGATTCTTGAAACAGATACCTGTCACTGGTGAAGCAGCAGGGAAAAATCAATATCCTTAACAGCGACACCCCTGGGAGCCCTCGAAGTGCAAAATGGCAACTTTCCTTAAAAACACTCTGATACTGTTCAGGAGTTGGACAATCCTTGTGGGTCCCTCCCACCTCAGGTTTTTCTGTGATGACCCCATTTCAGAAATGCCACCTTTGGCTGAAACTTTTCCAGGCTCCATTTAAGGCAGTCAGGCATCACCAAGAGCTGCTCCATGGGCACAAGGGTGCTTTTTCCTCAGATGAGACCTGCTCTCCACCTGGAAAGAAAAGGCAGCTTATATTGCTGCCAAAGTGCTCTCTAAAAATTGTATTTTAGGGGAGGTCTTCCTTCTGCTGTGAGCCATAGAAATGGGAGGGGAGACCACAGCACTGCTGAGACCAGAGCGAGTTCAGTTCTGGTGTAACACAGAGCACTTGCTCCAGTTGTTAGAGGTGTTCAACTGACTTCCCAAATCTATCCCCTTGGACTGCCATAGCTAAACAGAGTGATATCTGGGGCAGTAAAATGAAGAATCTGAGAATTCTGAAGTTCTAAATCCACCCTACAACTCCAGCAATGAACTCAGTGTTCTAGAGGGAAATATTTGGGCAAAAGTCATGCTGAAGTTCAATGATAAGTGTTATTTAACAGCTACTTTTGGGGGGAAGGAGATGGAGGTGAGGCTACATCCTCTCTTCCAGGTGTTCAGAATTAGGAGAACATCTGGAGCACAGGCAGGTTGAGTATGGGGCACTGTGTGCTCCAGAGCTGCACAAGAGTAGGAAGCACAACAGAGCCATCTGCAGAGCTCCCTCTCTTTTGAGAAACTAATGAAGTGAGGCCTTTCCTTGTCCTTTTCTCAGAGGGATGAGGGAGAAAAACGGGAAGCAAATTGCTGATTCCAGAACAATATGGCTGTGTCTACCAGGCTTCAGCCTGTCAGCTTGGCCAGTTTGGGCTTTTTTTCCCCTCATTAGCTGGGAATAACAAACCACCAAAGCCCTGACAGAAGATCTTCCTACTCCAAACTCTGATGTGTTTTTTTGGGAAAGGGACGACATCTAGTGCTATGGATTTCCTGAACAGCAGCACAACAGAGTTCTATGTCCCCATCTTACAGTCTGGACTGTAGCAGCAACTGGTTGAGGTACATGTTGGTAAAAGGGGTTGTAAAGCCTTATGGCTGTTGGGGGAGCTGGGCCAGGAACAAGCAAGGATTAAGGGATTGTTACTCATTGCCCCCCTCACCTCCACAGGTGTTGGGATGGGGGAGACACACACACAGCTGAGCCAGTGCTAAAGGGAAAGGAAGGGAAAAGAGGATTTCACCATTAGCATAGGGAAAATAGGGAAAAGGGCCTTTGCATTTCTTGACCCTGAGTTTCAGGAGTAAAAGCTGAATTTGTCCCACAGGAGAACAGGAAAGAGCTCCAGCATCTCACTGCAGGTTGAACTGGGAGAAGGTCATCCCAGAGCACACTCGGAGCTCTCCAACCTTAGGGAGCAACTGTGGAGAATTTTAAAAAGTCACAGAAAATCCAAGAAGAGGAAAAATCCCCCAGCAGTGCTGCAAGGACAGAGAAAGGGAACCTTGAGTTCCTGTATCCGTGCTGTTTTAACCCAAGTGGGGAGGTAGTGCATCTGTGAGAATGCAACACCAGAGCTTCCTGCACAGTCACAAACTGATGGAGAGCTCCCATTCCACAGGCACTTCCAAACAGGCATGGGAGCTTAAGCAACAGCCTTAATCCAAGTAAGCTGACACACTAAAAGCAACCTTGTGGTGAATCTTGCTCCAGCTGGTTCCTGAGCCAGTCCTGGGAAAGGACTTGGCAGCAGGGAAGAGCTTGGCACATCTGGGAAGGGGAGGATGGCCAGCCCCACTTTCCCAAACAGCCTCATGGCTGCTTTTGGGGGATAAACTCACCCCTGGATCTTGGCAGCTGGGGCTTTACATGATCCCTCCCTGGCTGTAGGGACAGGGCTGGGTTTAAAAGTCTTTATTTCAGCACATCTCTGCTGCATCCAGTGGAGTTCCCACCTTTTCTAGGCATCTCCACCAAGAAACATCCTCAAATCCAAACCAGTCTCCACAGAAAAGGTGCTGGTGCTGCACTGGCTCTGGAGGCAGAGGTGAGTTTCAGTGGCTCCCTCCTTTCCTTCCTCCTTCAAGGACTGACCCAGTAACTACAATAGGCCTAATGAATCCCTGGTGGAGCTCCATGGACTGCCCTGGAATTCTATTACACCAAAAAGTAAATTGGCTGTGAGTGTTCAGGTCTGCAGGAACCCAACTGTGGTTACACAGGAGGCTTCCTCCAAGATTTCTGTTTAAACATCAGCATTTGCTTGTTTTCAGCTGGGTGAAATATTCCCCTTTTTCCATCAGAAGAAGTTGGGAGGGATTCAAGCTGGAGGAGAGGGCTCTACCAGCACAGAGGTGTCATACAGGATCTCCTTCTCTACCTGGAAAAATCCAGATTACTGTATTTGTGTCTTAGGGAATCATCTGCGTGTTTTTAGTGCTGTTACTGCTACAAAGGTTTAATTTATAATTTAATTTATTTTAGTTTTAGAAAGGTTGATGCTGTTTATATCCAGTGATATTGTCTATGAAGCAGCAGTGCCATGGAAGTTCAAGCAGAGGAAAGGGGATTGCTGTGTTGTATTTCTTATTTCACTTCTCATCTTAACACTTTAAAGTGCATTAGTGAGGAATATATATGTCTAAGTTTAGAGAACTTAGAAAAATTTNGGGGGGGGTGGTGGATGGGAAGAAAGGCTCCGGTGTGTCCCTCCGAAAGGCTCGGGGCTGCTGGTCTCGGGCTGGAGCTTCCGATGTAAGAAAAGTTCTCCCACGTCTAGGATGGGCGCCGCTGGCTCCCTCACAGAAGGCCCGGTGTAAGGGGCCCCCCGGCTAGCGATGTCGTCTCTGTCTCTCTCTCTCTCGGGCAAAAGTCAACAAACAGTCCCAAAAAATCAAAGCTTTGTAATCCACAGGAAAGGCAAGAAAGAAACCCAAGACTCCGGGGTTTCTCCCTCCACCGTCTCTCCACTGCCGACTCCTGTTGCCCACTCCCCAAAAACCGTGTGCCACTCTCCCCCACCCTTAAGCATGGTACTCTTGGTTCTTTTGTTAGAGACAAATGGCCCAGGCGAGGACAATTCACTCCTCATTGTGAGGGTGGGGGAAGAAAAATTCCTTTAGAACCTGAACCTATAACAATATAAGATATGTAATTTATTGATGGAGGGAAAAGCAAAGGGACAATGAGAAGAGCTTGGTGGGGACCAGCATAGACAGGAAATGAAACTGAATCAAATTAAAGCAGAAAATCACAGGACTGAGAGGTAAGAACATCCCTGAGTGTTATAGATGGAGGTGGATGTAGGTGTGTGCTTCAGTGTATTGCAAAATCAGGATTAAGAGCAAGGACTCTACTTTGTGAGCTGGTCCTGGCAGACAGTGACAAACTCCCACACACAGGAAGGATAAACGTCCTGCCTTGAATTCCCAAGGAAGCCATTATTTTATAGAGTGTGATTCACAAAACCAGGGAGGCTGCAGGGATCACAACACAAAACACATGTCCCAGAAACCCAGGATGGGAAAGCAAACAGCAATTATGGGACCATCTGTGCTGCGGGATTGGTCTGTGGTGACCCACTGAGGGACGTTGGGCTGGGGGCAGTGATTGAGCTGTGCTCAACTTGGGAAAATCAGTGGGAGCAAACCTCTGGCTGCATGTACACCTCTGAGCAGTGGCTTCTCTCCTTGTGCAGAATTAATTAAGGAAAACCCTAATAATAAATCTCGAAGGCACTTGCTCAGCTAATCTTCATTTCCATAGGAAACAGCTGCATCAAAAGGCAATCTCTACCCCTTTTTCATATACCCGAGGTGGATGGAAGCTCCTGCCAGCACACAGACATGGGGACAGGGACATTCCTTGGTGGAAGGGATGTATCTGCTCCTCCATGGTCCTGCCAGCACAGAGACAGAGACACTCAGGTGTCCCAGGTGAAATCCTGGTTCAGGAGTCAGAGGAGACTTTTGGTAGCCAGTGAGCATACAAAACCATCCACCCCACCTGTGTTGGGAGCAAAGGTAGAAGACGGTTGAAAGCCACACAGCACCCATGGAATCTCCAGGTGAGTTTTGTACCCATTCCTAATGTAGATATTTTTCCATGTGTAAAGGAAGTGTCAGTGCTGGATGCTTTACTCTCACCTTGTGCCAGGCTCCCAAAGATGCCCAGCACCCTGAGGGCCACGTGGGGATGTTTTCAGCCCTGATGTTTGGTTTTCACTCCTTATTTTCAGCAGCTGGAGGGCAGGGAGGGAATAACATCTTTGTGGGTTTTTCAAGAAAAAGCTTCAAAATGCTCATTAAAACAGTGATGCCTTGGTGTTGGGGGGAAATAACACCCACATCTCTGCCCAATTTCAGGGATTGGGGGTGAGTTTGGGCTCAACACCCCCAGTTTACAGCTGCTGTACCTCCATCCATCGCTGGCCATAAGTCAGGCACCTGACAAGGTTTGAAGTTTACTTGTGCAAATCTCCCTCTTAAGGACATGGTTAAAGGTTGCCTTGGTAGTGGAATGGTTGGACTTGATGGTCTTAAAGGTCTTTTCCAACCTAAATGATTTGATGATTGTATGATAATCCTATTAGTACTAACATAGGCTTCGTGGCTAAATCCTTGCATTCTGCACAGAAATGGAATCCCTAAGGGACTGGCTTAAAATAACAAATACTTGGAAAGAGAGAGGCAAGACCAGAGAAGGGTTTGTCCAGGCATGATGGCCCCTGTGAAAAGCTGATCAGGAGTGCTCAGGGATTTGGAGCTGCTGGAGTGTTGTCTGGGCTGGGGATGGAGTCAGATCTGGAGGGTGTGCAATTAGCTGGGGCAAAGGCTGCATCCTGGGTGGGGAGCACCTCCTTCATCTCCCATCCTACACCTCTCCTTATTTTTGTTTGATTACAATGAGAGAGGAAAAGGAAAGGAGAAAAGGAAGGGTCAGTCCATGATTTCCTTCAGACTTTGAAGCAGAGGATGAGTTTTGAGGGACATGGGCTGCATGGGGCTGACAGGGGACGGATCACTGAGCAAACGCTTGTGCTGTAGAGTGAGCATGGAGAAACCCTGCACAGACACACCACAGCAGGGAAGGAACAACAATTCCCAGAAAGATGGAAAAGAGTCAGAGCCACCATGGCCTGACATGCTGAGGTCCTGTCCACATGTCCAAGGGCAGGGTCTTCCCATGAGATGGAGTGAGGGATGATAAGCGTGCAGGACAATCAGAGAGCTGCTGCAGATGATTTGTGGCCTATGGTTGCACATGGCCACAGCCCTGGGCTCAACCAGAGGCTTATCCCAGCGTCCTGGCTGCTGTAGCCCATGCAAAAATAGTCATCAACCCAAATATCCTCATTAGATTCTCACATGAGGACTTGCACTCCACTGAAGTATTCCTGTGGTGGGAAGATCTCTGCTCTTCTGAGATGTGAAGGTACCCAGAGTACAGGGAACTTAAATTCAGGAGACCCTGGATGATACTTGGCCTCACATGTATTTTATTCCTCTGAGGTGTCTGTGAAGGGAATTGGTCGCAGAGTTTTGCTCCTGTCCCAGCTCAGAAACCCCCAAAGGATTCACTCTCATCCTGGGAACGAACCAAACTTAGAAAAGGTGGGTAGTTCACACTGTTTGGACAGAGCCTTGGGTCAAACCCCATTTACTCTGCTATTACTGTTCATTATTCCCTCCAGTGGTACCCTGGATGTCTGAGCTGGGATCTGCCTAATCCCATAAAGCCCGGCTTCTCCTCATGCCAGAATGGGGAACAAAGTCATAATTCTTCTTTCACAACCTCCCTGGCTGTTGCCATGGGAATGATGCAATGTTCCCTGATCCTGAGGCTGCACTCCTGCCAGTGCAGGTAGGAGAAGCCACTTTCCCAAGGGAAGAGTGCCTTGGATTGAGTGCTGTGCTTTCACTATTAGCCAGGGAAGTTACGGATTGCTCCATCAAAGTAACGGCACTGTGCCTACAGGGGACCTGGTTTCCTTGAAGACCCCAACCTGTGCCCAGGCTTAGGCAGGATCGAGAGAAGACTTGAAGTATAAAAATTGCCTTGAAAATAGCCTCTGGGAGTGCTGAGGATGCATTTGGGAGTGAAGGATGATGGGGTAAAGAACCTGCCATTACTGTGGTCAGATGTTGCTCCAGCCCTGCTTTTATCCCCCCAAAAAGCAGGGAATCAGGGCACTGGTCTGCTTGGTACCTTGGCGCAGGTCCTAGCTAGCCCCCATCCCATAAAAGCATCTTTCCAAGTTCATTGAGGAGAAGTTGCTAAAAAGTGTCACTTAGAGTATAAAGTTCAGTTTTCCTTGGGGAAATTTGGAGCTGGATGAACTTTCAATGCTAAAATGGGGAACAAGGTGGGTCCTAATGAGAGCCTCATCCAAAGCTGGGGAGATAAAACTGATTAAAAGTCACCCCTTTTCCTTTTTCCCGTACTTGTTTGCCTTCTAGAAACCCCAATAAAACCAAGGTCCTTAAACCCACAGATGGCTCACTCCTTCCTCTTCTTGAGGCTTCAAACCTTAATATGAAAATCCCATCAATGCATGTGTACTCCTATCCTTTTCTCTAAATTTGGGTCTGAACATGTGGATCATCTCTGTACCAAACCTCATTGTGTTGTTCTCCAATGCAGCCTTGGACCACCTGGTGCCTTCCCACCCAGCAGTGAGGTTTTGTGGTGTCTAGGGAAATCCTTTCTACTGCGCAGAGACTGGATTTGGAGAACTGACTGGTCCCTCTCTTTAAATCAATGTCCTTAAGCCAGGGAGATGGAAGGCAGGGGATCAAGCAGGGTACTGGTGTGGGGGGAAGTCCCTCACTGCCAAGACTAGAGCTAGCAGTGGCGTGAAGATAGAACTTTCCAGCAAGCTGTGATGCACGGTGGGGTCTGTGTCCAGCCCAAACAGTCTGCTTTTCTTCCCAAAATGTTACACTAGGTCTAAACTCAGGATATGTCCCATTTGTGGCTACTTCCTCATCTGCTCACTCAGTTTCATCGTCAAAGAGGAGTTTGATGTGACCTCTGTGTGACAAATGCATGCTAGCTCTTTTGTCACTTGGTTATCTGCCCAGTGCTTCAATAGATCTAAAACCCTCACATACTCCAGAAGCTTCCCAGACATCAAAGCACAGCCAAGCACCGGGTAATCCCTTTGGTCTTCCTAACATTTGGGAAGAGGAGTGAGAGTTCTCAGCCTCTGGGGGGTGGGATGTCTGAAGGCTCGGAAATCACTGGATCCTGAAGTTCTTCAGCATCTGCAATGCCAAATGCTGAAGCACAGAGGTTTCTAAACCCCCTCCAACCTCCCCTTCCCCATCCCCTCTGCTGCTCTCCCCCTTACTTCTGTCTCTCCAACTCTGCCCTCCACCAATGATGGAAACATTAGTAGATGAGAGAGGAGTTGCTAAATCAAGTATTTCTTTCCAAAGCTCTCTTTATTTGCTATGAACACAGGGAAGCACTGCAAATAACCAACGTGGTTTAGAGGGTTATGGCTCTGTGGTAAAAGCAGGGACTGAGAGCACATCACACCTCAAAACCGAATCTCCAGCCAGGAATTCTGTGGCAGCTTGTTGTTGTTGGCTAGACTTTGTGAACGAAGATTTTTGGGATAAGCCTGCACAATTGATTTTTTTTTTTTTTTTTTGGTGAGGCACAGTGGGCGTGGAACTGGCCCCTCCCCCTTTACTCCTGAGGTTCATTTTGCCACAGCCGAGCACGCTCGGACTGTGACAGCGAGTTCCTCGGGATTCGAACCGGCGTCCTCAGCGGAGGAGCCGGCTCCAGAGAGCAACAAAACCTGAGAAGTGAGTGTGAAATGCTCCCCTCTCACTTCTTTTAACATCCATCTGAGAGCAGGTAGGATGTAAAAATCCCCCCAGCCTTTGGTGAAATGGGGGAAAAAATGTGACTTGCACACAGGAGGGGCATTAAATCACCATGAACTCTCCTGGCATCTCTCCTCCTGAGCCATTGGAGCTGGGTCCACTACACCAGCCCATCTTTGCTGTGTTTATAATCCTTAATTTCTGATTTTGACACCTGCACTATGTTTCATGAAATTTTAAAGCTAATGCTCTGCCAAACTTAAATGGCAGCAGAGCAGATGTTTAAGTGCAGCCAAGGATGAATAGATGATGAGGTTCGTGGCTGCATGGTGAAGGAGGGAGAGGCTGAATGGCTCCAAATGGGGAGTTAATTGATTTAAATGACATTGTCCATTGGTGTCACCTGGGATCATCGCTTTTGGCACAGGCAGAAGAGATGCAGCAATTAAAGGCCCTGGTCTGATTAGAGCAGTGACTTGCCTATGAGCAGCCCTTGCTCAGCCTGTTCTTTTTGGCTGCTCTGTGCATTTTCTGCCTCTTTATCCCACCTTGATACCAGGCAGGGAGAGGAAAATGAGGCTGGGTTTGGTCTTGGTCCACCTGTAGTAGAGATGAACCTGTTCAGGTTATCCTGGGCTGCTAGGAGGGAGACAGATGCCATATGAAAGTACCTGCAGAGGCAATATATGAAGCATTAAAAAGTTTTTTAATTCCCCAAAGAAAAGCATAAGAATCATGGATGGTTGGCTACCAAGTCCAGACCCAGCAGCACCAAACTGTATTTTAACCATGAGATGAGTCAAAAAATGACAGTGACTCAGAAGCCCACAGGATTTTTTGCTCTTCTCTGCTACAGACAACCCTGATGACCCTAGACAAGTTTCTTCCCCGCTTAGCACAGATCATCCGATGGGTGAGGTGCTCACCTGGCAGGGGTAAATTGATTCACTTGGCAAAGCCACAGCTATGGAGTTGATTATTCCCTGGGCTCCCAAGAGCTTGCCAGTCCATAAGCCCTCCCTCCCTGAGGGACACTGCAGCTGATCCTGCCCTCTGCCCCTCCCAGAACCTAGGTTTTGGGGGTTAGCATCCCCCTATCTCTTGCAAATAACAGCCCAGAGGTGGGACCTGACAGAACTCATGGCATTTTTTACATTTCACCAAAACCAGCTGCTTTGCAACGCAAACCAGCTGTGCTATGGCATGTTGGCTTTTCGATCACCTGCTTGTCCGTGGCTGCTGACAGCTCCTGGCAGGAGCTCTATGCTGGAGCACAGCCTCCCTCCCTTGCATCCAGCTCAGGAGCAAAGGCAAATTAAGTGAAGGACAGGAAGCAAAGGATTCCTGCTCCTGAGGATCACTCTGAGGATGTTCACCTCCAGCCTGACTCAGGGCTGGGGGCAGAGGAGTGGGGGATCTCACGGTACTGCTGCTAGCAGCAGTTTTGGGGCACTCAGGGGTGTTGAGGTTCTGACCTATGTGCGTTTCCTAATGCCCCAGAATAGGGGTGGTTGGCATATGGGGCCACTGATCCAGTACCAGCCCCCTTGGCCCTGCAGACACCCATGGCATACAGTCTATTTCCATCCCTCCAACAGCTGCAGAAAAACACCCTACTGCCTCTGTTTTGGGAGGCAACTGCAATGCAGGGCTGGAAAATACCCCTCCAAGAAGTCCCAGCTCTGACACCAAACAGTCCCACACTGGGGCAACAGCACAGGAGGAGGCTGTGCTTGTGCCAAATCTCTCAATCCACTGAGACACTTCCAAAAACTTCCTGTTCCGCTCTCCACCCCTGCTCCATGTGGAAAAGGCTCATGCAGAGGCAATGCTCCATGAGTATGTGCTGAGCAGGGTAATTTAGTCCTTGTACAGCCCTGAGGATCTGGGCTCACATCAAGGTGCAATCAGCACCTCTGGGTGATGGCACCAAGTGATCCAAGTGCCACTCTGTTCCTCATGCTGCAGGGCACATCTTTCTGTCACTCGCCCTGCCAGAGCAGGCTGTGCCTTGGAGCAGAAGGATCCTGGAATCCCAGAATCACTGAGGTTGGAAAAGATGTCCCAGACCATCGAGTCCAACCTGTGACTGATCCCCACCTTGTCACCCAGACCAGAACACTGAGTGCTACATCCAGTCATTCCTTGGACACCTCCAGGGATGGGGACTCCACCTCCTCCCTGGGCAGCCCCTTCCAATGCCTGACAACAATTTCTGTGAGGAAGTTCTTCCTGAAGAAGAACTTCACCTTCACCTTCATCAGTGGTGAAGGACAGGGTGTCCTGCAGCAGCACTGCCTCAAAATTTCAGGTCTGGGGGGACATCACCTCCCCACTCTCATTGTGGCAGCTGAAGGCTTGGGGAGAGCTTGTGCTCTTCAGGGGTTCAGGATCACCTCATCTCTCCTGGATTCCTTTGGAATAACAGATCCCCACAGCACCCGAAGAGCCACGTGCCAAGAGGAGCTGGCTGCTGTCCCGACCCTGCCCCGTAGCTCCCACCTCCCATCGGTGCTGGGCCGCTGCCATTCCCTTCAGCGAGCGGTGCTCCAACCTTTTTCCCGCCCATTCAGGCTGACAACTGGCCCTCAGGATCAGCTGCTTGTTGCTCAGCATTAGCTTTTCAGCAAACAGCAGGTGCAAGAGGGACAACCCCAGGCTGTGCTACAGTAATCTCACAGTCCCTCCACACCCCCCTCACACAATATTGTCCCCTCAGCTCAAGAATGTTTTTGTCTCCCCTTCACAGTTGTGAATTGTTGTATAGAAAACTCTTTCTAATCTTGTTGCAGGGCTGTGGCCAGAAGGAGCGGGTGCCTCACTTCAAGGGGAGCGTGGCCAGCACAGCTGTGTGGGAGGAGCAGGCAGCTGCCAGCAGGACACAAGGACCCTGTCCTCTCTGCCTGCACCCGTGGCTGTAGATACATGTGGCTTTATGGGCTCTCACCTCCACCCTGGCAGAGAAACCAGCTCATCACCCACATGTGGGAACATGGCAGTAACACAGCAGCAGGTCCCTGTTGTGTTACCCCTGGTTAACTGAAGCAAACCCTGCCTTGGGTCTATGAGGGGGCTGAAAGGCCAGTGGGGATCTGATCAGGCAGAGGTTCTGAATAACAAATACATCATGCTGGGCTGTGGATGGGATGCAAGGAGGGAGGCTAATGAAAAGGGATGGAGCAATGAGTCACACACTGCTTGGGCATCTCTGCAGATCTTGGCCTCAGCACATCTCTGTACAGTGAAATCAGGAGTCACTGACACTTCCATTATGTGTCACCCTGTACTGAAATCACTTAAAGCCCAGAGTTGGAGGGAAGCACCATCTCCCCAGGGGTTATCAAAGCCTCCCTTCCCCTCATGGACCAGCCCCACAGGCAAGAAACCACATACTCTGTCCCACATGCACACAGTCATGAGCACAAACACACTGCCCTAAAAACAGGGAGAGAGTTCCTGTCCTCCCCTGGAAAAGGCAGTGGGACAGAGCAGCTGGGAATCCCAGCAGGACTCCAGAGGGGTTTCTGGGAGGGAAACCATGGCACCCTGCTTCTCCCCAGGGACAACCGCTGCCCTGCCCAGAGTGCTGCACAAACACAGGTCCCTCTCCCACATCCTGCACCTCTTGATGTGGTTTGACCTTGCTTAACAAGGCAAGATTTGCTGTGTAAACATAGCCCAGCCCCACAGCCCAGCCGTGGCTCCCAGGGCTGAGGGGCTGAAAGCCCAAGTGGCCCACTGTAGCCCAGAACCCTCCACAGCAGCTTTTACCTCAGAGACAGATTTTAACACAGGGCATTTGGTGCGTTTCTAAAGCAAACAGCTCCCTTACACTGTGGGCAACCTCACAAACACCAGCCTCTGCTAAACTCCAGTTTTGGACACCTTGGAGGAGCTATGCTCCCTTCTGCCCAAAGCAGCACAAGGCAGGATCCCACACATGTCACAGCCCATCTTCCCCTTACATCTTCCACTTTCCTTGAGCTTCTGTATCAGTGGCAGTGCCCCACCTCAGTATGATCCCAGTTTTTCTACCTCAAGTTAACTTTTCTTGCAAACAGTACAGAGAGGATGCATGGAGCAAAAGGGATCAATTAAGAAGTAAGTTAATAACAAGTTCCTGGCTGCAGCAGGATGAGGAATTTACAGCTCCTTGCAGTTGAGATGCTGGAGGATTGCAGAGCTGCAGCACCTCAGGCAGGGGGACACAGTCCAGCCCTTCTTGTGTCCAAAGCAAATAAAATCAACTGCTGAGCTGAGACTCAACTGCTCCAGGACAGGCTTCACACATCCAAAAAAATCTGGGAACACTTCAAAGCCCCTTCAGCTAGGGGGTTCTGCTGGGCACAGGTTCCTCCTATCTTCCCCAGTACAGGCAGCATGTGTGCATTCCAAACAAGCTACAAGCCACTTCCTTATAGATCCCAGAATCACCAAGGTTGGAAAAGACATCCCAGACCATAGAGTCCCACCTGTGACTGATCCCCACTTTGTAACCCAGACCAGAGTACTGAGTGCTACATCCAGTCATTCTTTGGACACCTCCACAGTTGGGGACTCCATGACTTCCCAGGGCAGCAATGCCTGCCCACCCTTTCTACGAAGAAATTCTTCCTGATGTCCAACCCAAACTTCCCTTGGCACAACTTGAGTCTACATCCTCTCTTCCTGACACTTGCTGAACCTCATTTGAAATCCCAATACTGAAATATTGTTACCTTCATGAATAATTCCCTCTGCTCTGCTCTCCATGCCTTCTCTGCTCAGCAGCCAGCCAGCTGCACACAGGGCAAGGATCTTGAAAAGCAGGGAAGACACAGCACATCCAGCACTGCCACCAGCTAGGGGCTGTCAGGCCAGGCCAATTTCCATCACAAATCCATGGCAGACAGTTGGATTCTGTCCAGAGGCACAGCACCCTGAGTTTTCCTCATTACCTCTGCTGGTCTCCAGAGGATGCCTGAGGCACAGCCCACACAGATCACTGTAAGTGTATTTATTTAAAATGTGAATGGGGGGAAAAATCTGTGGTCGGAAGGATAACCAGGGAAAGCAACACTGTCCTGGTTTTAGTAGCCAGGATCAGTTTGTCACTGTGTGGGTGTGTATTCCAAAGCCTCTATGCCATTTTCCCATGAACTGCTCACAATGGCACATTAGCAGCTATTGTCTAAGGGACAGCACACCCCTCAGGCTACAAAATGGGTGTTCAGGAACTTCTGTGAGATAAGGAAACTCTCCTGCCTCCACACCCACCTGAGGGGTCATGTCTGCTAATGGCGCATCAGGGATGCCAAAAATAGGTCATTGTTTATCTCACAGAGTAAATCACCCATTGTTTAAGTCTCCACCCTGAGGGAGGGACTGGATGGAGCCTAAGTGGATATAAGCAGAGGATTTTTGGGCCTGGGAGCTCTCTTCAGATCCAGAGGAGGACCAGAGCCACGAGCAGACTGAGACTGCCACCAGACTGCAACCATCACTTTCACCAGCAGAGGATTTACACTGCTCTTCAGAGGGACACACTAAAGGTTTTTTTTCTTCTTCCCATCCACCAACCCCCCAGGGGCAGCCCAGCACCGGCTACTCATCTCATCACCTGCGGTCTGTAAAATACCTCCGTGCCCACCAGGGAGAGGGACTGGGGGGGAAGGGTTTTTTTTTGCTCAGGGGTTTCTTTTTTTACTCGTTTAGTTCTGGTTGGTTTTGTTTATCTTGAATACATATATATATATTATAGCTAGGAACTGTTATCCTTCAATTTATCATATTTTAATTAAAATTTGTTTTGAAATTAAAGGAGATTTGTCCCTCTGTTTTAGTTATAATTTTTTTCTAAGTTCTCTAAACTTAGACAAACACTGTACCCATTGTTGCCAGCCTGGGAACCAGAACCAGATCCTGCACTTCTCTCTCTTGGGACCTCTTCCAGGAGCAGACGCCACAGCAAAAGCTGACTTTATTAGTATGGTAAAAATATTAACCCAGTTTTTCCCCAAAAAGCCCTCCCCAACCCTTCTTTCCAGTCCTTTCCCAAGGCAGCTGCTGTGGAAGGGAGTGAGATTTGAATAACACAACCCTGCTGAGTATTTATGAATCTCTTCTTCCCCTGTCCTATGATCCATTAGGCATTGATTCATTTTACCTTCAACTCCAAGGTGTTGATCATCCCGGAAAGTGAAGGCATTATTTATTATGTGTATTAAACTCAGATGTCTCCAGTGGCAGAGGATAGGTTTAAAAACCTATTCTTCTACCTTAAGATACCTTAGGATCCCTTCTACCTTAAGAAAACCTACTTTTAACAATCTGAATCTCACACCATCCTGTTATGGCTCTGACACTCCTTGAAGAAGCTCCTCTGGCAGGGATGGATCTTAACAGTGATCCAGGAATTGTGCTGCGATGAAACATAAATGTCTGTCATGAAAGTAAATTCTTACACCGCTGTACAGCAGTGCACTGTTTCCCATGTGCAGTGCACCTCAAGGTTCACTTCCACAGCATTTTCAGGTGCAGCTAAGCAAGATTCTCCTGATACGCCACCTCTGTCCACCCTGCATTGAGAGATTTAGGCTGAAAATTAAACCCTGGGATACTTCCTAGGTGAAGGCCACCCACCAAGGCTGAATAAATACCAAGTTTAGGAAGAAGGTGCTACCGACCAGGACTTTAAAAGCTCTTTCTGGTTCTTTGTGACTTTTATAAACTCCTAGTAACCTACGTGGTGACTCAAGAAAGTGAATTTTCTTTAATTGTGGCATTTTAAAATTGTGTATTAAGTCTGTCACCTGGTATAGGGAGGCGCCAACTACAAGGAAAAAGATACACCCATTTCCAGGTGATTTCTGTTAAAACTGCTAGGAGCTGCCTACATGGCAACTGTTTAATTAATTAACTATTCAGTCATATTTCCAGCATCCCATTTAGATTTCTGATTCACTTTTTAAGGCTCCTGAGACACTGCAGTTTTCTTGAACAACTCTATTTCCTGTACATCATATGTACTGGGATCATCTACAAACTCACTCCAGCTGCCCAGAGGTGGAGTGTGAGGACAGGCTTTGCCAAAAGAATAACCTTCAGAGTAGATCAAAATCCCAAAAGGTCAACTCCTCTTGCATGCTTCGCACATCACAAGATAGGCCTGACTGTCCCCAGAGTGACTGATAGATAGATAGATTAGATAGATAGATAGAGGCACCTCTGAAGGAATGACCCAGCAGAAGTTGGTCAGTGCAGCAAAGACTCAGGGCTACACTGAAACGCCTCCAGAAGCAGCTGGAATAAGAAAGGAATTCTGCAAAGAAACAGATATGGGTTTTAAGAAGGCTTTAGAAATCAGCACTTAAAACAATGCTTTTGCATAGATGATATTGAGCATTGATGAGCAGCCATCCCATGATCTTGGTGTCTCATTCTCAGAATAGAGGGCATTAATCCCATCAGAAGGGCACAGTAGGAATTTTCACCTTCCAGTGGCAATACGCTAAATGCTAACTGGCTAATGGTGTTTTTTGAAAACAATAAAATTGTTTCCTCCTTATCCATTTGGGTTGACTTTCTGTGTTCAGCAATGGCTGTACAGCCTGTCCAACCTGTCCTGGTGGGGTGATGAACCCCAGCCCTGCAACGCTGAGGATCAACAGCCCATGAACAGAACAAATCAGGATGATCACACAGAAAAAACCCTTCTGCCATGCCACCCCCTGTTTCACTTGTCCAAGCCCAGTCCAGCAGCCCCTCTTCCCAGAGGAGGCAGAAGGTAGTCCACAGGTGGCGATGCCAGGATGCTAAGCGGGAAACAGCAGAGTTGTGTGCTCCAGCCTCACGCTCAAGGCCTCGTGGTGTTGGTGCCACCTCTGCCTGGGGACGTTACTGGAAGATGGCATTGAAGGCTCTGCCGATGATGAGCCTGCGCACCTCACTGGTGCCTGCCCCGATCTCATAGAGCTTGGCATCACGCAGGAACCGCCCCATGGGGTAGTCGTTGATGTAGCCATTCCCACCTGCAACCCACAACAAGCCACATGTCACTGCTTGTCCCTGGTTCCAGGGACTGAGGGTGGGGTGGGAGAGAGCAGTACTCTCCCACTGTGCTTGGCTCTCTGGAGCCATCAGTGACTCACCCAGGCACTGAATCCCATCCAGAGCCACCTGCGTCGCACACTCTGCTGAGTATAGGATCACCCCAGCACAGTCCTGAGGGACAGCCACAGGAAGACAGTCAGAAGAGGTGTCACCTGCCCTTCTCCAGCCCCCATGTTGCCCTGACCTTTCCATAACTCTACAACACCTGCTAAGAACCCTGAACACTTGGCCACAGAGCACAGGGCGCTGCAGCAGGGTCCCTGCCACAACACTTGTGGCTGGTCTGTAAAGGCTGCACAAAGACAAAAAAAAGAAGAAAAAAGAAGAGAACGAGACAGCACCAAGGGAATTGGCCTCTCACAAATGCCCATCGAAACCTCGGGAGACCAATGTGAGTTGATTTGGGATGCAGTGCTCAGTGCTCCCACTGTTAAACACTCAGTCCTCTCCTTCTGACAGAGGTCTGGTGACATTGGGAAGGTGACAACACCTCTAACGACTGCTTCAGACCTCACAACAGCCAGGAGATGTAAACACCTACTGATGCTGCTAAATCTGTTGCCTCATGTTTGCTTTTAATTTGGGAGTTGAAAAAGGCCCTTCAGGCTGTGAGGGCTCACTGTACAGAGCCTCTAACCCTGCCTAGGTTTTGGGAAAAGAGGAATTCCCCAGGACACCCAGCCAGGTGGGAACTGAGCTCACCTTGGCATTGAAGTGGCCCTGGTCACAGGCCTTGGCCACATTGTAGACGTACTGCCGACACGCCATGAGCCGTGTGTACATGTCTGCCATCTTCCCCTGCATGAGCTGCATGGCACAGATAGGAGACGTTATCACATTAACATCAGTGAAGGGTATCACCCATTCCCAAACTAACATGGGAGACGATACAGATGCAGCAGCCATGAGGGAGCTCGGTTAATTGACAGACTCAGAGATGTCAGCCACAGTCCCTCATCCCCCAAGAGCTGCCTCAGGTGAGTAGGCTCAGAGATCCTTTTGCCTTCTCACCATATCTTCGAATCCTACAATTGTTTGCATTGGAAGGGACCTTAAAGCTCATTCAGTTCCATCTCCCTGTCATGGCAGGGAACCTTTCCCCAGACCAGGTTGCTCATCATCACATTATGCAGCCCCAGCATAAACAGCATGCACAGCCCCCCTCCCTACAAAAAAAGCTCCTGGTCTTCTCAGTTTTAAAGAGAAAAAAGACAAAAAAAAATCCTAATTCCTTCTCTGCCTCACCTGGAAGTGGCCTATTTTCTGTCCAAATGCTTCTCTGACATGCAGGTATGGGATTGCATGGTCAAGAACTGCTTGCATGATCCTACGGGAAGCACAAGTATGCAGGACAAGGGAAACAGCAGAACTATTAACAGTGGTTTAACTTTGGAAATGTAACCCAAGGCAAGAGATTCTCATGGCTAAATGATATCCTACTGTCTTCCTATAGCTCCAGTTAAACAAGGCTAAGAATAAAACCCAAAGGTCCTGTATTTCTCGCTGGTGCTCATTTGGGGCATCCTGTGGTAAGGTCTGACCTCATAATCCAGCAACTGTGACGAGGAACTTTATCACAACCGTAGTCAGGACAGTTTGTGTTGTGTGGCATCTCCAGAACATCCCAACTCAAGGAATAACAGCCAATACCATTAAAAAAAAAAAAAAATCACAGGCAAAAACAAGGAGGAGAAAAGATCCTCCTGCTTTGTGTAAGTTGGTCTTTCTACAAGAGGATTAGTCTAGAGATACCACTTAAGAATGTAAAAGCGGTACAAATAGCTACTGGGGAGTTTAAGAACTGAATAAATGAAGAACCAGTGTGTGACTCTCTGGATAGCGTGTTAGATTTTAATAAGTAATGCAAATGAACTGGTCATTCCCAGAGTAATCCACACTGTAGGGATACAGAAGCCAGCAACTGGGAACTGAAGCAGATTTACCATCTCTGGAAATGTTTATGTGAAGACCAATCTTCCAAAACACTCGCCAGGAGAGTCCAGTGGAGCACTGGTACTGGTGCAAGTACTGGCGTCCTGTGCTGGTTTGGGCTGGGACATGCCACAGCATCTCTCTGCTCCTGCCTCCTCTGCACCCTGCTTCCTTCTCATGTCTGATCCAGCCTCTTCTCTCCTGCTGCCCTAGTATCCCAGTTTTCCATCCAGGACATATCCTACATAGAGCTGCAGCCCTTGAGGGACCCCCACTGAGCTCAGTGGTCTCCAATGATCCTGCTGGCCTTATGCCCCATAAAAGATGACAAATTCTTACCCCAGGGGCCCACCAGACAGCACGAGCCTCTCAAGGTCCAATCCACTCATCAGGACGTAGACTCCTTTGCTCAGGGTCCCCAAAACATTTTCAGCTGCAAACAGCAGAGGAAAAGGCATTTATTTGTGTGCAAAACTCGGACAAGCTGCTGAAGACCTGTGTTCCCTAGGGCTTAGAGCAACCTGCTTTAGTGGAAGGTGTCTCTGCCCATGGCAAAGTGTGAAACTAGATGAGCTTTAAGGTTCCTTCCAACCCAAACCAGTCTGGGATTCTATGAAAAAGGACTGAATATCCTGCAGTCACATGAAATGGCCTCACACTGGT
Organism: Formicarius rufipectus; assembly: GCA_013399695.1. Taxonomy (NCBI): domain Eukaryota; kingdom Metazoa; phylum Chordata; class Aves; order Passeriformes; family Formicariidae; genus Formicarius; species Formicarius rufipectus. The sequence continues at coordinate 142,876 of VXAU01003673.1, read as the reverse complement.
TCAGCTTCCAAGGCCAAAGACCAGAAGGCACACTAACAGGCAGAGTGCCAAGTGTGTTAACTTCCAACACTGCAATGACGAGCCTCTCCAAGTTATCTCAAAATGGATTCCTGAAGAAAATGCTGTTCCCTGCAGATGATTCTTGGAGATTGGATCAGAGGACTGGGGCACTGGCCTTTCCCATTTCAGAGTGGGAGGATTCATTACAGTAAAAATGTCAGATGTCAGCTCAAACTCTTCCACTTTGGCTTTTGGTGGTGTATGAGGAAGAGGAGAGCTCCTGGCTCTGCAGATGTGCAATCCTGATTTTCATTCCACTTGCTCTAGAGGCCAGAATTTTTATCAACAAAAATAGCTACTGGAATAACAAATATTACTATTACAGAGGCCTCTGCTTTGGTAACTAATGGGGTAAGAATGTCCATTTTCAGGCCCTGATCCCAAAAGAATTCAATGTCACAGGCAACACAAAAATCTGTTGGACAGTCTTCAGCAAAAAAGATTTCAAAAGAAAGCAGCTCACCTACATAAGAGATGGGAGCTCTAACGGAAACAAGTTTCCTGGGAAGCCTCAGCGAGGCTTTGGAGAATAAGTGGTTGAGAGTTAGGTCCATAAGGGTGAAACAGCAGCAACCTGACAAGGCATGTGCTCCCTCCCTGCAATCCAGCAGGTTGCACTTTTCCAGTTCGACCAGCTCCCTCAGAGACAGGTAAGATCTGCAACGCCCTCTGGGTCACAGGCTGAACATGGGTATAAATTAGTGATCCAACTTATCTGATCAGATAGAAAACCACTCCTGATTTGAAACCAACTCACCGGGGATCTTGCAATCTTGGAAGATCAGTTCACAGGTATTAGACCCTCTCATGCCCAGCTTGTCCAGCTTCTGGGCTGTCCTGAAACCATGCATTCCCTAGAAGTCAAGGCAGTAAAAATACAGTTCAAATCTCAATTCTTACAAACTACAGAAAGTCACAAGAGATCTGTGAAATTCCCCTAACCACAGGAACATAAGCAGAGTGCCAGGAGGGAGTCAAAGAGAACTGGGAACAAGAACAGGTCTAAGTGCAAATGCAGAGAAACAGACATATGAACCTCATGCACCCATTTCCTAATGCATAAGTAGTATATAAATAAATTATTTGGAGAGCTGCCAACATAGCCTTTCCTACAGTAAGGGCTGGAAGCTGTGCCAGTAACTGAACTATCGTAATCACTAGGTTAAGTCCATCAGAAGGTTTATGGAGCCCTGAGATTTTATATTTCTGCTATTATGTATTTTATTAAAGGTTCCTTTTCTGTTTTTCAAGCAGAAAGTAGTATGTCTTTGACTAAGGGGCTGACAGTTACAGAAGAAGTGGGCTTTAAATGAGGCAGTGAGGGTGAAAGATTTTGCTTTGAGAACCCATGGAAATGGTTAAACCTACCCTTTCCACAATGAAGGCAGTGATCCCTCGGGAGGCTGGGACTGCATTAATATCAGTTTTAGCATAAACGATAAGGACATCTGCATCTGGCCCATTGGTGATCCAGAATTTGGTCCCGTTCAGAACAAAGTAGTCTCCTGAAAGCCAAGAGACGAAATCTATTAGCTCACAACAGAGCAACACCAATATCCCCACTGTTTATTCCCAGATTTCACAGAATCCCAGGATCATTTAGGTTGGAAAAGACCGCCCAGACTGCCAAGTCCAACCTGTGCCAAATCCCCACCTTGTCACCCAGTTCAGAGCACAGAGTGCCACATTCAGTCCTTCCCTGGACACCTCCAGGGATGGGGACTCCACCACCTCCCTTGGGCAGCACAAAACAGGCCTCACCTTTCTTATCTGCTTTCAACTTCATGGACACAACATCAGAGCCAGCGTTGGGCTCGCTCATGGCCAAGGCCCCAATGTGCTCCCCACTGATCAACTAGAAGGAAACAACAATATAAGCAAGAGGGGGAGAGCAGCAGCATTGTTTGCTCCCTCTTTAGCCTCTCTGCCTGTTTTTCTGTACAGAATCCTCAAAGCCACTGTTCTTTTCAGGAACTGAAACAAGAGCCACTGCTCCTGGCACAGCCCAGGCCACAACTCCTTTGTGCTGTGCTCAGGGAACAGAACCACATCCCAGTGGGATGAGAAGATGACTCAGCTCTGCCTGAGCTAGATAAGCACAGCCCTGCTTGCACAACACACGAGGAAGGTGCCAAAGAACCAGGCAGGCACTATATGCCTCTGCCCAGCTCCTGCCTGTGCTTTGTACTGCCCTTTTACACAAACAGGAGTTGATTAACACAAAAAGCCAATGAGAGGGTGAAAAGGGCTGGCCAAGTTGTTCTCACAGCCCAGTCCCCCCATACTCACCTCTCAATGGCAGATGAACATCATCCTCCTGCGCCTGCTCATACCAGGCTCTGGCAGAGCTGTTGCTTCCTCTTCACTGGTATTTCATCCTGCCCTTTTCTCCTTGCTTTTTTTTTCCTCCCTGTGTACCTTTACCCATCTTCTCCCTCTCTTGATCTCTACTGTTTTTTCAAAGAAATAGACTCAATGCATAAGGTATGTTCAACCAATTCAAGCCATCAGTGCATCACTACAGAAGTTTCTATGATCTGCCCAAATTTATTTAAGCACCTTTGAGTGCTCTGTCAGGAACCAAGGCAAGTCAGAGCTGAAATGGTTGCACATCTCATTGAGAGGCAGAGAATGAGGCATGAAAATACGTCTGAGCAATGAGGACAGTTCAAGGTCCCACATCTGCAGGGTGCAGTGCTTTGAGGAAGTGACACTGTACTTTGTACGTGGCCTAAATCAAGTTTTTTGTGCTGGTCATTTCACTAATAATCTCAGTAGCTCTAACTCAATGTATTCGTTGTTTTTCCATGCATTTAAAAACTGAAAAAGTCATGAACATCAATGCCTCAAATGCTGAAGTTTCACATGTAATTAATTGACAGGCAAACCACGCTTGGGCAGTGAGAAATGGAAAACGTAAAATAGGAAAGCAGTGGCTTTCATTCAGAGATCTCAAAACCATTTGGGAATTTGGAAGAATACCACCCAGTATTACCTCAAAGCCTCCCTTAGTAACACAGTTCTAGACCTGCAGACATGGAGCTTAGCATGGGATGAGGTCAGTGTGGATTAACAATACAACAACTGACCAACTAGAGAAGGGCAAGTTTGGAAGTTCAGTATTCCCTAAGGTTTGGTGACTGAAATCTGCTGGTGCTTCAAGATGTTACACACTGTGAAAGACACCCATCCTTGCAGCCCAAATCCAAATGCTTCCGTTTTCTCCCTGCTCCAGCCACAGACCTTGGGCAAGTACTTGTGTTTCTGGGCCTCGCTTCCATTGCGCACGAGCTGGTTGATGCACAGGTTGGAGTGGGCACCATAGCTGAGCCCCACAGCTGCTGATGTGCGTGAGATCTCCTCCATCACCAGCACATGGTCCAGGTAGCCTAAGGCAGACCCACCGTATTCTGCTGTGAAAGAGGAAAGACTTCCCATTACCCACCACATGCATGGGATCCCAGGGCTGGGCTCAGCCTCAAATGAGATCCAAAACACTTAATATGGTTCTGGTTCTGTCACTGCTCCGGAGCTGGGCACTTCTGGCTCTCCCCATCCTCCCTCAATTTCAGTTCTTATCATAAAGGCACAGGAACATTATTTCTTCAGCATCATCAGCCATTTACTTGTACAGCACAAGGACATACCTCAAAAATGTCCTTTATGCACAAGGACACATCTCAAAAATGCTATTGACACTGTATAATAATGAGTCCTTGTCAACAATCCTTAGGTGCAACCTTAATATGACCATAAAGATTAATTCACCAAGTGCAACCTCTTTTAGGTAAGAGAACAAAGGAACACGGGCAAGGTTTGTTAAGTCCACATGTGTTTGCCCCTAAACAAGTGAGGAATCCTCAAACTGCTCAAAAGAAGGGGCACTAAGGACTTGTCTAAACCCATGAACACGCAGGACACCAGGATTTTTTTGAGTGGCCAATTCAGAAGGAGAATAATCCATAAATGTAACTGCTGTGAATTATATTAAGAACATGTAATTCACTAGTGACAAAAATATGGATTTCAAGAGAGGATGAAGTGAGACAAAACAGCACTGAGTACCCAGCTGGGCACAGTGAGCTGAGCCTAAAATTAGTGGTAAGGATTAAAGTCACACAGTAGAGCAAGGACAGAGAAGGCAGTAAAAGAGAAGGCTGAAAAATGTATAATGGTCTTCAGCACCCAACAGCCTACACAAACATTTAGATATATACCTACAAATGCATTTATCTACACACAAATACAGTCCCTTCCCAGTCTAAATGCTTTGTTCTACAGGTAGGAAGCAAGTGGTTGTACTGCTAAGGGAAGAGCTACAACAGGACATCAACACTGAGAAGCAGTGGGGGAGGTAACCTGGAAGCACTTACTCATCATCAGTGTGAGGGCTGCAAACAAGAGCAACAGGGCTAAAAGGAAATCTCTGTGTGCACACAGTGACCAAAGGGCTGAGCTTGGAGACGTCCCAAATTCCTCAAATGAACACCACAGCCACTGGCATCATGTGCAGCCTTTCCTCCCAGTTAACTTGTTTCGACTCCTACCTTTATCTGCAGGGCTCTTTATCCTCTGAAATCTCCTCCCTCAAAACAGGGTTTAGGGGTTTGCTATCAATATCTTAAAAGATGGGTTAACAGTTTCTCATAGATGCCAACGCAACACAGTTTTCTATTAATTCCTACAGAATGGCTGGGTTGGTGCTTTTGCCTCAAGAAAGACCAGGTAACTGTGAGCAGACCTGATCTAGGATTGCTTTGCACTGCAAGAGGAACAGGAAAGTGATCCTGCTATACATCTTCTCATGTAACAAAAGCCATGCTGTGATTTAGAATGATGCTGCCCTTTCAGAGTTACTCTGTATATATGACATACCAGTATTACCATTCCATGGTAAGTATGTATTTGTATTTCTTAACTTAGCCCTTCAGAAAATAAATGGGAAATTACAAACAACTCAGTTTTCTTAGTTTTAAGATGAAAACAAACAGCACTTATTCAAAATTCTCCTTTAACAGACTTGTTCCACCAGTGCCTAAACATTTAATTGTGTATGTCCACATAAGATGCCACACCATCTCCACACCCTAAATCCCAGGCTTCACCTCCTCCAACAAACCCAGCATGTATAAAGCAACACACAGCTCCATAATCCAAAACAAGGCAAAAACCGCTGGGTGTAAGAGGGTTTGAGAGATAAACTTTTGAGGAAATCAAGAACAGGACTCACGAGGGGATGGGTTATTGATAGTGTGGAAAACTTCTCTAAGCCTCAGGCACAACATCAAAGGCGAAATAAAGGAAAAGTGAGAAAAAAACAGGAGCAGCAGTAAACGGGGAAGCAGAAAGGGATAGAATGCATAGTCTTTCAGCACTAAGAGAGGCAGAGGCATTATTCTGACATGTTACTATTCAGCTGGATTCTGCAGAGGCCTTTGCATAGTCACATCTAGGAAACAGAGTTTCCCTGGGGAAAAGCACTCATCAAAACATTTTCACTGACCTGGACAGGGCTGAGTAAGATTTACTCTCGTTTTTTTTTTTGTCTGAGTGATGGGCTGTGGTCAGCTCCCTATTAGTTATCTCAATATTTTAGAGCACTGTTTTAGACCCTTTAACCTACTCCATTACAGATAAATGTTTGTTCTGGGATACTTTGATCTCTAGCTCTCCTTCCAATCTCGCTCCATATTAGAAATGCACAAATCTGTTTGAGATGAATATGTTACATCTGGAAAAAACATTTCTGAGCAGTGCTTTTAAATTGTGAAAGGCCATTTTGTAACCATTCAGCAGTCTAACAAGGAAAAGGAATTTGGAGTCAGAGAAGGATAATAACAGTTGGGAAATTATTTTTAAAACCAAAAAGATAGAACAGAACAGATGTCACATCACAGGCAAGGCTGTTATGGACTAGAAAGTGAGAATTTAAATTGTCTCTCTTTTGTCTGAAGAATCACTCAGTGGAAGGTAAAAGGTGGGAACAGACTTACCAGGAGCTGTGATTCCCAGAACTCCCAATTCTCCAAGTTTCTTCCAAAAGTCCTACAATCACAGAACAAGCAATCAGCCCAAACTCACAGTCAGGGCATCAGCATAACCAGTTTCCCCAGGCAGTTCACTGGACATATCAGTTTGTCTCCAGGATATCACAAGAATGAGGTAAATCCACCGACACCTGTTGCTCCTACCGTGCAGCTTCAGGCTTCTGACTGGGAACCCAGGTAGGCTAGTTATGCTACACATTGTGGAATTCATTGAAAATTCATGTGCCTAAATTTAAATCTGGAAGGACAACTCCTAAGATTTAATTCTTAGCCCACTTTAAGTAAAATTTTAGTGAAATAGCACAAGCTTTCCATGACCAAAACCCTGGAAATATGAAGAGTTGCTGTGACTGGCACTTTAAAATCACTTCTTCCTGTGTGGTGTGTGTGGTTTTTTGTTTGTTTGTTTTCTTCCAGTAAAATAGGAACTGGCAACTAAAGCCAAGAAAGCCTTTCTGGAAGAGATTAAAAAATGGGACTGTTACAGCCACAATTTAAGGGATGCTGTCACCACCAAGGACCACACATATGCTGACGGAACAATGTCCCTGCTGCACCTTTCCTCTACTACACAATGGACACCAAAGTGAGCCCTCCTCACATGGCCTCAGTGTCCAACAATAAGACAATTATCAGGGAATAGTCTCTAGAGATTCCAAAAACTATCATTCAATAGCTCCAGATGACATCTGGAACACCAGGATAAATGTACGTACTTCACTTCAAAGCCACACATATATCCCTGGAAACACCAACATAAGAACTCTGGGAAATCCTGGTATTTAGAGCTTTTTGAATCTTGTGGAGCTTTGAAAAGCCAGGAGTCAGAGCTCTTGCTTCCACCAGTCAAAGCACCCCACGGCACAGAATTTGTTTGGTTTATGAGGAAAGCAAGTTTCAGTTTGACAGTCAACCTCCACGTCTCAACATCTGCACACAACAGTTTCACATCAAATCTGACGAAACTCCAGTCCAAGAAAGAGATTGAGCCAGGAAAACACAAAGCACATGTTGGGGGAGAAGCCTGAAGAGAGTCAAGCAGAAATCCTACGATTAGAACCTAAACAAGACCATTATCCATATTTTTTGTTATTATTATCTCTGGGTTCTACCCCAGGCTGCTGAAATTTGGTATCAAACAATAAAACAAGAAATAAAAAAAAGTTTTCTGTGGCTTTTAAGTTTGAAAAGTTAATGCCCACATTCCTGTGGTGTGGACTGAGATAGTCTGGACTAATGTACACATCCAAAAACCACCTCTTTCACATGCACACATGGAATACTTGCCCGCATGTCTCTGAATTCATTCTCCTGGTCAATCTGTTGGGCCTTTGGAGCCAAATGCTCTTGGCAGAACTTTGTCATGGTCTGTCTAAGCTGGGAGAAGAGGGGGGGAAAAACACGTATGTTACATCTAATCAATACATTGTTGGCTTCTACCCCTGGATCCTGCCAACATTCCCATGCCAGGTGACTCCAGCATCCCAGAACCATAGGACCATAAGGATACCCATGGTTCAGGTTACTGGCTGGAACACCATATAAAAGGGTCATTGTTTTTAATTTTTTTAAAAGGAGTCAATGCACCTAAGTTCATCTCAGCATTTACTTTACTCTTACCCAAACATGAGAGTGTTCCTGAACTACTGCCTGCACTGGGGTTTTGGGGAATGTTTTTGGGCAGGGAACTTGGAAAACACATGAACGGAGCTTATAATCTGCTAACCCAAACCAGTAGGTGCTTACAGTGCCATTTAATTACCTGCAGAAGCCTGAAATAAACAGGGATACTGAGTCCATGCATCAAATTGGAATGAAAATATCTATCCTACTATTTTCTAGAGGGAAAGTTGGATAGAGCCAGGTATGTTAATTGATCCAGGTGTTAAAAAACTCAATCTTTTTTCTAAATTTTAAATATATACTCAAATACTTACATGCATTCTGCAGAAGTCTATACACATACAAAGAAATCATATACACTTGAATAAAAAAGTGCCTTTAAGATGAAGATTTAAAAACTTGGTCTATATATTATGGCAGAGTTTAATAATTCCTTTTTTCTTTATTGGTTCTTTATTCCCACATATCAATGCTGGTGAAGGAACAGTTTTAGAGACTGAAACCCTGTGCCCTTTAACCAGAACCTATACAAGGGAGAGGAACAACAACCCAGTGCATACTCAGAGTTTTCTGCCTTTTTTTTTTGAGTCCCACAACCCAAACATCCTCTTTTTTATAAAGATATGTTAAATTTCCATGGCCACCCAGATCCTGGATTCCAGTACCACCAAACAAGTCTTCTCCCACTGATATTTAGAAATTTAAAAGAACCCAAAAAAACACATTAGATACAGAACTACAGAATATGCTGAGCTGGACAGGACCCCAAAGGATCATTACAGTCCAATTCCTGGCCTTACACAGCCCCAGCAATCCAACCCTGTCCCTGAGAGCGTTCTCCAAATTCTCCTTGAGCTCTGGTTGCCTCAGAACCATGGCCACTGCCTTGGGGAGCCTGTTCAGTGTCCGACCATGCTCTGGGAGAGGAACTTTTTTCCTAATGTCCAGCCTCACCCTCTCCTGACACAGCTCCAGTCATTTTCTCAGTTCCTGACACCAGTCACCAGAGCAGAGATCGATGCTGCCCCTAGGGAGGGAGCTGTAGGTTGTAATAAGGTCTGAGAATTACTATCCTAAATCATCAGGTGCTTCACTGGACAGAACAAGCTGGGAGAGCTGCAACACTTTTGACAGGATGAGACCAAATCGATCTGTTCCTTTTGCGATCACGTTTCGGGTGACGATTCCCTGTCCAACAGACCCAGCGTGGACGCAGCGGCCGTTCGTTTACGCAGGGCGGTGCTCCACCGCGAGCAAAGCTCTTCCACGCACTAATACCCGTGCGCTCCTTCTCGCGAGCAACGTGTCCGGGGCGCGCCCCCCCTGCGCGCGCGGGGATTGGCCGCTCACCGCCGCCNACTGCCACCGCCATGGCCGCTCCCCGCCGCACCGCCGCGCGCAGGCGTGGCTCCGCCCCGGGCGCGCTCCGCCCAGCACCCCAGGAGGCCGGAGGCGAGTTCTGCTCGTTTAATGTATTAAGACCACCACAAACAGTACAGACGTAGACATACCGGCAGGGCAGCGAGAGCTACGAGTGTGCAGTACAGGAGAATCCAGGCAATGGATCCCTACCCCACCAGAGGGCAGGGACCTGCTCGAGGCTCGGACCACAAATACCAAACAAATCTGACAGAAACCACTGAAGGATGGGTAAAACAGCAAAAACAAACCCCAATACCCCAGCCCAGTCCATCCTCATGCCTCACAGCATTAGCAGGTGCTCCAGCTCATCAAGTGTTCCCATGTGTCCTTTAATTTCTGCTTGGAAGGAGGAATGGTTCTCCAGGGACTGCTGGCTCTCCTCCTTGGCTGATTTCCACTTGTCTGTCACTGCCTGTGGAGGAGTCATTGCACATCACATCACCGAAACCAGAAGAAGGAACAGCAGAACCAAGTCCTAAAGCAGCTCCACCCAAAGTATCTGAGCTCTTCCTACTAAACTAAGTTTAGTCTGGCATTTATTTTACCTATGTTGCTAGAGGAAAATGTCAATTTACCTGCAACCAAAATTTAGCAAGTATCATATAATAGCTATTTCACTGATTAGCTCTTATGTCTTTTACCAAGGATCATAATTTAATGTAATTTAATGACCATTTTGGTTTGTATAATCATTGAAGATACTTATGCTTGGGCCCTTCTAAGTTCCCTGAGAGACTACCCAAGGTCACTGCTCTGCAACAGCTTCCAAGTCAGATCATATGCTCTGAATTCCAGAGGAACAACCAGGCTGTCAAATGCCTCTATTTAGATGGGGAGTAACACAGTTTCCTTAACACATATTTATACCAAAGAATGCATACTGCAGATTTTCATCTAGTTCATGTGGAGAAAATAGAAGCAAAATAACCTCCCTGAGCTCATGGCCTTGTTCAGTCAGTCTTACCTGAAGCTCCTCCTTCTCTTTTGCACATGCTTGACTAAATAACCTCAGTTCTTCTATGAGCTTCTTGGTTAACAGCTGAAGAAGAAAATAACTTTTAATATAATGCAAATAAATGTAAGTCTCAGCAGCTGTTTCAGCATCAGGAGAGGACAGGAACACAAAGACCGCTCAAAGCACATTTCAAACTTTTCTTACTGTTGACTGCTTCTGGCATTCCTGGGTCTCCTCTTCCTGCTCCAAAACATCGCTGCCTGTAACTAATTTAGGAGATGCATCAGTGACCCTCTAATACACAGATTACTGTAAGAACAAACAGCTTTTCAAAATAACTTTCTACAGCAGGAAAGACTAAGTTAGTTTATCCAGGACAGGGCCTACTACAGGAAGCAGCTTTTTCTCTTAAGTCACAAAAAACATGGAGTCCTTCAGTATTCCGTTAACAAGAAAGCACAGGCCAAACATCTTACGAACAGTCACTAGAGGAGAATAAAGAAAACATTCCGAAGAATGAGTACCACAACACAAGTGAAGTGCAGAATCCTTACCAGGATCAATGTTCCTGCTTTCTAAAATCACCATGCAAGTCTCCTGAAACTTCCTGAGTTTCTCTACTTCTTGGACCAGGCTGTCGTTCTCCTCCTTTAACTCCTTGATGGTGCTCTGCCATGAACACAGGTTGTGAGTGAAACAAGTTTCAAAGGAGATGTCTTTCTCCTTAGGCAGCAATACTGACATTAACAGTTTAACAAGTACTGCACTGGCACCAAGAATCATACCTTGCCCTTCAGTCTGTGCCATCACAGCAAATTAGGCTGCTGCAGATCCTTGCTCCTGATTCTTGACAGGATTAATACATTAATCACATCCACGCATCACAGCAATTGCCACCAAAATTTGATCCGAGAGTGTAGGGGTAACTAACTCTTCTGGAAGATATTGCTATTGAGGAGGCGATTGTTTTTGCTCAAGGAAGGCTTCCTGCCTAGAATGAGTCATCTTTCCCAGAGACAGTTTTAGATGTTTCCCCACATGCATTCCACAGAAGTTGGCTCCCCAGGTACCAGAGAGGTAACACTCACAGACATGCTACAAGGCCTCAGCAGCAAGTGGGGGAGCCAATGGGGCAGGGCAGGGGGTGGGGAGGGAAAGCAATGATAAAGCCCAAGGAACAAACAGGTTTGTCTTTTCCCTGAGGTCTGGTGCTGCTGTGCAGCACTATAAGGATTTGGAAGTTTTCAGCGTCCTCACCTCCGAAATAAACCTTCTGAATCCTTTCCACTGCTTTGGCATTTTTTTGGGGGAATACCTGCATATATTTTGCTTTACATAGAGAAATTCCTCTTACACAATCCTGGATCTTTTATTGTGCTGCCTCTCATTTATATAAATATGCATTGAGGAGCACATATACATTTGGAAGAAAAGGGCATTATATTTTTTTAAGCCACAGCATTATTCTCTACACAGTTCAGATATTACAAGACATTGGGATAAGCTGCTCAAACTCCCAAGTTAAAGCAATTCTCCATGAAGTCGTTAAGCACGTGGATTAAGATGATCCTGTTTGATAGTGTCAAAAGTTTTTAGAACATTTCATAGGAGCTCTCAAAGCCTCTTAAGTAAATCAAGCTGTGAGGTAAGAGGAATGATCATTTCACTGATTTGAGAACTACAAAATAAAGCGAGATTTTACATCTGGAGATTACCAGGAGTGCCTCTTGGAAATGACAGAAATGGTCTTAAGTGTGTCCTGGAGTGAACTGTAATGATTGAAATTCCAATTTCAAATCTCAACTTGATTCCAGAAAGTCAAATCTGTTTATAACAGAATCCCCCAGACAGTCCCAGCTCTCTCAGCCTTTCCTCCAGTCCCTTAATCATCTCCGTGGCCCTTTGCTGGACTCTCTCCATTACATGCATACCTCTTTTGTACCAGGAGCCCAGTACCAAACTATTCCCAGTTTGGCTTCCTCAGTGCTGAACAGATGGGAAAAAGCTTGCAGAAGAATACAAGGACACTAAAAGATAAGGCAAGCAATCAAGTTTCTCTTTATGTAGTGAGAAAGCACCTGGCAATATTGAGGCTCTTATAACAAAATTCCATGCAAATGTCTAGTTGTGAACTTGAAATATTCTCCCACAGTGAGTCTGAAGTGGAATTAGCATTCTAGTAATACTTCACAGGGATCTTGATCTATTTTCCACTGTAATACACCTGCAGCTCTGCTGATTTTCAGGTTCTAGCAGATACCACAAATGTCAGAGTAGAACACCCAGCCCACCCAAACTCTACCAACTTTTGATGAAGACAGGAAAACAAGACAATCCTCAATATGACCCTATAAGGATCAGAATTACTCACTGATTTATTCATTCCCCCCCACCCTTCCTTACCTGTGCTTCTGCTAGTCTGGAGTGTAGATGTTGTTTGGCTGTTTCCAACACCTGATTCTTGGTTTTCAGCTCTGCTTCTAGTTTGTATCTGTTGAGAGGGCTGTATAGTCAAAAACAAAGACTTAGGGACAAAAATACCAGTGTTGCACACCTTCTTTTACTTACACAATTATGATCTTTTTAAAAGTATTTGCTTTTGTTTCTGACCAAGAGATTTAATCAGCAAACTTGGCAGGAAAGTTGCACATGGGTGAGAGCTCACTGTAACTCTCCATGGGGAGAACTGTAGTATGAGGGCAAATAACAAAGGGCAGGAGACATACCCTCTTGCCACTGCCTTCCTGGAAAACTGCTCCGCTTTCTTGGCAGATTTAAGCAACCTAAAAAGATAGATAAAATACAAATGGCAAAAGACCACTGTGTTCTTGTAGATCAAGCCTGTTTGACAAAATCTGCAAAAACGAGCTATCTTTTAGACATTTGCCAAATAAATCCATCAATATTTTGCTCTCATTTACCCTTGGTTCCCAGCTTTGAAGATAACATCTGCTGGAATGCTTGAGCCGAAGTTAAAGTTGGGATCCTTGCTGAACTCTGAGTCTGTTGTTTTGATGGTGCACTGTTTCTTTGAAGGAATGGTCACTTGTGTTTCTACAAGAAAATCACAGTAGTGAAAACACTGCAGCCTAGAGAAGATCTCCTTAAGGTCTTTCAAACCTTCAATTCGAGATAAATCAAAGTTATATCTGACTAAAATGGAGACTTAAATGCAGAAACAACTAAGAGCAGTCTTCAAACTTCACCCCGAATTAAGGGTTTAGAACAAGCGACAGATAGGTCAGACATAGACCGTATTAAAATATAATTATCAGTCTTGAACTAATCAGAGACAGTTGAAAGTGACAATACAGGTGTGGTAATAAAGGTCTAAACATCAAGCAAACAGCATACCAAAAGGTTACAAGTGATCTTGTTCTACACTGGAAGCAAAACAAACACAGCCCACTCCAAACTCTGTTAAGAAACCTTCATATTTAAAGTCACTATGTGAAGATAATTACTAAAATAACATTACAGAAAACTAGCCTCCATATGGTCTGTTTCTCTTAAATCACAGCTGCTGGAGTGTAAAAAGCTTGGTTCACACACTGGGTTTAAGAAGTGGTTTTGTTTTCTCCCCCAGGTTAAATATTATTCCAAATGACACTGTCACGGGCACACTGAAGCACCACGAGTTTCCATTGATACAGCCTAGCTCTCATGATTTCAACGTTTAGCCCGGCTGCCTCACGTTTCTAAAGTACCACAAGTAACACTAAAAGATTTATGAAAGTAAGAGACTGGAGAAAGAACCTTTCCCATCCGTGGGCCTTCAGCGGGCGAGGCATACACAAAGCAGGCTGAGCCGTGATGCCACCAGAGAGGAGGAAAAAAAAAAAGCCTCAAAGAGTTAACCTAAGTCCTAAATACGGGCAAAATAGTGAAGTAACGCATATAATTAGACTTTGGAGTAGCCACCGTGGAGCCAGGCAGCGCTGCAAGTCCCGGAATGTGCCACGCACCGCCCGCCGCTCCCTCTCCAGGCCTAACTTCCCTGGCCGTTCGCCCCCGGTGCCCCCCGTGCCCCGCACCCACCTGCAGGCGCCGCGGGGCGCTGTGCCCCGCCGTACGCGGGGATGCGGGAAGCGTCCCCGTCCATGGCGGCCGCTCCCGCTCGGCGCCACCGCAGCTTTTCGAACGTCGCGAGCCGCGGCCGCTGGGCGGCTCCGCGCATGCGCGAGAGGAGAGCGCGGGCGCGCGACGCGAGGGGGTGCTTTGGGGCGCGCGCGGCTGTCACCTCGCGCCGCCGCGGGTTCGCACCGGTCTTGCCTCGTGCCTGCTGCCTCAGGGAGCGCGTCGCGGCCGCGGCGGGTCCCTCAGTCCCGTGCGAGGCTCTTTCCCTTAAGGAAATGGCCGGAGCGCAATCCTTTCCTTCGTTCCCTGCCCCCTGCTACCTCGACCTGCGGTCTGGGCCCTCGAGGCCAGAAGAATCGAGGACTTTGCGGCCGTCGAGGGGACTGTGTGGGCATGAAAGCATCAGAGTCGTGAGGGCTCCGGTGCTGTCTCTTACCTGTGAGGTACTGAACTTGCCCTCCAATGCTGTGAGGTGAAAGGAGGCGTCTCCATCAAATATTTCTCAACAGATGGGAATCATCGTGCCCTCTCCCTCAGAGAAGGCACCGCGGCCATGGTGGATCCCCCCTCCCTCCCATGCTGCAAGGGGAAAGAAGGCATCTGTATCAAATGTTTCCCAACTTAAAACACATATTTGCAGTTTCCAGCATGGTTTTCCAATGGCTGAGAAATTCCGGAAGGTAGCAATGGGTGCAGCTGAGGAGACTGCAGTCCCAACCCAAGTATGGTTCTGGCTGCCCTGACACCCACTGTGACAGTTTCACTGTGAAAAACGTGCAACTGAAATAGAAACAAAATATGAAAACTGACATGTTTTCGTATTTCAAACACTAGGACTAGTTTTAAAGGACCACATTTCTAATGGCTATCAGGGAGTCACTGCCTGTCTCCCCCAGAGCTGGGACAACTCATGGGTGTCAGAAGGAATAAGTATTTTTAAGATGTATACTTCCCTAAGATAAATACCTTAATCACTTAAAAGGTTAAGAAAATAACCACAGTATTCTCAGTGAAAATGAAGCATCACAGGGGTTTAGGAAAGTTTGTCATAAGCATTTATTTTATATCAGCCTGTTTAGAGAATGTTTTATTCTTCAACAGGTAAAGGTTAGGAAGTGTTTGTTTTCCTGTTTGTTTCTGGTAGAGGAGAAAAAAAGTAAAATTCAAGATTCGCCAGATAGGTGAATTTTAAAAAGTTACGTGTTTGTGGGGAATGCCTTGATCGGAAACCAGCTGTTGAGGAGGACACACAAAGCACCCCCAAGTCATGGAGGGAACATGGGCCCTTTTCTCAAGGGGGAAATTCACACTGAAAATCTTTGGTGGTGGTAGAATTCCTTCAGCTAAAACAAACTGAAGTTGTTACTGGAAATAGTTTTGGGCTGGATTCTACAGCCTCCTCCGTGATTAGGAAGAGGCTGTGTCAACTCAGAAGTTTCAAGGGGATTTTTTTATAATACGTGAGCTGTTTTGATGAGGTCTGTGAACCTGGGCATTGCATAAAGTAGAAAATTACTTTATTAACCATACACTTTACAATATCTAGATTGTCAGTAGTTCAGTTTTGGATTTTTTTCTTTTTATTTTTTCACATGAGCTCTCTTTGTTTGTCCTTAAATACCTTTACCTTGTTATTTCTCTCCTCTCTGACCTTGACAAGAAACCAAAATCTAATCACCATGTATGAAATGACAAGCTGGGTTTACTCAATAAGTCCTGCAGAACAGCTGTATCATGGCACTAGACACTGGAGGGTCAGAGGTCTTGTACTCCACCAGGATTGCTCTCTCACCCTCTCACTAGCATCAGATCCGCTGGTTCTGTGGAAACGCAGATGTTTGCACAGCTGAAATACTAAGAAATAGTCTCATCTCTAGGAGAGATGGGAGGAAAAAGCTGATATTTACAGTTCCAAGGAGATCTGGACTTCCCCTTCCCTAGCAGCAGCTTTGCTCTCTGCAGGGTTTCAGCTGTTGTAGCCAGAACTTTGTGCGCTGGATCGTTTGATCCATACATCAGGCATGTCTGGTTGGCTGTTGGGTAACACGACTGGCCCCTCGTTCCCCAGTCCAAACCGATTTTTCCATAAGGAACTGTTCTGCTGTGATGCTGCTGGAGAGACATCAAAGACAGTTTCCCTCAGATCCAGCCACAGGGTATCTCTCTTCCCATTGAGGTAACCTCTCTCTGGATTATTGTAGGAGTCTGACAGCTCCAAGGCATCAGGACAGGAGCTGGCAGTCTCAGCAAGCTTCAGGCCCTGCTCAAAATCACTGATTGATGTCTCACTGGAGATGTTGAGCATGTCAAAAGAGCTGCCAAGGGAACAAAGGCATCTGTGAATTTTGTAGATGTCAGCAGCAGGGAGGGAGCTGCAGTCTGAGGTATAGTCTGGTTGCTGGGCAGTGTCACTGGAGCACTGGGATTTATTAAGCTGCTTGTCTTTTGTCATGTCAACTGGCTGGATGTGATCCAGCCCAGACCCATCCCATGCTTTCAGATCGTACTTTTCACAAGAACAATCTCGGCAGAGCCTCTCCCTGTGAATTTCTGCTTCTGAGGTGCTGTGCTTGTAAGGAGAGGAAGTTTGCAAGGCAGGACACTGGCACAGGCCAACCTGCTGGTTTCTGAGGGCCTCCTGCAGACTCTGTCTCTCTTTTTCCAGGGATGGGTGCATTCCCACTTGGGGGCATCTGTTGTCTTCAATTTGTGTGTCTTCTGAGAGCACAGAGGGCCGGTTGGACAGCTTGCTTGTAGAAGTGCTGTTGTCAAAACTGTCGCTGAGTTTCCTGGACAGTGGCTGGAGCTCATACTGCTCCTTTGCAGTGTTGGACTCCTGGGCCTTCCGCAACCGGTTTTGCTTCTCGCTGCCCCCACAGGCAAAGTTTCTGTTCAGCCTGGAGTCATCAGAATAGTCTTTCATGGTGTGGGTACAAGGCCAGAGGATCTGCCCACAGTTCTTCTCTGGGCCAAAGAAGCAGCACAGTGACTGGAAGAAAAAGCTGGCAAACCCACAGCTGATACAATTGATCATCATGACAAATATGCCCAGCTTCCTGTATGCCAGGACCGTGGCAGGCAACATGATGACTCCTGCAGAGAAGAGAGTGGAAGCTGCCATGGCCGTGGCACAGCTCATCTGCTTCAGGGAAAAGGCCACTCGGCTCAGGCGGTCGGAATGGGGACACAGGTGGTAGGAGATGCAATAGTTCACAGTAAAGTCAACAGAGAGAGCTACTGCAGATGAAATGAAGAGAGACTCCACTGCGTTGAGCTGCCACTCCAAGAGGACCAAAAGGCCAGTGGTGACCAAGACAGTGCCTGCGATAGCAGTGACAGAGAACACACTAAGGAGAACGTTCCAGGTTGTGAGCAGCAGCACCACAAAGGAAACGGCTATGGAGAGCCCCATGATCACTGTGGTTTCTGTGCTGAGACTGTGCTGAAGGTTGTACAGCTCTAGTTTACTGGTAAACCATCCATTCTGAAGCCCCACAGGGGCAGTTTTCATTTCCTCTGTTACCCAGAGGCTGATTTCCTCATAGAATTGTTTGGCTTTGCTGTAGTTGAAGCTATAGTGATAAATAGTTTGAAACTGCAGCACTAAGGCAGCGAGATTTCCATCCCCATCAAACCTGAGGCCCAAGTCGTACATTTCTGCCCCTTCCCTGCTCTCTTCCAAGAGCATCATTTTGATGCAGTGCAAGAAGACTTCACTTCCATAAGGGAAAGAGAACTGGTTACAGCAAAGGTTGAAGCTGTGGTCTCGCTGGGAGCACTGACGGCTGTCCATCCATCTGAGGAACTCCTCCATGAAGCACACAGTAGATTTTTGCTCTGTGTCAGGGTAATAGAAAGTTTTGTTCTTCACTTTTTGGCAGAATTCAAGGAGCCACTTCTGGGCAGTGGGGTTTTGGATTGTGAAGGTGGCATCTGTTACTAGGGTGCCATTGCTTTTTGGATTGAAATGGTCTCCGTTATCCACAGGTAGAATGCCCCAGACTATGATGACGGGCATGTGTTGCCCTTCTCCATGCTCCAGCCTCTCAAACATGAACTGGTGGCAGTACTCAGAGTCATACCTCTCAAAGGGGTGGCTCAGCCTGAACACCTGCACAGATGATGTTTCCAGGGTTGGGAGTTTGAGTTTGGGGTTGGAACAGGAGATGTAGGCACCTCCGATGGCTAAGGCAGCAAACCAGCAGATCCAGATGTACCGAAACTTAATGACCCCGCAAGGCAAAAGCTTTTCAAAAAGCAGCTTGGAGGTTTCAGACAGTATTTTCTGGAGACCCCTGAGAATGTAATGGAGAGAGAGAGCGACTCTATTGTGGCCACTGTTGTTCCAGTAAGTTTCTGGCTTGTAAATGCAGGTGGTTGTGATGTAACGTTCATACAGAACAGCCGAGGAGGGCAGCCAGGTCAGCATGAAAAACAGGTTCACCAGCACTGAGGTGCCCATGTAGATGGCGAAGCAGCGGATGGCTGTGATGTTGCTGATGTAGCTGGCATAGAAGGCAGCGCCTGTCGTGAAGCACGAGGCCAGCACGAGATACGCAAAGTGGTGCATGGTTTGACTCACCCACTGAGCAAGTCCAGCTGAAGGGTTCTGGCTCTTGCTGAGGTTCCACAGGTCAAAAAAAACAAAGGTGTGATTGGCACAAATGCTGCTGAGAATGATGACTGCTGTCAGGTTCACAAAAGGGAAGTAGGTGAATCTGAAGGCCACCTTGTACAAGAAGTAGGAGATCATCAAAGAACTGACAACAGAGAGCAGGACCATCAAGGTAATAAAGACTGAGCGTAAATAAAAAGAAATGCTTAGAAAAATAGCTAATATTGCAAGTACTGGATACTTAATATCCAGTAAAAGATAGTGATGGAACAGTTTCTGTTTAAGGCCCAGGTCCATTCCAGTGATAGATGTGTAGTTATCAAAGAGATCCCAGGATTCAAGGTTGTCTAAGTAGATCCCCATCATAGAGGCACCTTTTCTTGTAGGCAGGATGAGTAGGCTGTATTTGAGAGAGGGCACTTGGTACTCCATCGTCTGGGGACTCAGAAAGTCCCTGTCGACCAGGAAGTGGAGCAGTTGGTAGATGGCATTGAAGCGGGTACATTTCTCTGGGACTTGGGCACACTGGGAGTGTTTCTGTCTAACTGCCTCAGGGCCTATGCAGGATGGGGTGAGAACACCTTTGTGGTAGTCTGGAGCACAGGCACGGAGCAGGGCCAGGGTGTGAGAGATGTCTCCTTGGGTTATCTCCAGACATGAAGACCTGTTGTACAGGACAGCAATGTAGTTCCCCAGAGACCAGCTTGGGCAGCATTCGTTGGCTTCAGTGCGCTGGCAGAGGTCCTGAAAATGCACATGGGAGCGTATCTGAAAAAAAGACAAGAGGCATCACATTAGACTCTCTCTTGCAGCCTCAGTGTGTTCCTTACTCCCTGCAGTTATCCTCCCTACTCCTGTCCTCCCCTCCACTTTCTGCTTTCCTTTTCCCCTCAGGTGTACTAGCCATCCCTCACCATCCTCCCAATGACAAATCCCAAACACCATTTGCCTTTTGTAATATTTAAACCCTGTCCATTATTTATGTTTTATAACCACAGATCTGAAAATCTGTGTCCTACAGCAAATGCATCTAATCCAATTTAAGTTCCCACTTGTAAAACTTGATGCCTGTGTCCAAGCTGATAGTTCCATTTCTGTAATGAAGTTCTGCTGCTCTAAATTCTCAGCAGCTTCTGAGGGACATCTTTGGCTTCTGGACCACCTCCTATTCAGTGTCTGTTTATTCTTGTTTAATTTGCAACTGCCAAGTAAATGAAATGCTTTGGAATCTTCCAGGTAAAACCTGTTGAGTAGCTTGTGTTCTTTTTGTATGGCATCCTTTCAGCTAGAGACCAAAGATTGTGGCAGACAGAAATGAGACAGCCTGTACATGTGTTCTGGCCACCATCACTGACCTTGTCTTGTTCCATTTGACACATGGACTGAATAGCTTGTAAGTTCCATAAGCTCCCAGCAGTTGTGGACATAAATACCAGCTGGGAATAGCTCTTTCCTGAAATAAAAAATAAACAAAAAACATTAAAATAATTTGGTAATGAAGATGTGTTGTGTAGACTGTTCATAATAAATATATATATATATATATATCTATCTATCTCAATCATTGTCCATAGCACTGCTCTGAAGGGCTCCCTGGAGGGAAACTGGTCACAAGACAGTAATGAGTGGTAGCATCTGCCTTGTGTGACCTCAGCTCTGCTCCTTGCCCATCTGCCATTTGCATTTTTCAAGAAGAAAAGGAGGAACAGAGAAGGAGTTGGGAACAGAGAGGGAAGGGGCCGTGTGCTGTGTTTTCAGAGTATTCACTTTTGATATGAGTAAATGGCATAAACATTAGTCCTTTAACATGTATTTTTGAGGTATATTTGTAGGGGAAAAACAAGAAGTATGGCAAAGGATTAAGAAGGAGAAACAATTCTGCTCCAGAATTTTCAAACAAGCCTTTTCTGACCACTCAGTTATGAAGTGCTGAGAGGGGCCTATCAGAGCTCTCACAGGTGGAATTGTGCACATGTGGTAGTTTGTCTGTAGGCCTTCCCTAGAAACCGGGATACAAAACCAAGGAAGTATTCCATATCATTCTCTTACGTAATCAGGTGTATAAAGACAGGAGGGAGTTTCCTGTCTGTGCCTTCTCCCTTCGCTCTCGCTTGACGGGTGGACACGGAGCCGGCAGCTCTCGGTGTTTAGGCCTCGGTTATCTCTCTGAGCTCAGGCCTGGCTGAGAGCTGTTGTCTTTGTCGACAGAGGAGGGAAGGCACTCACCTCTCCTAAGGGAAGCTGGTGAGATCTTTCCTGTGTTATTGTTCTATTTAATTAATTCCTGAGATTTGATTGAGTGGGATTGTTTTGTGTTTACTCTTTTTTTGGTCCTTTTCCCCTTCCCCTTTTCCCCTTTTTCCGTTTTGGGGGGTGTTTGGGATTTGTTTGGGATTGTTGTATTATATGGACATAGTATTTAGCTGTATATATATATAACATCTATAAATATATATATTCCTTTATTAATTTTGCTTTTTACTAACTGTTTTTTCCTTTTGTCGGGAGTGGGTGGGGAGAGCTAGCTGGCACACAGCTGTGTTTGGTGGGGAGCTGAGCAAACCCGACACAGCACACTACTTGCTTAAGAGCAATTTTGGAGTATTTCTTGTGTCCCACACTCTGATAATTCTGTCATTTGGGTCCTGGGTGTGCAGTACTTATGGCCCCGCTGAGATTTCACTCACCAGGGGGACCACAGAAGAATCCGTCTGCTCCATAGATTGTTTCCATCATTCTCCATGTCCTCTCTGCTTGTTCTCCCTGAGCAGCCTTCTGTCCTTTGCCAATTCCAAGGTCATCATAGCTAGCAAGAGAGCAAATTGTTGTTAATTCACATAGATATCTTGGAATATTGAATGGGTACCTTTACAGTCAACATCTTCCTCAACCCACCAAACCAAACTGAAATACCTTTTCTTCTTGGCATAGGGAGAAAGGGAAAAAGTCTTCTTGTAGCCTGTGTGGCTCTCAACATTCCTCCACACAACAAGCTTCCTGCCAATGTCAGTGTCTCGTGGCTCAAAACCCTGCACAAGGAAAAGGACTTTGTCACAGCTTACACTTTACTCACCTGTTCTGAAGCCTCCTCTGAGATGTGGAAACTGCATTACAGCATCTTGGAGAGATACACAAATTCAACTCCCCATGGAAATACTGCATTCCAGACATGAGAGAAAAAATATGTCTCCTTTGCCTTTCCGTTTCCCTTTCTCTTCACAGCAACAATGGCTACAATTATCTTTCCCTGATCTCCTCCTTTTCAAGTGTAATAGTCCCTTACAGAAATGGGACTAATTTTCCTCTTCCTGGACAAACTTTAGTGTATTCTTTTTTTGGGGGGATTCCTTCATTAAGCAGAGGCAGGGATGACTATAGGGAATGTGGAATTCTGCATGGAAAACAGGACTCTGTGGACAGTGCTCAGAACAGGGTAGGCTCTCCATTTCAAGAGTCTCATACACAGGCTGTAGGAACCAAAGCCAGATCCTTCATCTAACCTCTGCCCAGTCTAGCTATTCCCTGTGCATGACTGCAGCCTTCCAGCTGTGGAAGGGGAGCAAAGGGAGCAATCTCAATTTATGCTGGCAGTGTATCCACAGCCAAGTGAGGGCACTGGTGGGAGTGCACAGCATAGCTGAGGGCTGGGCTGGTGGCTGCCACTGGCATGGGCTGTGTTCTCCCTGTGTATCAAAGGGGCAGCTGTGCAGTGCTGATGCATTCTGCTCATCCTGGAGGGATGATATCACTGCTTGACCATAGATTTTCCTTATGTTCCTGTTGATATATCAGCTGTAGGGACTTACCATTAAGGGTTCTGAAAAGTCAGGCAGATTCCCAACCAGCAGCCCAGAGACGGTACAGACCACGGCTGTCACTGAGCACAGCACCAGCACGGCCAGTGGCCACTCTGCGACCAGCTGGGAGTAACTGTAATCAACATGAGCAGAAACATGCAGCTATTAAAGTGCTTCTGCTTTTGAGCACAAAATCTGCTGTCAAACCAATGCAGTGTTAATAACAGGAAGGGAAAAATCAGAGTTTCTGGTTCAAGCAGTTATTTGTTGTGAAGCTTGGAGGCTCTAGTACAGCTATTAATGAACATATTACACCTATAACTGCGTGTTTGCAGGCTGCTCTAATTAACTCAGGCAATTACATTTTACCTCACTGAATTTTCCTGCTTTTTCAATCAGAAATAATAAAACCCAGACTCTTGTGTCCTAGGGCAAAACGAAGCTTTAAATGTTTAACTTCAAAAACTGCATTTAAAAAAAGCTTCTTCCTTTTTTTTCCCCTCATTGTGCAATGCCAGTTGATGACTTCAGCAGTTTGGGCTATAGATTTTCAACCTGGGGATCCTGCGAAGTCTTCTGAAGAGTTCCCTGAAGGCAGATAACCTGAGCAAGTCCACTGTCATTGGTCTATATTCATGTATTTAGACACTGGTCTGAATTCATACGTATTTCATAGAATATGTATAATTTTAATGATATTTCACACATCTTTAATTGCAGTTCTGTACCATCAAGACCCTTCCAAAGACGTAGCTTCCTCTGACCAAAGTATTTTTTCCTGTTACTTTTGTTCCTAAGGAACTGGGGTAAAATTTTCAATCCAAGATCTGTTTTTCCTTTGGGGTAAACTGTCTCCTCTCGTGTTCAGGATGATACATGAAAGTTACTTTCCCACAGTTTTTTTTACCAGTGCAGGTTTTATTGCATCAAGATTTGTGTTGAGATGTAAGATAGCAGAGTGAGTTCCTGCTCTGGTTTGGCAGGTTCTCAGTACTCCTGTGTTCTGATGCATTTCTGAAAGATAAGGAATTCTTTGTTGAAAAATGATTGATGAATATTTGGGTTTCAAATATTGAAATTCACAAATATTTTTGAAGGGGAGTGAAATATTTATGATCATTATTTGAGGTGGAATGTTCCTGTTTGCGTGCTCTTTCACTCTTCATGCCTCTGACTCCACTGCAGCTACTTCACCACTAGAAATCATCGCAAACACTTCGAACACCATTTCACATGACTTTTGATATTTTTTTTGGTTTTTTCTCAATTTACAACTGCCTTACCAAATTTGTTTTCATAGATGAAGTTTTTGCTGTTCAAGATGAACAAAAATTGCCCTTTATGCATTAGAGTACTAATTTTTGGAGTCTGTTTTAGGTGATTCCATGTCCCATTAACAGAAAAAAAAAAAGAGAGAAAGAAAAAAATTGAATCAGCTCCAGTGTCTGATGATGAAAGATACCCAAATCTTCCAAACAATAATGAGCTTTTAAACAGAAGTAGAAAGCAATTAACTTGTTTTAATTTTGAGAAATATATTTAAAATACTCTGTCTTTTGAAACTCTGTCTTTTGAAAACATGAGTTTATTTCATAGATGGGCTCTCCATCGTGTTGCTCATCTGATAGGACAAGCTGGATTAATCATATATGTATATATACATATATACATATACATACACACATACATATATAGGATTATTATATTGATATATATAAATAGGTAGATAAAGCAACTGTGTGGGTTATAGATCCCAGGAGCAAGTGGAGATTTTCCCAAGGAGTGGGAAGCCCCAGGAGTGCTGACTTCGCCTCTGGAGCTGGGCCTGTCGGGATGTTCACCCGCAGTAACACATTGCTTCTCCTAGTAGCAGGATAGCACAGTACTGATCACAGGGTAGAAAAACAGGAAACTTTTGCTGTTAAACATACCTTTTTGGCATCCTGAAAGCTTTGTCATGTCTGCAGACAGAAAAAAAAGGTGCATTCATTTATTATAGTGCTGGGATGATCTGAGCAGGTTAACCCTTGCAGGGCTGGAAGCACCAAGGTGAGCCAGTGCTGACACAGTCCTGGCACTGGGTGAAATAGTTTAATTAATAACAGAGCCTTTTCCTCTCCCATTTTATTCAAATGGGATGGGAAGCCATGTAGCCATTTCCTGCCTAAACTGGGGGAAGGTGCTGCTGCACTGTGATATTCCTATAGGGCAGATGGCCTCAGCAGCCAAATCATGATCTTGAGGCAGCTTATCCTTCCTGGCCTTGTTATGAGTGGGAGAAATGGAAAAGCAGTGGAGCAGAGTTCCCTGTGGCAGAGTCACTCTCAGTGGCTTATTTAATAAGGGAATCTATGTTTTCCTCATCACACTAATGCTCTGTAGATTCAGGAGAGAGAGATGAGCAAAGCAAAATCCTCCCCAGATTATCAAAGCAAGGTCTCTTCCCAGCAGCATGCTGCCCATCCTGTGCTAAGTCCTTCACAATAGCTTGTCAATCAGATTTTCTTGGATTAAAAGCCCCATTCTGGTATTATTGTGTTATCACTTTTTTGACTGCTGGTGCTGTACATGCTGCCAGGGATTTGGAATCCAACTGTGTTTCCTACTTTAATAACCTTTTATGGAGGGCATGGCTGGCAATTTTTTTGATAGCATGTGAGTGAAAAAGGATCCAGGCTACTCTGTCTGCAGTTGCTCTACACTGCAAACAAGCAAATTAATTCCTCTGTTAATGGCTGGACAATGAGACTGTAAAGGGCTTTTGTGCCTAACCTTGCAGTGCTGTACACAGGAAGGAATCCTGTGCCATCTTTTATCAGGATTCAATGTTTACATCTGCAGCATCAAAGGGCTCATGTTCTCTAGTGCTAAGAGTGGACTCCAAAAGCCATACAGAGAGTAAGGATGGTGCTTGCTGGGAGTAGCACAGGTTTAGCTCAGGCTATTGTCACCCAGCCCTGCATACAAATGAAGTTTGCCTGATTCCGTCACAGACAACACAGAATTCACATCCTTGTTGATTCCTAACCTGGAAAACCAACTGATCTTTTTCTATCTCTCACTGCTCAGCTGTAGACAGTGTTTATGCTCAGCTGCTGCTGCCCTCCAGCATGGGCAGCAGCTTCCATGGGGGTAGGGAAAAAATGAACTTTTCTCCTATTACTGAGAATTCTGCCAAGATAAAGGGTTGGCAGCTGGGTGACTTGGAGTGTGAAGGCAGAAAATACAAAGGTCACAAAAGGATGGGCATTATTACAGCTGTGTGACCTGGGAACAGCTGAGTGACCTTGGCTTTAGCCAGCGAGTCCCTTGAGAAGGAAATCCCTGCTGTCCCTGCTGTGGAAATGGAAATACACATATGTCCACCAAAGAGGTAGAGAGCAGACTGGATCTCTCAGTGCACTTTGGGGCAGCTGCTGCCCCATGCTGAAAAACAAACCTATGTTTTGTGCATCCCCACTCAGACCCTCTCATCCCTCCCTCTTCCCACCGCCAAGTCTGGGATGTACTTTTTGAGCCTGTTTCCATGTGCCTCTTACCTGACTGTGACAACGTGATGCTGCATGGGCTGCTGCTGCCCAGGGGACCACTCTTTCCAGGGCGTTTCTGAGGCCTCCTGTAAAGCTGGCATGGGATCAACACTGGAAAGGTGGGAACACAACATGGGTCTCTCTGTGTGTCCAGGGAGCGAGGGCAGGCCATAGCTGCCTTGGCACTCCTCCTGGCTGCAGAGGTGGTATGTGTGGTGCTGCTGTGAGTTCTGGGAGCTCAATGGCACCTGGCCATTGGACTGGGTGGAGACTGGCCCAAGTGTGTGGCTGGAGGAGGGCAGGTTGTCCTTCCCCAGTCTGGGGGATGCAGGAATGGGGCAGTGATGGACTGGGCAGATTCTTTCCCAGGAAGTGCCACTGTAGCTGAGCTCAGCATTCCCGATCTCTGGCATGGCGAGGCAGGTCTGGCACGGTCCTGTATTTTGTTTTTCTCTGTGAGAGAAATGAAGGGTAAGGTAAAACAGTAGGAGGGCTGAAAGACTGCACTGGGGAGTCGCATCCTGAGAACTGGAGACTGACAGACCTCCCACATAACACAATGGCAAACCTCACCCACTCAGGGCTGAGTTGAATTACTCTTCTTACAAAGACATCCATGACTCACTCAGGGATCCCAGATGATGGAGAATGATGGAATCCATCACATCTTTGTGTGTGTTGCTCCAAAAGTTTGAAAAATTGCGTAATATCTGCTCAAACAATTCTCCAAGGTATTTCACTGTGGAGGGGGCAGAACACACTGTCTAGTGATAATGGCAGGGCCCTAGCTTGGGACCACAGAGGGATTACAGAGGCCTTGGGGAAACAAACCGAAGGAATCTGCATGTGAAGAAGCCACTCAATTATGTTCACTTCTTGAGAGGATTAATTAGTGTGATTGCTCTGCTGAAGGACTGGCACTGCTCCATGTTGGGACAGCAGGAGAGTGAGTCATCCCTGGCATTGGACATGGCTGAGCAGTGAACTTGATGGCTATGATGTGTAACAGAGGCTTCAACCTCCAGCCTGGCACATTTCCTAATGGCTCTCATGTCCTGCAGGCTCCAATGGGCTCTTCAGGAACATTTTGTACACATATGTCCCAGAGATGACAGCAACTACACTTATGGGTCTTGTCTTGTAGGAAGGGGGTGGATTGGGGTATCTGAAGATTTTTTGAAACTTGACTTTCCTCTGTCTACTCAATTTACTGATGCAAAACATTTGCAGACTCCAGTTCTCAAATAATGAGGTCTCTGCAAGATATGCTTTCTTCTCTCCTAGGAATTAAAAACATCATTTAATTCCTATAGTTCCTGATTTGTGGCGCCTGAGCAGTTTTGCTAGATTGGAGAAAGTTTGAATAATACTTTGAGGGACTGCTTAGTCTGTATGACACCAAAAATCCCTTCCCACACAATAGATGGAGATCCCTCTGCCCCAAGAAATAAATGCCTTATGAATTGCTGTCTCAAGGAATGAAAACACCAGCAGTCTCTGGTCCTTGTTCAGAGTACATGCCATGCTCTCTACTGATGAATTATGTGCCTTGCTGCAGTGTCTGGCATCGAGGATTAAATAGGACAAACAGTTCAGACCAATCAGAATCCCAAAGTGTCTCAAGTCATCAAATAATTGAGTGCTGGAGCAAGACTGCAGTGAAATGAACTTTAGCCTGAAGCACCTGATGTGAAGTAGGAAAAAATTAAGGTAAAAAGTTGGGGAAGGAATGTTTTTTAAAATTTTCAGAGCCTCTCTTGGTTCTTTTTCACACAGCTGCAGTAAAAGACAGAATTTTAGCAATTACGGGTCTCTGGTTATACCCAAGTTAAATGGCAAATGGATTTGAAGAATGCTATTATGATAGTGTTAATTGAAAATTCTTATTTTTTCAAGAAAGCAGGACATACTTGCCTTGGCAGCCTCTGCTATGTACTTTGCAACATCAATTGAGTTTAGCAACACTGATAATCTATATTTCATGATTGTAAAAAATAGGCTTATTTCATTAAAATCATTACAGCAGAGTAGTGTTTGTGGTAGCAGTTACACCAGTGCTGGTGTGGAGACTCATGGTACAAGTGTCACATTCAGATTTACTTGCAGACTGCACCAGTCCAGGGACCAGTAACAACAAAATTTTGACTGATTAGGCAACATCCAATAATTTTAGTTTCTAAATCAGAAAACAGTTGCAGCAGTTACAACACAGGTGGTGTGTTCATGGGTCCTCCTTACTGACTTCAGAAGCCATAACCAATGTGCAAATGCAAAGTGGCTTGAAAGAAGTGAGAGTTTGTGCTGAAGCAAGGGCTAGAAAAGCAGTAGACAGGTGTGTGCAAGCCTCAGTGAGACAAGGTTGAGAGAAGGTTATCCCCAGCACTTTCAGTACTCAGATGCCTCTGCTCTCCAACCCAAAGTTCTGGTAAGACTTGAGCTGGTTCAGTGCAGCAAGAGACAGGAACTCCTGAACAGACTGTGACAATGATATCCAAGGCACCCACAGAACTTGTCAAATAGTATGACCAGTGACCTTAAAGTCCTTGCTGTTCTGTCCCAGGTGGATTATTGGAAGGATTACTGGGCCTTTCAAGCATGTGATACATGTTAGAGCTCTGCATAAAGGTAGTTTACAACAGAACTTGTCATACATGAGATTACAAATGCAATGCCAGCAAAGCTGCTCGGGAGAGGTAATCTGAAGTCTTGTCTAGATTTGTTACAGCCTCATCAGAGCAAAGAGCCAACCTGACAGGGAGCTGTGTTTAACAGACCCCACGGCTCTGGGGAGCTGCAGGGGCAGATGTGGTTTGTGAGAGCAGGCCTGGAGAGTCCCTCAAGCCACTTTCAAGCTGAAAATGTAAGTCACCTCACTCTTCCTGGGTGCCCAGTCGCTTGGTTGGGATTTGTAGTTTTGTACTACAGGGAATTTTCATCAGAGAGTTGAGGTCATGGTAGTGTTTATGCTTTGGCAAGGTCTAGACCTTTTCTCACTCCCTTTTTGATGCTTCTGAGTTAATCTTTTCACTTTACCTTGATCCCGTTGTTTTTCCTTATTTCTGAACAATTTAAATAGGTGGTGCTCTCCTACAGTGCATGATAATTCACAGAGACACTGTTACAATGGCAAGCTTGTGTTTTCATTTTCCACACCTGTACAATATTTCTGTTCTGTTTTTTCAAAGCAAAGGCAAAATTCCTTTTCCTTTAAACTGCTGGATCTGCACAGAAATCTGGTACTAAATTAGCCTGTCTGCCTCATCTGAGGATGAATATGTAATACTGTACAAAACAAACAGGCTTTCACAAAATACAGTTTGAAGGTGGTCAGGAAGAGACAGGAGGCCAAGCAATGAAAAATTCTCCTCCAAAAGCCCCTCAGCTACAAAACTTCCCAGTGGGGAAAGCAGATGCCAAACTCTTGGATATCACAGATTGCCTCTGGGTTTTCTGCACATATGTTGGTAGCTTTGAGTGTAATATTTCACACAAAATCCCACTCTCCTTGTTTGCCACCTTTGCTGTGAAACACTGTCAAGTTCTGTTCTTCCCCCATGTGCTGTCTCTTAACTTGCTCCCCAGTCTGCTCAGTGACTCCAGATTTTGGGATAACTTTGGCTACTTCAGATCATTCACTCATGACTCCTCTTCATTGTCTTCTTTTCAGACTAAACAATTAGGTCTGTCAATCACCCTCCAGATATAAGTTCCCTTATGCTCAACCTTCTCCCACTCCATGAAAATGTGACCTTGGTTATCCACAATCTCCAGGGAAACCTAGAGCTCGCAAATAATGATCAGTTCAGATCATCACTGCTGGCAGCTCTGCTGCTCTTCCAATTAGCCACAGTGCTGCTGAACTTAACCTTTGGTCTGCTGAGTTCCATACTGGACACATAGGCTGATATCATGTCACAATTACCTTTCTGGGCTCTCAGGATCTGGAACTATGATAGAGAAATGTTTCAGGGTAGTTTCTGATATCTGTTTGCTGTCAGGCATGAGGAAAGAGGGCAGAGCACCACACTGGTCTCTGCTTGCCATGCTGACACTGGACAGACTTAACATTTGTTCTCACTCTGTGCTGTGTCAGATATTTGATAAATGGGCAGAAATGGTGTCCCAGACACAGAATAACCTACAGAAGCATCTGACAGCCTCTGTTTTCTTCTCCAAGCTCAGCTGGATGTAACCAGAGAGATGCTGGGGAAAGAGAGCATGAGGAGTTACAGGGAATAGGATACACTGGGGTTAACTGCTCCCTATACCCATGACAGTGAGTTCTGTTTCTCATGCTATTTGCTTCCCTTGTCTCTTTTCCTGAGATGTCCAGACAGACTAATAATCCAGTTTATGGACCTGCCCAAGTCACTTGGAGTGCAACAGTGCTTCTCTGAGCCAAGTACCAGGGCACAGGGAGCCTACCTTTTTTGGGAGGGAACCAGCCAAGGGACTGCAACTTCTTCCCATGAGGAAACAGGCAAGATAAGGTCAGTATTTCTAAAGAGTCAGCTTTCTGCCATTCCAACTCTGGGGATGTGGAGAGGTGGTGGGATGCAGGGCCTGTGGCAGGAGCCAAGGGCTGAATGCTGTGAGTCCACCCCCTGGCATAGGGTCTCTCCCTCCCTCAGAGACCAACATCCTTCTGCCCCACAGAAGGTGGCTGCAGGACCTGTCTTTAGGCTTTGCCTGCCCACCTCTGCCCCAGCAAGATGTCTGATGCTCCCAGCACATTCCCCTTGGGATGGTTTTGCACTGCAGCACACAGAGCCCCACTGGGGCAAAGAGATCTTTCCAGGGCAGGGAAATGGCAGAAGAGGATCTCCTTCCCTTTCCTAAGCCACTCGATTTTTTTACACTTGGGCTTGCTGCCCCTGAGCCACACAGCACGGAAGCTTCTGAGAGAGAAACAGGCTCCATTCTTGGTCTGCCTAATTCCACCCTTTTTTAATTCCATTGTTTTTTTTTTTTAATAGATCATCTCCTCCTTTTGCATACTAAGGAGAGGATCAGGAAAGCAGCACTTCGCATATGAAAGATGGGAAACATCTACCTGGTGAATCTGATACCCCAGCCAAACTACAACTTCTCCTGCTGACAAAGGAGTCTTAATGGGGGGATAAAAACAAGGAGAGAAAGGGTAGAAGTCTATAGCTTGCCTACAAACAGAGCCTTTTCCCGCAGGAACCTTTGCTTGATTAGACAATAAACACTACAAAGTTTCATTCTTTAAAAAAGAGAATCAGCTAGTTTTCTTACCCCTTTTTTCTTACTGTAGCAAGGTTCTGTTTGCATATCAGCCATACAAGTTTTTCCAAATGAAAAGGAAATACAGGTTCTTCTGAATGAAACGCATGTACTATAGGCCAGCTTCTATCTAGACTGAAATATTTCTTACCTTGAGAGCTGTAAATGACTTTTTAAGAATGGGCTTTTATAATGGACTTTAAATTTCTCTTTGAACATACCACCAGCAAAACAGCAGTGGAGCTCTTGAGAAAGAAAGAGCTTTTTCTCTGGTTTTCTAAGGAGGTAAGAGCACCCTTTCCCAGGGATTAGGGAAGGATTCAGTGCGTGTCACTGTCACCTTGTTATCTAGCTCCCTGTCTCACTGATGGGGAGAGGCAGCACTCCTGAACAATCCATCTCCTCCTTCAGCTGTGGCAAACCCTTGTGCACTGAGCAGTTCCAACGGAGTTGCAGTTTGTTTTGCTTTTTCTGTCTAGCAGCAGAATCGTGTATCCTTGAGAAGACCTACAATCTTTTTGTTAATGAGACTTCTTAGTATGTTAAATCATCATGAAAAATTAATGAGACTGCAAAACTCTATTTCCCATGTAGTCTGCCAGGAAATTTTTAGTTTTATAATCCTTTCCATTGACTCGTGTGAGCAGCCTTACCTTTATCCCAGGCAGTTGCTGCTGCTGTGGGTACAGGTGTGTGTGCTGGGATAGAGGCAGACACAGAGGATTCAGTGTCCCCACCCAGCCTTCAGAGCCAGAACAGCTCTGTCTGCATGGGGAAAATCATGTGTTGAAGAAAGAAGGAGTGAAATGAAAAGGGAAAGGAAAAGAAAATCCCACCTTGCTGTCCCAGTCTGAAAGTGATCAGGAGGAAGGTGGTGTTTTCTGACAACCACGTTTTTCTGGTGATGAGTTGAGCATTGATGATGAAGAGCCTTGGCTAGGACAGAAGGTGGGGACCACACAGCTAAGTCTGAGTGAGCAGATGGGTGAAATTGTGGCTGCCAACCTGGCTGAAGACACCAGGTGAGAGAGCATATGGCACAGGGCTGCAGGGGTTTATGGGGAAGATCTCTTGAGAGTAACCACTGTTTGCCCACAGTACAATGAGACTGTCTGAAACACTCTGTGCTTACCAACAGTAGGTCTCCCATTGCTGTGGAGGAGAAGGGAGATCATACCATGTTGCAGGATAGAAACATGCCCAGGAGGCCAGTTTGGAAAGCTCCCCCTGCAGGGTTGGCTTCTCATGGTGTTCCTGGCCCTGGGCAGAAGCAACCAGGGCCCCGGCTGGGTACTGCACATCGCCAGAGTCCGGACCGCAGGTGGGCAGCTGGGCGGGCAATGAGGGGCTCTGCCTACATCCCCGCTGAGAAGACGAACACTCCTCTATGGGTCTGGGTGTCCCCGGACCCATGAAAACCCCAGAGTCACCGACCTCCTCCCACTCACAAAGCCGGCAGTGGCGGCAGCTCCCTCCCGGCGGGGCACCGGCTTCGCCCCCCAGGCCCGTGCCCACAGCTCCTACCTGGGCGAGGCGGTGCCGCCTCCGCTTCGCGTCCCCTCGGGTTGCGGCTCCCGGGGCGGCGGAGCGGGCGCGGCCTCCATGGCTGGAGGTGACGGGCGCTGTCCGTGCCCGCGGTGCTGAACGCTCTGGAGCCGCCGCTGCAGCGCCCCGGCGCGTCCCTGCCCGGCTCGGCTCTGCCCGGCTGAGCGCGGCGCTTGCGCGGCCGCGGAGGCGGAGCGGGCGTGGGGGCGCTGCCGCCGGTACTGGGAGCGCGGTGTGGCTGCGGCGGCAGCCGTGAGGCATGCGGGTGAGCGGCAGGAGATGGGGATAAAGGGCCTTGTTTGGGTGACTCATCCCGAGGTTGTTCTGCTTTGCCCGGGCTGGTAACGCTCCCAGAATCGCTCTCGACCCTGTGTGGCCGCTGCAGGGCAGCATTTTGAAATGTTTGGAATTAGCAGCAGTAAATAAATAAATAATATGTTGAAACAACTAAGTTGAAAGCACAGAAAACACAGGCAGGTCAGACACATTCCACTCCTTTGCAGGATCCTACTGTCATCCTTTATTAATATCCTGACATTGCACTGAGTTGGGTGGTAGCCAAGTGTGTCCCCTTGTTCACGGGGGGAGCTTTCCACAGAGCCTGTGGAACGTGGCTGCTCCTTCCATAGCCATTCCCATGCCAATGATCATGACATTACTTGTGTAGGAAGGGCCTGGGGCTTTCTCATGACCATGTGCATGGCCATGGGAGTGGCAGTGAGCTTCCATTCTCCCTTCTCATCATATCCTGTGTGGCTGTGGAGGTGGCTGTGACCTTCTCCTTTCTCATGGCCATGCCTGTGGGCCCTCATGTTGGCAGTGATCTTCTTTCTCATGAGGATGCCATTCTTTTTGCTTCACACATACAGAACAGCTGAAGCAAAAAGAGAGAGTATTAGAGCAGAAAGTATCCTATAAGTCCCACTAATCCTCTAGATGCTTAGAATAAGCCCTTCCTGCCTTAATGACTTAAATGCCCAAGACGGTTTAAAAAACAAAAAGCTTTCCCTAATGCCAGGGCTAGCGACTCCCACTGAATCTGATGCCTCTTGAAACCCAGCAGGAAGGAGTTTGGATGATGGGCTACAGCACTGCTGCTGTCCCAGTGTGGTGATCCCTGCTGGGCTGGACTACAGGGGACCATTGTGCTGGTCTTAGCCTTAGCCACAGAAATGTCACTTGCCTGGTAGAATTAGACCCAGTGTGTGGAACAGCTCCAGAGCATTATGTGGTCCAGCAGGAAAGACTGAAACTTGGTGTCTAATGAAAAAAAATTGACTGTCATTAATGTGGTGGCAAGGACACGGGTGATATTTCCTTTCTTTCTTCCTGATGCTAACTAATAATTCATACAACAGTTGTTGTTGTTGGCTAGACTTCGCGAACGAAGATTTTGGGATAAGCCTGCACAAAGATTTTTTAGGTGAGGCACAGTGTGCGCGGAACTGGCCCCACTCCCTTTACTCCTGAGGTTCATCTTGCCACGGCCGAGTAGCTCGGACGGCGACAGCGAGTTCCTCCAGGATTCGAACCAGCGTCCTCAGAGGAGGAGCCGGCTCCACAGGCAGCGACTTACACCATTCGGCCAACGCTCGCTGCCCATTTCAGATAAACATTAAAGAAAAAAACAGCAAACAGAAAAGCAATAATGTCAGATTGTTGAGCAATCCTGGGAGCCCACGTGGGTCAGAGCACCAGGGGAAGACTTCACCTTATCCTCTCTGCCACTGAATGACACAAACATGGCACTGCGGCCACACCTGCAACACGAGCTGGGGCACGACAGGTAATGGGTAACAAATGGGCTTTTCAGTGGCAGCTCATACAACAGTAATTATAATAATAAAGCATGGTAGCTGCAGGGATGGTGGGATCTACTGGATTACAAACATCCCACCGCTTCTGACAGACAAGCACATCTTACAGTTTGGCTCAGGTCGAGGTGTGCACTACTTCTCTGGGAAGTGAGGGTGATCACACTTCCTTATTCCCACAGTTTGGAAGGTTTCCTCTGTACCACTGCAAGGTATTCAACATATGGATTAATTACTTTTAATGGTGCTTAGCCAGGGACTACAGCAGGGCTTGTGCTCCCAACTGGCCCAAAGGACTGCTCAAGGCAGGGGAGCTGCTTGTGTCCCTCCTGGGGCTGCTGCTGCACAACTGGGCCTGGAGCATTGGACCAGTACCTCACCTTGGCTTTTCTTTTCTCTCTATCAGCATGGGAGCTGGCTCTTTGCCATGGCAACCCACAGTCCAGACCTCCCAGCATCAGACAAGTACTGCTGGTCCTGGTGTCCCTCTGGAATGAAGGAAGGAGGAGGAGGGTGAGCAAGAGAGACAGGGAGAGAGACAACAAAAAAAAAAGAACTAGGAGAAAAGAGAAAAATAGCAAAACAGGGAGGTACAGAGTCAGTAATATTAAAAAAGCAGACAGACAATAATGGGTGGAAAAGAGAAAAAAGCTGGTGAACAGGGAAAGGGGGGAGAGGGAACAGGTGAAGGGGACATGGGGATGATGCAAGAGGAAGCTGAGAACTGAGGTTCAGGAAGCTGCTGTGCAGCAAAAGTCCTTTATTGCTTCCCCCAGCCCTCCTGCTCCCCATCTACTTGCATTTCTTTCACAAGCAAAATCAAAACACTGCTCTGCAGCGTTTCCCTGTCTCAAGAGAAGCCTGAGTCAAAAGTGAACGCAACACTTTCCTTGTTGTGTGTGTGTTAAGTCCCCCCAGTTTGAGGTTCCTCCCTCTGCCAACACAATCAATAATAAGGCTCCAGAAGTACAAGCTAATTTTAGGAGTACAATCTGGGTATATCCTTAAAGAAGTCAGAGGAGGCAGAGTAAGGCTTGATTTTGATGGGCTGGTATGCATGGCCAAGAGCAGTTCGCAATGGATTTGCTTTGCACTAGTCACACTTCAGTGTGGCTCATTTCCCGGTGTCCTGTCTTACTATGGTACTTTCAGCACAATTCTCTTCCCTTCCAGTAACTCAGCATTTCTCCGATCAGAATTGATCTCTATTTTAGCATGTCTTGGCTCTGGTTAGCATAGCTCAGCATTTCACACTCCATGGTGTCTGGCTCATACAGGGCAGGGCAGGGGACTGGAGCAGAGCAGCCCTGGGCTTGCACTGCTGGGCAGTCTCTTACTGAGGGCTAACACTTGCCATTGGCTATTTGGGCTTGGATCAGTTCACTTCATCTCCACGGGCACTTTCACAAGACAGTCTCCCCTCTCAGCTCCAACTGGGCCTTCACCTGGACCTGCTGCTTAGGCTTGTGCCCACCTTCAGCAGTGCTCGGTGGGAGTTTATGTGGTGGTCCAACTCCAGGAACCCACTAATCTCATTCTTCAAAACCTGCTTGGTTCTTAACCCTGCAGTGCAACAGCAGAGGAGCTGCCTCTGCCCATCACCCAGAAACTGATGCTATCCCCAGTGTATGTTGACATCTCAAATACTGACACTCTGTGACCTCTATGTGCTGGTCCAGTTTGGGACTGGTGGAGCACATCTCACTGCTGTTCTAGGAGATGAAAGATTTCATCCTCTTACAAAAAAAGGGTGGGGAAGGACAAGCAAATGGGGATCACAAACAGTTTTAGGAACTTGATGTCCACAAGACAGTTGCTTTAAGCATAGACTATCCTTCATCCAAAGGAATGTTTCCTTCCAGAACATCTGGTGAACAGCAATGGATGAGTCACTGGGATGGAGGCAGTGAGCTCTGGATCAGTCTGTCTGGATGGGGATCCATCTCTGCCTCTCCTGCTGCAGGCAGCACTAGCCTGCATTTTGAGGAAGGCATGCTCAAAGCTCACAGCTTGCAGTGCTGACACCACCATGATGTTTTGGACAGTGTAAAATCCACCATGTCATGAGTTTCATGGACACCCAAGCTCTCGGAGTCACTAATGGCCAGAGCAAGGCTGGGGATCACTGCCTTGGATTGCAGCAGTCTGCTGGTTTCCAGGCACTGTGCAATGGCTTGTAGCTCTGCAGCCAGCTCTGAAGCCTGGCCTGTTGGTGCTCACTGGAGCAAGGACATAGCCAGGGTATTTCTGCTGCTTCAAGCCAGCAAAGGTGTACCAGACACCTCCTGCACTGGAAGGTGTCCGTGGGGGCAGCAGCAGTCCTGGCTGCTCCTGTTGCACAAACCTCCAGTCGTCTTGGCTGGGAAATTGCTTCTTAGCTGGAGAACAGCTCTGTGACTGGTGCTCTACTGGCAAACTGAGCCCCAGTCACCTTCACTGTGCAGAGCTTGTCTGACAGGTGCCCACCTTCTGCAACTTTGGGAGAGGTTAATTTAGAGATACAAAATGCTTTATGCATGGTTTTAATGCCAAGGCAGGATTGGAGAAGCTGTCAGTTTCCAAAATTGAGTCTTTCTACTCCAGTATGTACCAGTATAAGGCACAAGATTGAAAGGGTCTCAAGAATCAGGCTCTCGGGGCAGTTTTAATGGCCTGTCATTGTTTATGCTCAAGGTGTGTACCAGGGCATGGCTCACACACAGCACAGGACAGAGGTCCAGTCAGGGCCCTTCTCTTCTTTTCAGGGTTCTGTGAAGTTCCTGTAGTGTTGGAAACCTTTGAGTAACTATTGACACAACACCATGGGCTGAGAAGGTCTCAGGCATATGGCAGTTGTGTTTCTGGGCACCAATACATTGCAGACTGGAGTGAATAGGAGTTTGCTGTATGTTTGAAGAGGAAGGAGGCCCATGGAGACCCAATTCAACTTTGTCTTGTCAGTGAGAGTCCCACTATAGCTCCATTGTCTCATTTTCTGTGGTACCATGTGCTGGGAGCACAGCCACATTCGTTCTGGAGCAGCCCATATGTTCACACCATTTCTGGGTGTGACTGACAGTAAGCCAGCTTGCTCCAAGTAGCCTGAGATAGCCCAGACTAATTCATGCCTTGCACATAAGTATTCTTCTTAGGAGGATTTGGGATGCAAATTCTCAGCCTGGGGAAGGCCAGAGAAGATGCTGGGATATGCAACACACTTTGATACAGTATCTTCACATCTTCAGCAAGGTGTGAAACTCACAGCTGACTTTTAGAACTGAAGATGTTGCAACCAACCTGCTGTGCTGGTTTAGAGTTAAACCAGTAGGAGAAATGAATCCAACTCAGAATGGGATTGCAAGTCAGAATAACAATTTATTAAAAGATCACAAAAATACAGTGAGAATTTGTTTGTGCCATGAAAAAACAGCAGATGTACAGCCCAACACAGTGGGGCACAAGCAGAGTGGAGCTCATCAACTCTGTGCTGAGCACCACGTGGCCCTCCCGAGTTCAAAGTAAAAAGAAAACAAAGTACCTGCTGGTGAAAGTGATGGTTGCAATCTGGTGACAGTCTCAGTCTGATTGAGGCTCTGGTCCTCCTCTGGATCTGAAGAGAGCTCCCAGGTCCAAACTCCCAGCTTATATCCACTTAGGCTCCGCCCAGTCCCTCCCCCAGGGCGGAGACTTAAACAATGGGTGATTTACTCTGTGAGATAAATAAACAATGGCCTATTTTTGGCACCCCTGATGGCCCATTAACAGATATGACCCCTCAGGTGGGTGTGGAGGCAGGAGAATTTCCTTATCTCACAGAAGTTCCTAAACACCCATTTTGTAGCCTGAGGGGTGTGCTGTCCCTTAGACAATAGCTGCTAATGTGCCATTGTGAGCAGTTCATGGGAAAAAATGGCATAGAGGCTTTAGAATACACACCCACACAGTGACAAACTGACCCTGGATACTAAAACCAGGACACCTGCACAGAGTAGTCATGCCTGGATTTGGCTGGATACTCATATTGAACACTGCAAACCCAGCCATCATCTTTCCCAAGCTCCTGCAGTTCACATAAGACTCCCCATTTCAGGATTATTTTCATAAAATATATGATGCCCAAGTGTCTCCTAGCACACTAAAGCCTAGCACTGAAATGCCATGTCTAATAATGCACTGAATGAGGCAAACACCCTCTTTTTAAACCCTAAGAATAATTAAATTGTGAGACCACTTATCTGGAAGGAGTTGTTTCTTCAAGAAAGCCATAGCATGGTGCTAGTCCTCCTCTGTATGGTAAATTTTTGCTGACAAGGGAGTACTGAACGTCAGTGAGCCTCAGGCACCAAGGTTTCATCCCAGAAGGATGGGCCATTAAATGCGATGGGAGTATAGCGGGGGACACTGTTTGCTGGCTGTACCTGAGCTGTACAGTGACATAGCTATGCACAAAAGTGGGTTTGGGCTGACACTGAGGAGTGTGTGGGTGAGAGATGAGCACAGTCCTGCTCTCTGGGGGCCTGGGCACTTTGGGAAACATAAGCAACACCACAGCTCCCAGATTTCAGAATACCAATTTCTTTTAAACAGAAGAATTGCTGGCACAGGGGTTTTCATATGGAAAAAAG
This sequence comes from Formicarius rufipectus, assembly GCA_013399695.1. NCBI lineage: Eukaryota > Metazoa > Chordata > Aves > Passeriformes > Formicariidae > Formicarius > Formicarius rufipectus. The sequence goes on along the minus strand of VXAU01003673.1, from coordinate 103,540 downwards.
TCTGTTTTGTTGAAGTGACATTTCCCCAGTGGGGAAAGAAAATCTTATCAAACCCTCCAGCTGGCTCAATTATTGTTAGATAGAGGTAGAGATGCCCCTGGAGACTTACATCCCCTACTTTACATACCCTTCTGTGTCAGCTGACAGAAGTCTCTTCTTTCCTTCTCCAAAGGCAGCATGGCTCCCCATGCCACACACAGCCTTTCCCCTCCACCTGGAGCTCCTAGAGCTCTCCTGATTCCTTAGCCCCACTTGGCAAGCATAGTCTGGGTGTCAGTTACCAGGAGACTCAGTGTCACTGATCGAATAGTTCAGGAGGTAAGTTTTCCTGGGAGCCCCAGTAAGTATGTACCTCACTGCCCTTCTGCCCAGCCCTGTGGAAAGAGGGCTGTGTTGCTCTTTCTGCTGTGCCAAGGCTTGTTTATGGGGCTCCTGCCTTTCCCTTCCTCATGTAGGGTGTTAGAACAGTGCTAGCATATAAGGACAAGAGAAAGTCTCAGCCTGCTTGAGTCTGTCCACAGTGAGGAAGAGAAAATCAGTGATGCCAGCCAGGCAGATTTAACAAGGGAAGAGCTTTTTATTTTACAACCTTATTGTATACATATTTTTCTTGGTGAATTGAAGCTTTACCACAAGACCTTCAAAATAGGATGTCTTCCTCTCTGCCAGGAGAAACTCCTCCTGCCTGTGCAGGGTTGGCAGATCTCAAAAAGGATTGAGACGTCCTATCCTTGCAGAACTGAGCTGCCAGCCTCATTCCTGATTGTTTTAATTGCTCATCAGAGCACAGCTAGTGTTAACCTTCCCTTGGTAAGCTTCTTAGTGATATTGGCACCAGCAATTTCCTGAGCCCACTGAGCTTCCTTGACAGGACATGGGCAGCAGCTCATACCACCCCTGCCCCAATCCATCTCTCCTGTCCCAGTGACATCAGTGTCAGTGAGTTGGTGTCATCCAGGGATGGCTCAGTTGACATCTTGGAGAGCAAACTGGCTGAAATTCCCTGTTTCAGGAGGATCAGAGCCATGGGTAGATGAAAAGCAGTTGTTCTGGCTCAAGAGCAGGTAGATAAGTGGAGTATGGAGTATTGCTGAAATTGTTGAAATGTTTCTGCTTTGTTTTTTTGTTGTTTTTCTTTGTTTGTTTGTTTGCTTGTTTGTTTGTTTGTTTGTTTTTAATAGAAACTGAACTTCAAAAATGTTCCAAGTATTTCAGCTGGTGCTTCCAGAAAAAGGTGTTTTTAATTCCTTGTTCCAAAATTTTCTCATCAAAATAACATATTAATGTTTCTCATGTCAAAATAACATATTCATTAATAAAATATTTTTTAAATAACAACAGAGCAAAAGAAGGGTGTTAATCAATTCCTTCTGAAGGTACTGAAGGAAATTCAGTATTCCAGAGAGAAAAGATATGGAATTTTTACTATTTACAAATCCAATTCTACAACCTGTATTTCAGCCCTATTTCCATGTGTTTGGGCTGCACAAGTGCCCCCAGCCTTGAGCTTGGATAAACTGCAGAGGTCAAGTCAGAAGGGTCAACAAAATATCCACATTCCCAATGGAGAGTCACCTGAGTCAAGGCTCAGGAGTTCACATGGGGATCTAGGGCTGCCCAGGGAAAACTGAGAACAGAGTGAGCACAAAGGATGGCTCCCCAGGTGTTTTGCAGGGTATTTTCAGAGTCTGATAGGACATGTCCTGTTGGGAAACATCCCAAGAGTAATTTTGTATGCTCCTCTTGGACCTCAGTGATGTAAATGTGATATAAATTTATCACAAGATGAGCTTCCTCAGCATGTGCAAGGCTTGAAATAAGGTTGAAAGCTCAAATTCTGTAACTTGGAGATGGACCAGTGTCTCTAGTTGAGTTTTAACTCACCCCCTTGAATCATGATTTCCCTCCTGGAGCAGGGATTATCTGCACTTTCAGGAGTTTTCTGCCACATAAGTGGAGTGCTCAGCATCCAGGAACAGTCCAGCAAGTGTCTGCAAGTGCTTCATGCACCTCCACTCCTTCTCTCCACCCAAGGACTAATTACTGTTGAACTGGGCCTTTAATATTTAATTGCCACCTTGACTCACCTTTTCATCTTCTCCCTTCCCAGGTGCCTCTGAGCCTCTTGAAGACTGGACCTTCCACTTTGCCTGGGTTTTTCTGCCAAAGCAGCTCCACACCTTGACCCTCTGCACAGGAAGCGCAAGATTCCCTGCAGAGCCTAGCCTTAATCCATGTATGCATCCACTGGAGCCCACAGAGAGTCCTCAGTGCAACCCTGGAGCCAAGGTTGGTCTCTCGAGTTTGCTTTGAGTTCTGCTGGCAAAGGGCAGTGAGATGGCTTGTTAGGCTTTAGTGGGTCTTGGATAGGATGAGAAGCACCAAATCTGCCACTTTGTTCTTGCATCAGACTCAAAGTGGGTCACTGCCACTTGTGTAGCCTCAAAGCAGCTCTGTAGGGAATAATTTTGACTTTTTGAAGTTCACAAAGGGCACATGAATGCATCAAGAGCAATCTGGCTCCTGGCATGCTCATTTGCATCTTGGGAGCTACAAGTGACAGGCCACTGGGCTGTCTGTGTCCTCCTAGATCTGACCTGGAGCCATGGGTTGGAATGGCGAAACTCCCTGGGCCCCTGCTGATGACAGGACAAACTAGTTGATCTCTGCAGTACTCAATCCTTTCCCCAAGCACTACATAAAAGGTGAAAAAAACCTGCCTGACTGGCTGTCCTGGCCGCTTTCCACAGCCCAACACTCTTCTAAGGCTGGGTTCTGTATCCTATATCTGAAGACTGGGTAGCAAACAGGGTCAACAAACCTGTATTGGCCCTGCTCTGCGTGACTGGAAGTGGGAAGAACTAAGAGAACAGATTCTTTAATCATTTGCTCAGCCTATGACCTCTTCAGAGGCCTTACACTGGAATGACAAGTTTTGAGGAGCAGAAAATACCAGGAAAACTGATGAGATCATGAGTTATTCAAGGTGGCATTAAACATGGGTAGGCACAGCTCTCACGTACAGAGCTTGAGTCAGGAACCTGCAGGCTGGGATGGTGCACAGGGAGGGTGTGGCAGTTTTCACCCGATGTCCACCCAAATCTCCAGGCCACCCCCTTTCCCAGAGGGAAAGGAAAAGGAGAAAAAGAATAAAAACCAGCTAAGAGAGATAATGGCAAAACAAACTCAGAGTGGCTAAAATACTTCAATTTATTACTAACAAGGTAAGAGCTAAAAAAATAAGAAATAAATCAGTCTTATAAACACCTTTCTCCTCCCACTCTTCCCTCTTTCTAGCGGTACGAGGGAGCAAGGAATGGGGGGCTTGCAGTCGGTTGTTGTTTCTGCCTTTGCTATTATGAAATCAATCCCTCAGGCAGCAGTTCTTCTCAATCTGCTGTTCTGGAGGTCATTCCAGGGGGTGCAGTCGGGTCTTTGCATCCCGATGGTCCTCTGTGGGCTTCAGAGGGACAGCCTGCTCAACCATGGTCTGCACCACAGGCTACAGGGGGGCCACAGCTCTGAGTCCTTCCCCTACTTCCATGGGGTCCCTCCCATGGGAGACAATCCTCAGTAGACTTCTCCAATGTGAGTCCAGCCCCCGGGCAACACTTCTACTGGGGGAAAAGCCTGCTCCAGCATGGGTCTCCTCCATGGGTCACAGCCACAAGTCTGTAGCAGGACCTCGCTCCATCCTGGGCCTCCCACGGGGTAACAGCCTCCTTCATGCATCCACCTGCCCCAGCAAGGGCTCCTCCATGGGCTGCAGAGGGGTCTCCACACCCCAATGGATCTCTGTGGGCTGCAGGGGAGGCATAGCTTTGAGTCCTTCCCCCCTGCTCCAGCATGGGGTCCCTCCTTCTCCTCCCACTGGTCCGACCTTGGTCTGTCTCTGAAATGTTATCCCATGGCTGGAATTTCCAACTGAGCAACACTCCTAAATTCTTAAATATGTTATCACAGAGGTGTGACTGTGATTCCTTATTGGCTCAACTTTGGCCAGCAAGCAGGAAGACCCTCCTGGACCTGGCTATCATTGGCGCCCCAGGGCAGAGGAAGCGTCTAACAGCTTCTAACAGAAACTATCCTCTTCTACCAAAATCCAGCCACAGAAACCTATGACAGAGGGGAAAAAGAGGTAACAGACTTGTCCCCCACAGGAAGGGGGCTGCTCTGCCCATACTGAGCAGTTTCTGCACTGTGCCATGCTTGGTATCCCTCTGGGAAGTACCAACAGATAGCTATGGTCCCCATTGGAACCAAACGTCCATTATATCTTTTAAATGTCTTCAGTAGTTTTCATTTTAACTTTACAGTGATCCATTTAAAAATTAATGTCTCAGCAGTCCTTTGATCCTCATGAGTCTCTCCAGCTAAAGCCCATTTCAGGTCCTGGCTGGTCATATGCTGACCTTTCTCCTGGCTGGAGGAAACACCTCAAATGCCTTTTTACCCTGCAGTGCATCTGGCTGAAGGACCAGAGCTGGGGAGGCAAGGACGACAGGGAGGAGTTGGTTTATTGTGGGGATAGGAAAGATGCCCCCGGGCCGCCGTGAACTCTCCTTTGATATACAACGTGTTTCCATCCCTCCCTCTATCCCAGGCCTGGAGAGGGATTGCTGGTTCTGCACAGGGCAGGTCTGTACACACAGCCGTGTGCAGGAGCGGCTCCGACACTTGGCCCAGTGTCTTATCTGCCGTCCCGACATACAAGATAAAACCAGCCAGACATCAGCTCCTCCAGTGGGCTTCTGGCAGCTCCTGTCTCCTCCCGGCAGTTCCCGAGTGCCATCTGTTGACTCGGCAGCGGTCCTGCAAGAAATGGAGAGGAGCCAGGATGAAACTGGGTGAAGTGCACTTGGGAAAAGTGGCAGCGTGAGATTGAGTGGTTCTAGAGGAGTTTCACGAAGTGCAAAAGGAGAAGGGAGGATTTTCCAGGAGTGCTCTTCAGAGCAGGCAGGTTTGAGATTTTTTTAAGAATCAGTTTCTGTCGTGGTCGAGGTTGGTCAAAGACAACATGGTTTCTTCCAGAACAGGACCTTTTATTGTACAGGAGGCTGCGTTTATATACACTTTATCCTTTACACATGTCAGTGCACTATTGGCCTTAATTACATAAATAATTCTTTATTGGACACCTCTACAGCGCATGTCAGACAACAATGACTCAGCACTCTATACAGGAAACCCATTCTGTGTCACAGTCTTCCCCTTCCGTGCTCAACACCTGGCTGCAGTAAAGTAGTTCGTTCTTCAGTTCCAACTGTTTCACATAGACCCCAGTCCAGCTGGGGCCTCCGACAAGTTTCTTCTTTTCAGCCTTTGTGTAAGGCAGAAAGACGGAGAAGAAATGAGTCTTGCTGTTAAAATACAGAGCAAAACTTTGTGCCAGTGCTGAGTGCTGTCCTGAAGAAGTGAGAGTGCAGACTCTTGTAGGGATGGTTCTTTGTGCTGAAACTCAAAAGGAAGGCTGTTAGAGAAAGGGACTCTTTCACTGTCACAAGCAGAAAATGGAAAGGTTGTTGCTCTGATTTCCTTCCTTTGCCCCAGAAAAATCTTCAGCAAACTTTGCCCTGAGTGGGTAAGTTTTGCCCTCCAAGATGGAGGCCCGATGGACTGTGCTGACGGACAGTCAGCCACGCTCCTGTGTAGCACAGCGGCAGCAGAGAAATGTAGCAAAATCTCCTTTATATTCTCTTGTTTCCTCCAGCTTTCAGGCTTTCCTGGAGGTGAGCTGCTGGACACTCCAGGGACTGCTCCATCAGGGGTTTCCTGTGGTTACCAAGAGCCAACAAATCCCTTTTCCCTGGAGCAGAAACTGCTGGGTGTGTCCCATGGCTTCCATGCTGAGCAGCTTCAGAGATAGCACTGGCAGCCTATGAAAGGTCTTTTGGCATTTTAAAGAATAAGGGCATTAACTCTAGAGATGGTGGACAAATCACTGAGTGAATCCTGAGGGTGGTTTCTCCAGATGGCCTTCCTGTTGCACGTGGATGAAGCATACACTTGCTGTCTGAAGTACTCTGTCAAGCTGCTGCATGTGGGAAATAACTGCCACCAATGGCCTGGGAGAACAAGATTGATGTGCTGCAGCCACCGAGATTGGGGTGATTGTGTGAACAGGGTTCAAGTGTGACCTGAGGTCCTGCCAGACTCTCAAAATTTCTTACCTCCAGCAATCCATGGACTGGGGGCCATCTCTGGCTCCTCACCTTCCCAAGTGCAGACCTCGGGGTATCTGTGCTCCCTGGCACCAGGGTAGTGGTCCTGGAGGACTGCCTGTAGTCTGAGGTAGGCACAGTCTTGGGATTGACACTGCACTTCAGACCAAAACATGGGTTTTGACAGTTTATGACAAAATGGGGACAGCCATGGTGTTACTGCAGCCCTTCCTGGCCAAGGCACTGGGAATAACCAGTGTTCCACTCAAAGCAGTCTTCATTTCCTTCATCAAGCCTGAATCCACGGACACTCCCTTGGAAATGACTTCAATTTACTTTCATAATTTAAGTATCTACTAATTAATATGGGTCTGTCTATCCCTCCAAGCGCTTTTACTAAGCTGTACTATCAGCTCCTTAGTGCCTTAGCCCTGATCTCCAACAGCGTGAGTCATGCATGGAGGAAGGACCGGATACTGAGTTCTACAGTGTCTTTTGCAGGTTTCCCTTGAACCACTCTGAGTTTCAGACCAAACTTCTTGGATTTTGTCAGCAGCTGACCTGCTCAAAAGTCTTAGAGGGGACAGGTACCTGCAGTGGGGCTCCTTGGTTGTTTAACATATGAACATAGCAGGGCCCACATTAAGGCTGGAGTGTACATCAGTCCTTGGGCAACAAAACATTCACATTTCCCAGTGTGCTTCCATTTCCTGTTTGCCTCTTGCTTGATCTCGATTCCTCAGGATTGAGGGAAAAGGCATCCAGTCTGTGTTGAGGCAGGACACACAGATGAGGTCACTTGGTTCTGTTCAGTTAGACAAGAGGAGAGGTGATTGTTGGGGAGTCCTGTGCAGGGCCAGGAGTTGGACTGGATGATCCTTGGGGGGGTCCCTTCAACTCAGGACATTCTATGATGAAAGAAGGGTTCATGTGGCAACCTCAGCAGTTGAATGCTGTTCTCCCAAAGGTCCCCTGCTACTGTGACTCTTCTGAGGATAGTTTTGGCAGCTTTTAGGCAGGGACTTACAGGAGTCTCTCTCCTTTGGCTGTGTGCTTCCTGCATGATGCTGACTAGTGATGCCCACCCCACAGCTCTCCTCTGCTCACAGCTGAAAGACAGGCCCACTTTAACAGCAGGGAAATCATTCCTGGAGAATACTGAGATTAAACAGAAAAAGGCAAATCTGAGCCCTGTTTTCCCATATAGGCTCGTGCACACACTCACACAAGACATACAGGACCCCAGATATTTCCCAGTCGGCCAGTCGTGCAGCCAGCCATGCATAACAAACAACACAACCCCGTGAATGGCCACACAGTGAAGCCCAGCTGTTTGCCTGATCCGTCCCACATTGTTCACTTGGCTTTTCCTGCTTTGAACAAGAGCTTGTGGCATCAGGAAGTTAAAAGGTGTCAGGAGTGGGGAAAAAGGGGAGTGTTTCTTTTAAAAAGAGAGTGAGATTGGAGAGGAGGACACAGGCACTCGGAACCCTGTCTATGCTTGGTATATTAGGCAGTCAGTGCTCTTGGCTGGGAGCCCAGACAAGGCTTTTGTAATCAAAACATGATCTTGTATGCTGTGCAACCAGTGCTGAGAAAGGCCGTCTGATGGCTCTCCTCTTTTAGCTCTGCTCTGGAATCCGCCGGGCTGCACCGATGTCCAACATGCACCGAGCTGTGAGTGCTACCCGTGTGAGGCCTGGGAAGGGCGTGGGGTAGTGGGGTTTCTCACCCTGAGGCTGCCCAGTGACTTGCACACCCTTCAGGGTGGCCTTGCAGTGGCTGTCACTTTGCTGTTGTCTTGCCTTGCCTGCTTACCAGCAGGCAGGGGAGCAAACAGCCGCGCTACAGCATGGGGAGGGTGCTGGGGGCAGCTTTTGGGTGCTGGAGTTTGTGTCCATTGCTGGGGCAGGTTATGGTGGCTGGCTCAGGACAATGTGCCTTCCAGAAGGTAGATAACAAACACAAATGCAGGCAGTGCTGGATCGTGTCTGTCCCAGTGAGGGTTTCAGCTGCAGCTGTCAAGGAAGAGGATATTTCTTAAAAAGAGCGGATGCATTTGCTTACGCAGAAGAGCATTAGTAAGGGCCTTGCTTCTTTTTCCTTTCCCTCCCCCCACCTCCTGCCTTGCTCACTCTCCCATCTCTGCTGCCTCCAGGGTCTTGCTGCAGAAGCAGGCAATGTAGAAGTGATAGAGATAGTCTGGAGCAGGGTGTTCCTCCAGGCCCCAAAGAGCTGCCTAGTCAGTGTGTGCCACTGGAGAGAGGGGCTGGGACACAACAGGGTGTCGTCATTCCATTGAAGCACACAGCTGAGAGCTTTCCATTTGCTCCTTTTGTGACATTTTTGTTTGCAATAGAATGAGGCCTCTTGTTCTGCGTCTCTGTCCTACTGTTGGGGAGGCTTTAGGCTCAGCTGCTTGCTGATTCAAAGCCATTGCACGTTTGTCCTGCCAAAGCCATTTATAACTCTGTCGTGGCAACATACGGGCATCTTGGCTCCCCGGAAGAGCTTCACTCCAGGAAGGGCACAGTGGAGCCACTTTCCACCCTGAGCATCAGTCTCAGCATGGGCTGGGGTGGCAGGTTTATTCCAGAAGTGGAAGAGAGGGCACGGGCCCTGTTATCAGCTGGCTCAGGGCAGCAGCTGATCAGCAAATGCTGACTGGGCTGAAGTGTACAATGGGTGAGCCCCTGGAGCCCATCATGGGCTCTGTTCAGTGCTTTGTCCACAGGGCTGCCTCCCATCCACAGCTCCAGCATTTGCTGAAACATGTTGTGCAGAGAGAAACACCTCCGTGGCTTCATTAATAAAGGGCAGGAGAAGTGCTCAACAGCAGCAAAACTTTTCTTCCAGTGACTAGTTTCCAGCTGCAAGTGGAAAGACCCCCACCTCCCTCTGATACTAGCCGTGGGGCAACAGATAAAATCCTGGCAAATGGGAAGGGGGAGAATGGCCTGACAGCCCTTTTCCATCTTTTGCTTTGAAAAGAGCATATATACAATCTCTGCAGGAATTTTTAAATTCTTTCCAAGCCAGCATCTCTGCCAGTCCTCCTTCAAAGGAATCTGAAGATGAAAGGGGTGTGTTTGAGGGCATGCACCACTTTGATACCACCCTCATCAGCCAACACCCCAGCACTCGGCAAACACTGAACCTGCCTATTTAGTGCTCCCAGAACAGCTTCTGTTCAGGTAAACACCTAATTCAGCTTTAATCAGCCTTGTAAAATGCCCGTGAAAGTGTATCCGCCCACGTAGGCAATCTGCTTACCTATTGTGTACTCGATGATGGATGGCAATGGAAAAGCCATTCTTTCTCACACAGATCTTGTCAAACTCCTGTTGTCCAGCAAAAGAATGTGTGGAGGAGGTTTAAATGTTCCTGTTGTCCCACCTGGACAGAGATCTCCTGCACAGATCTCCAGCAGCACTTCTTTTCAGGAGACACTCTTAGCAGTAGAATTGTAAAAACTCCCCTTTGTGATCCCCTGTGGCAACTAAGGTGCTCTGAATGTCTGTGAAGAATTGAGAACATCTGAACCTGTGCCTGAGAAACCCGAAGGGTAGGGTCATTTACTTGCATGCAGCTAAGCAAGGTGTTAACAGCTTACCATCAGAGTGGGACAGCAGCTTTTTGCTTGAACTACCTCATTGCTAAACAAAAACTGTAAGAAAAAATCCTCATCAGTTCTGCCAGGAAAAATTCAGGGAGAAGTGGTGGGGAAAGACTTTTCCACTTTCCATGCTTTCCAGACAGAAGGAACAGGTTTCATCCTGTTGCTGTGATGACTGAAAAGAGTTTTGCTTGCTGTGTTTCCAGGATGCTGCTGTGGATGATGCTGTTTTAAGGAAGAAAGAGCAGAAAGATGTTGAACTCGATAAAAAAATCTTGGCCTTGCGGAAAAAGAATGAAGCACTGATCCGAAGGTACCAGGTCAGTCTGCAGATCCTTCCCCGGCTCTAGTCTGGGGTCCTTAACTCACGCTGTAAAGAAGATTGTCAGCACTGTCAGAGTGTCTTTGTTATACAGAGACCAAAGCACTCAGAAGTGCCCACTCAGGTGGGCAGAGCTTTAGCTGTGACTCCTGAGTTGCTTTGGAGAACAGACAGTGACGCCTCACTATTTCAACATCTCTCCCCCTGCCGCCCTCCTCTGTGTGCATGCCACAGCTGGGACACAAGTTGGTCTACTCCCTCTTAGAGGTGCAATTGGGTCCATTTAGCAGGACTCCTAAACAAGCAACATCTATAGACATCCAGGTACAGGTCGGTGGTAAGGTGATATCTATGTTTCAGGAAATAGAAGAGGACAAAAAGCGAGCAGAGCAGGAGGGAATGGCTATTACTTCCAGGAGACTCAAGCAGGATGGACTCACTATTACTATCACCAAAGCTCACAATGTAAGTGATGCCCCTCCTTCACCACAGGCTAGCGCTCACTCCAGTCCTGCCACAGCAAAGTGACATTTATGAGAGAGAAATGCACAGCAGAGCCTTTTGAGTCACAAGACATAGCTCCTAAGCCCTGAAAAGGGTGTGAAAACTCTGCAGAGCTGTGTGCTCAGAGTGATTTTAGGTGATGCACATGTATTTCCAGCCATGCCCAGGCACCTGTATCCAGGCATGCAAAGTTAACAGCAGATGGATGGATGTGTGAACAGGCACACATGGGCCTGGAGAGGTCCCAGGTGTCAGCAGTGCTGCAAATACATAGGTAGAGTGTATCAGGGATGTGTGCGTCACTGGAGGCATCAGGAATGCCTCTGAGAATGCCACAGGTTGGGGAAACACATGATCTCCCTTGGCTTTGGGAGTGAGCAAAGTAAGTGACCTTGGGCAAAAGGCTGTGAGTCCCAGGCTTTTGTCCTAACTGAACCAAATCTGTGTCTGACAAGTCCTGTGCATGCGTCCTGGCAGGGTAGGGCCTGGGAGGCCACCAGCCAGTCCTGCCTTAATCCCTGGGTGAGCTCCTCGCTGAGCCAGCCTACCCTCCTTTCAGCACTCCCAGGTTGTTGGATACAGACCAGTACTCCCTTCCCTCCCTGGCCCAGCCCTTACTTCTCCTGGGGCGCACTGCTGCACACATTTTTCTCTCATACAGGACCTGAAAGATGCAATTACCCAGACTGAACACTATGGACCAGATAGCCCAGCCCTCCTGATGGTGAGCACCACCCTCAGCCATCCACTTGGCTTCCAAGGCCACCTCCAGCAGGACTTAGGCTTTCCTGAGCTAACTCAGAGTGCTGCACAAAGAGCTGAGGATAACATTTGTTTCCCATAACTCTGGCATTTTAGTCTGAAATGTCAGATTTGTAAGTGCAAAGGATTTTTCAGCCCTGCTGTAATTGTGGGTTTTGCTACCGAGCAGACAAGGAGTCCCTTGTTCCACAGGAATGTCCCAGCACCACGCTGGGCACAGAGAGCTTCACTGGGGCAAGGTCTGCCTGTTCTGTAGCCACCTCCCTGCTTGTGTGCAGGTGTGTTTGGGGAAGGGAATCACATCCCTTAGCCAAGGGCCCAGATTTGCTAATGGAAGTGGTTCGTTTTCCAGGATAAAAGGGTAGTGAGTGAGAAATGGGCAAGCCCCTGTCCTACGAACCCTGGGTTTGGCATTGTCAGTGAGGAGGAGGAAGAAGAGGAAGAAGCAGATCATATGTTCACATTCAGGATGGGGAAGAGGATGCAGCTGGCTGTTACCATGGACAACAAAGCAAAGGTGAGCGAGGAAGAGGATTCATTTTACACTGCAGCCTCTTGACTTACAAAGGGGCTTCTGATCTGCCTCTTACTTAAGCTTTCTGCCCAGCATGTCACGTCCAAAGGGAATAGTTCCCTTCCTGCTCCTTTTCTCTCATTTTTCAAACCTTCATCACATCATCTGGTTTTGATTGGTCACACACTTCCCTCCCCATTTCTGATTCCCAGGGATCAGCCCCCAGGCCTTGCTACCCCCAGCAGCTCCCCCCACCCAACCATGTGTAACCAGTTCCCTTTCTGTGGGCTCAGTCTTCTGATCCCTCTGAGCAACTCTGGTGTTAAACTGTGTTGCTGTGGTTGCAAGGGGACTGAAAATAAGTGGGAGCTCAGACAGATTTAGCTCCATTATTCCCCAACTATTCCCAGTGAGGCAGTGGTGCTTGGTGGTAAAAACAGTATAATTTCTCCCTGATATTGTATTCCAGAACATCCTGAATGTAGAAGGGAAAACAGATGAGATGAGTGTCAGTTTCAGCTGCCAATGAGATGGGCAGGAGGTGTGACCCAGTATTTGCAGTTATTTAAAAGTAGTATAAAAAAAGCAAAAGTAATTGAAAATGCTACTTCATTTTTTAAATCCTGAAACATCCCCTAATGGGCACTACCCCATTCCTTGTGAAGCCTGTGCTTACAGATATAATGATCCTCGTCCCTGTCACAGCAGTGCTGGGAAAAGGAAATAGTGGCAATAAGTGGTGTTCCATGGGTCCCCTTTTAGGCACAGCAATGTGTGGCTTTTTGGAACTACAGTCCAATCCAAAGCCATTCCCCAGAGTAGAGAAGAGAAGCCCCACCCTTCCTGCTGGCCCAGACGTTGGGACAGAATTGCTGCAAACCTTGGCAGCTAGCAAAAGGCAGGAGCTGTTTCTCTCTCTGAGGCAGCTTGGAAATGCTTTCCTGATTTTGTGCCTTGAATGCCTGCTCATTTCTGTTTCCCTGTGACCTGGTTATCCTTTCTTTGCAGGAAGAAATAGGCCACAGTCACTGTGCCATTAGAAAGTCTTTTTATGTTACCTTGAAGGAACTGAATAATTTAGGAAAAAATGTACCTTTCAGAATTATTTTTCAGGAGAAAGGGATGGAGAGTTCTCATTCCCTTTCTTTCAGATAGAGTATCAGGAGTGTGAACATCCTGTTTAAATGAAATCTCATTCCAGCACAACCAAACTCCTTCCTGATGAGAGGGGGGAAATTCTTGTTTTTCTCAGAATAGAGGATCCATGAAATCTCCAGTTCTGACTTTAGTCTAGTGATCAGGCAATCACTTCCTCACCTGCCGCAAAACAGTCGCTTGTCACGTTGTGACACCTACACATCTGCCTATGGCAGATGCCAAAACAGTTGTGTTCCATCCTTAAATGATCAGATTTTTCTCTCCGAGGAAAAAAAATCTTGCCATCTCTAGGGCTGGCTCACAGATGTCAGAGCAGCAGCCTGCATTGACACAAACAGAGGTCAGCACAGGCGGTGCTAAAATAGCACAGGACACATTGGCAGCACACTCTTGCTTTGAACCCAACATGTGGCTTTGCTTATTTCAAGAAAAGCTAAAACAGCAAAGGTTGTTCTGAGGACAGAAAAACTTGTTAGGAGCTGCAGTTACCACCCAAAAGCAGAGCTGTACATCCCCAAGGGAATGTATAACAGGGTTCCCACTGTGTCCACACAACTGAGACAGGCAGGACTATCACCCATGCAAGGACCACTCCTCCTCTGCTTTCCATCCTCCGCTGAGACAGCAAAATCACACAGATGTGAAAGACAAACAAGAGGTTGAGGTTCTGCTGCTGAAAATACCGCAGTGTCTCCCCAAACATTTATCATGTGTTAGGAAGCTCAGTGACTTAGAAGCTATAAAAAAAGTCGTGCTGATGGAGGCTGTGCACAGCAAGACTCCTTCCACACCAACACCAACTCCTGGCAAAGCTGAGGGAAGATAAGGCTAACCTGTGGCTTCTTGGTATCATATGTCATGGCAGAGTCCCTGATTGCAAGTCTTTTCTACAAATCAGAGGTCAGGGTGTGCTGTTTGTTTTTGAAACCAAGTTCATAGCAACAAAAAATTCTCAAGTTTCACTGAAAGTTTCCTTTGAGAGCTTGAGCTCCTTTGAAATCAAGATTCTAGTGTGTGCAGAAGCCCAAAGAGGAAAACAGGAAAATACACCATCCTTTACAGAGGGAAGCAGCTGAGGTTCCGTCATCTCAGGTGAAGTCAAGCAGACTTCATACAGATGAAAAGAAAAAGATCAGAGATTATGATGGAGATGATTTAGTAAGTCTCATTTCCTTGTAAGGCAAAGACAAAAAGGCACATGATGGACCTGAAAGATGATACTTTTAAATGAGAAGAAGTATGTCTTTTTGTACAAATGATGTACTTGTTTTGTGGAAGTGATAGCTGAGGACACTGGCAGGGGCTCAGCCAGCAGCAAAGATCATTAACAAAATAAGAACCAGATAGAAATCCAAGCAGGGAATTCATGATGCTGATAGGGACAGATGGAAATCTCTGAGAGGTGTAACTGCCCTTGCTCAAGGAGTTTATATATCAGTTTCCTAAACTAACCACTGTTGAATAAATCATTCCAGAAATATGAACATATAACAGCTATGAAATGATAAATTATCGAGTACTAATACGCAGAGAATCCCACTGTTCCCCTCCTCTTCCAGCCTCTGGGCTTCTGCTCCAAGGTAGCCTCACAGTTTATTGTGTGAGGGGTGGGGACAACTTCACATTTGTTTCAAAGACACAAAAACAGCCTTCAAATAAAACCATCCAGCAGTCAGAGTTCATGCTGCAAGGTAAATACCACCCTACCCATGCAGTGCTCAGCTAAACACACCTCTGTAATATCCCAGATCTCTTAGGGTGATGTGGCTGTTCTGTAAACCAAGGGCACTGACTGTCCAGCTCATTTTTCATTCTGCCAGCCCCAAATCTTTGGGATGGCCACTCTCATAGGAAGGCTGTTGGAGGTGGCCCTAACTCATCCTGTCCCTTCCAGGGCAAGCGGATTGTCAGTGAGAAACGTTCTGAGAGCTTCCCTGGTTCGGGCCGGGTGCCAGACCTGGGCGAAGAGGACACAGACCACTTGGTGGCTTTCCGACGGGGCAGAAGGATGCAGATTGCCATAACCATGGATAACAAGGAAAAGGTAGGTGCACTGCCAATGACCAGACTGTAACCTATCCATGTCATCCACTTGTTCTGCTGGCATGAGGAAGGCCCAATCACAGGATGCTGGGAGAGACTGTATGTTAATAGTGTGGAGACACTGGATCCATACATATATGCTCTTTCAGGAGGATTGATGAAGTCACTGCCAGATATGGGGCATGAATCTCACCTCCTCTCTCTTACCAGTTTCTTTGTGGGACCACACAGCAGACTGGGGCGGAAGCAGTGTCCTCTTGACTCACTGCATGACTTAAACTTTAACAGAGCTGGGCAATATCTGCTTCTGAACTCAAGTCCTGCTGTGCCGGGCCATCACCTTCTGAGTGAGCTGGCTCAACTTCGTTAGTCTTTGAAACATATTTCAAATACTTCTTTGCAAATACTTTCCTTTTCACATACACGGGGGTGTGTTGTTTTCCTCTTGGAGAGTTTTCACAGATAAGGAGGAATGCCTGCAGCAAACAGGGTCAGCAAACACTATGAAGGAAAACAACACTCAAGAGTGGCTGCTAAACACACCCAGGAACTCTGGAGAATATTTGAGCCCCTTCTCTGGGACAGTGTTAACCACCTGCTGCTGCTGCCCATGCTCATCTTCAGCTTCTCCTTCTCCCCAGGTCTTACTGGGCCTCTGAGGGCTCATTTCGAGTGGCCATGAAGCAGCTTTTTGAATGCCATAAACCTTTTGTGAGCTGCCTGGTTGAGCCACTCCAGAGGTCTACAGGGCAGGCATTGCCATTTCAGTCTAGGAGTCA
Source organism: Formicarius rufipectus (assembly GCA_013399695.1). Taxonomy (NCBI): domain Eukaryota; kingdom Metazoa; phylum Chordata; class Aves; order Passeriformes; family Formicariidae; genus Formicarius; species Formicarius rufipectus. Next base: position 87,681 of record VXAU01003673.1, on the reverse strand, counting down.
CCAACGCACTTGGACAAGACGGGAGTAACCTGGCCATGGCTGTGCTGTCCCTGAGGCTGTCCAATGTACTTCTGTGATGTGCATGGCAAGTGTCTCCACTTCTGCTCTTGCTGGACTTGTCTCTGTGGTCATTGAGTCTGAGGCTGTGCTAAGGGAGAGCAGCAGGAGCAGTACCTGAATTTCAGCTTCAGATCCTGTGCCCTCTTTTAAGTGTATGGACAGCCCTGGAAAAGGTCATCTCTCATCTGGTTTCATTATGGAATGTGAAATTTGGCCCCAAAGCACCTGATATTCAGAGTGTGCATGAGGGCACAAGTTGGGGGGTGGTAGAGGGCAGGACTGAAGCTTGGGCACTCTTCTGGCAGCAGGTGGCTGTGAGGGAGGCTCTGAGGTGTGAAGAGGGAGCTGGTGCTGATATCCACAGGGAAAGGGATTATGCAAAGCTGTTTGGGGCCTCCATACCTTGGCTAGACAAGAGAAAGACGTGTCAGGAGCACAGGAAAGCCACAGATGCTTCATGTAACACTTTGTACTGCCATGGAGTTTAAGGCATACCCAGCCCAGCCTGTGAGAAGGCCCTGCTCCCTGGAAAGCAATGTGCTTCCAGGGAACGTGCTGTCCCAGGCTGCAGAGGAGGCAGGGAGCAGGCACCGAGACTGCCATGGAGCACAGCTCCCATGGCTGGGAAAGGGAGGGGCATGTAGAGCCTGTTAATGACCTTATTTTAAAATGGGCTTTCATGGTAATATTTGTTGTTGGTCCTTGGATTCCTCTTACAATTCAGAAAGAGTGTTTGAAACTCTGGTTTCCAATAGTTGTTACCAGCTGGATATGTTTCAGAGTCCAGCTGATCTTGGGAGATTTCCTTGTTCCTGGTGATTTTCCTGGCTGATCAGGCCATGTTCCATCTCTGGTTGATGAGGATATCTTCCTATTGCCATGTTAATTGTGTCACTTCAGGCACCAGCTCCAACAATCAGGACAAAATCCAGCTCTCAGCACACCCAGCACCATGCAACAAGATAAAAGGATGTGGCTGCAAGGGAGTGAAATGCTGTGTTTCATGTCACCTCTGCAAGCTACTTCCTTCTGTCCACACTTGGACAACCTTTTCCCAGGATCAGTGACAGAAGCAGTGGGGCCTGAAATGACAGGGCACATTGGCAGCTGACACATCATGGCAGCCTGGGCTGGTGGAGTGCAGGGAGGTTTGGGCTGGCCCACCCTGTCCCTTCAGCTGATCTTGAGCTGTGTTAGGGCTTAGTGTTTTAAATACTTCTTCCTGATAGTGAGAATCCTTGAAAACTGAGCCCAGGCAGGTGTGTCTCGCATCTGTGCTGCAAGGGACATGTTCTCCAGAAGGGACTGGGAGCCTGCAGAACTCAGAGTGTGTCACAGGAATGGAGCATACTGAGTGTTTGCAGCAGGGAAAGAGGAGAAGACCACGGAAGCCTGCAGTAATACCTACCCTCCTACACTCACCACCCACCAAATTAGGGCCCTCTGCCAAGAGCAGCATCATTCTCCTTCACAGCCTTCTCCTTCCCTAAACTCCACTCTTTTTCTTCGAGTCCATCTAAACTGTATTCCTTCCCAGCAGCCAGGAGCTGCAGTGTTAAATGATGTGCTGGGCTGGAACATCCATCCCTTCTCTTACTGCAGCCTTGTTCCCTGATGGCTCCATTTGCTGTTCCTGCATCACAGGAATCAGTTCATAGATCATCCTTTGGTCACTTCCTAAAGGACAAATGATTTTATTAATCCATTTCATGTCTCCCTTCAGCCATCTCATAATCCTTAAGAAACTGCCTCTATTTAGACACATCTGCTAAGGATGTAATTCTGTATTTCTGACATCCTTATTGTCCCCATTTCTGCTTTGGTTATTTTTACCATATTCTTTCAGTACAAGCAGACCAGAACTGCACATGGTATTCTAGCTGCAGGCTCTCCTGGACATAGTCACATAGAAATGTTTCTGCCTTGTTCTCTATTCTTCTTCCAACAACTTTACATTTTCTTTGCTAAATAATCAAGCTAACATTTTCAGAGGACTGGTTACAATAACACCAAAATGTCATTCCCAACTGTTAATCATAGCTCAGACCTTGTTACTCTCTGTGTGTGTACAAGAAGGGCATTTTTCTCCATGGGAGTTATTTTGTATTACTGACACTGAATTTAAGCCATAATTTTATGATGCAGCCATTCAAAATCAAGAGATCTTTTGCAGTTCTTTCCAGGCAAATTACATTCTTTGCCCTGTATGATTTAATATTTTCAGCAAACTGTCATGCCTTTCTTCAGATCCTTTTCCAGACCATTTATGAGCATGTTGAACAGCACATGTTCCAGTGGCACACTCGTGCTAATCTTCTGCCATGGGAATCGCCATTTTCTTGCCACTTTTTCTTTTCTATCCTTTAATCAGTTTTTAATCCAAGAGAGAAACTTCATCTTGATCACCAAATTGATCGGATACTCGGAGAACCTGATGGGGTGTCAGTGTTGCCATCTGCGTAGCTGAGCGTAAGTACTTGAGCTGGGACCCCTCGTTCAGAGATCAGCTTTCAGCTTTTCATTAACCCCAGCATAGTCCGTCCTTTGGGGGTTTTCACCTCATGCCCCAGCTGGTTCCCTGCTATCCTGGGGTTCTCAGAGAAAGGATCACATCCATCACTACCCCTTCAGTAGCCTGGCCACTGGCAAATTTGCTTCTTCCTTGCACTTGTCAAATTTATCATATTAAAGTATTTGATGGCCATCCTTGTTACCCCACATTTTCTCTATTTTTATTCATGATGAAATTCAGTAAAAAGAAAACAAATAAGAAAAAAGGAGACTCCCATTCTTGCTGTTTCTGCTGCCCATGGTGCTTCTAGCTAACCTCATACAGTCAGTGCTGGCCTGCAGCACAGCTGGGCCAGGGACTGCCAAAAAGGAAACGAAAGGGCAAAAAAGCTGTGTTCATGATCTCCTTCTCCAAGACAGCCTCAGTGCCATTAGGAGAAAGACTCTTTCACTCTCTGTTAGCATAGAGGTTTGGGGAGACCAGATGATCCTGTCCCCTTGCAGTGCCCTTCACTCTGCTAAAGGAGCTTCATGGCCTCAGGAGCTGCTGCTGGCTTGGAGGTGCCACATCTGGGCACACACATCTGTCTATGTGTCACTAAACCTGCCTCAGGGCTCTCCCTGCAACAGGATTGGGGACAATGCCTTCTGTACAGCTCTAAAAAGCCACTCCATGCTCTGGCAGTATTTCAGGCTCATTAATACATCAGAGCTTTGAGCCAGCAACCCAGGACCAGTGGAGCACAATGGTTAATTAACAGGGTACAAATCATCTTTTAAATGGGTGCTTGATAGAGCTTCAGGGCTTTTAAATTGTCCTTTTATTAACAGAGTTTCCCAGGATGGTGTATCAGAAATTACTGTAATCAAGAGGTACAAAAGCTGCTTTCAGAGACTAATACAGATGGAGCTGGACTCCTGTGCTTGCATGGGAGAGGAACCAAATCTGTGGCAGAAGAAACAGTTGTTTTTACGTTGCAGGTGGGAGAGGAAAGTAGACAGAAAGGGTGGCTGAAAAGTCTTCAGCTCCCTTCAGGCAACACAAATTGGAGTCTGATTTTTCAAAAGAGTTAGAAAAAAAAATCCTCTCATGTACTAGTTTCAAAAATCCTGCCCAGTGAGGGATCTGAGCACTGGAAAACCAGCTCTAAGCTCCTACAAAATTCTCCTCCTGCAGAAGAAATGATGGTTGTGGTACTGGCATGTGTCTATAGAAGTGGGTACCAAAAGGTTAATTTAAGTTAACTCATCTGTCAGAACCTGTTTTTAAAATAAGAAGACAGTGAAGTAGCCCAGAGATGTGGAAATCTGTCAAAGCTTTCGGAGAACTATGAGTTCTGAGTGTGGCTGGATAATGGCATCAGCACTGTCACCACTGCCCAGGGATAGTACTGGGAATATGTGTTGGGAAATCAGACAGGCTCATTGTAAGAAGACATTTGGTATCCCAGGGCTGTATCCTGGGTTGGAGCAGGCTCTGCCCCACTCTGGGCCATTCTGGGCTGAGAAACTGAGAAATCCTGGCATAAATCTGGGGATAAACAACCATAACCTTCCCTCTCTGCCTCAGGCTTTTGTGTCCTCCCTGTGCTCTGCAGGAACAGTTGCACTAGGGATGATAATGCTGTTTTTCATAATTTTGGGGTGGAGAGGAGGAAGGAGGAGAAAAACATGTTTTACTTCCTCATGGCCTGGGTGTGTGGTAACAAGGGAGCAGCAGCTCTGGGGAAGCATGACAATAGGAAATCTGCTTCAGAGCCAGTGCAAGAGAAAAATCAGCTGTTCACTGCTCAGTTCAGACCTGCTGTCCTGGTACAAAAGAGCTACATTTTTGTGATCCTCTTGGTTTTCCACAGAGCAAAAATAGCTGCAGACTAAGGCAAAAGGCATGGCTTGGAGTGAGGGTATAAAGGGTTGAAAGGTTTTGCAGTGTCCCAGTGACCCAGCAGTTTGTTGTGGGCACTGATGAGCAAGTGCTCCAAACCAGATAGCCCTGGTATGCAAGGCTCTGAGAGACCCCCAGGATGCAGGGCTGTGGGACATTCTCTGGTATGCAGTCTCTGGAATGTAGGGATCCAGGACGCAGGGCTCTAGAACAGCCTCCAGGATGGAGGTCTCCAGCACTGACCAGCCATGCAGGACCTGCCCCTTCTCCCATATCCTGTGAGCCACAGCATGGTCCTTCATCCTGGTCATCCCTCTGGGTTTCCTGGGCACCAGGTGCCTCCTGGCTGCCCCTGGGCAGAGGCAGGGCTGAAGGGAAGCTGTGCTGGCTGCAGGCAGAGTTCATTGCTCCCCTCCAGCTTACTCATACCCTGGCTCAGCACTCTGGCTTTCTGGTTCCTGTCTTTGGGAACAAAATCGGGCATTTTAAACGGTCAAACAGAATAATTCTTTGCATGATCTTTCAGGGGAAATAGCACACACTGAAGCTCTCTGCCTCAGTTTCTCCATCAATGATGAACTGCCTGGCATTTTGGAGGCAGTGCTCCTTCTCTCCCGTCTCTGCCCCTACACCAGGTTTCCCCCAGGGATGGAGTGGTTTCAGCTCTCTTGCAGTAACTGACTCCTTTGTACCCTTTCTAAAAGGAGTTCGAGTTGCATTCCTAACTGCTTTAAGGTTAAACACCCCTCTGCACATTACTCCCAGCCAACTCGCCAAATAAGCAAAGTCTCCAGATTCCTGCTGTTTAACCTCTGTGTAAATGCTCAGTTTGGGGTGCAGAGACTCATTCCATCCCTCACTAAAAGGTTCTTCACAGGAAGCTGCAGGAGCAGGGCACTTGAAGTCCAGAGGAAGCATTTTTTTGTTACATAAGTTTCAGAGCAGCATTTTGAAATAAATCACCAGTATCATTTTCCACCATATGTCCTTTTGCAATTGGCAGGATATGCTGAGAGGTAACTTCTCTCAGCACTTCCAAATCTTTGCTGAGAAATCCTAGGACAATATAGGTACCATTTTCCTCATTATTTCCAAGGATCTGTTCACACAAGCTTCCATTTGTACTGGAGCTACTGGTCAGACCAGTGAAGCTATTCTGCACGCAAGTGCAGCATCCATGAGCAGTGGCTGTATGGCCCCACTTCTCACCTGCCTGAGACTTAGCACGTGTGGGCAATCTCCCAAACAGCCTGTCCACAGCTCGCTCCCTCCAGGGTCCCACCAGGTACATGGAAAGAGCTGGCAGCAGGATGAGTTGCCTTAGTAGATTGGGCAAAGCTGGAGATATTGAGACTGATATCCTGAGTTTTCCATATCCAACCCTGTTAAAGTAAACCTGGGGCTGGCAAATGTCTGGAATAAAAGTCCTGTTTCCAGCCTGGGCTGGATCCCACCATGCTGCTGCTTTCTGGAAGGGCTAAGCTGGCACTTTGTGCTCCACATTGCTCTTTGTGTTTCAGTTCTGCTCGGCACTGCACAATGGCAGCAGGACGAGCTCAGGCCCACACATCCCTGGCCCCATAGTCACTCAGCCAGGCAGGAAGCCTTTCCTAAAAGATATTTATGTTCTGCAGGCTGTTCTGCTAAGACCCACTGCCTTTCCCGCCTAGCCTCTCACAGGGCTCTGTTTCTGTTATCAGTTCCCTGTGGGCACAGTGAACTCCTGGACCCTGGCTTGCCTCATGTTTAATGCCTGTTGCTCATTAGGGCGGAGGTGCTAATTGTCACCTCCTGCCAGACAGGGCAATATCAGCAACAGAGCTGAGCTTGCCAGTCTGGTGGCAGCATGGATAAACTTAGCGGGAGCAGGGATGGATTCCAGCAGAAGGGCACCTGTGTTTGCCAAGGACAAAAATCACTCCCAGCTTGACCATGCTGACTTTTAGCTGCACCTTAAGTGGGCTCCCAGTTGATCATAAGATGGGTCATTGGCACAAATCTGAAACTTGGTCTGCCTTGGAAAGAAATGGGACTATACAGGACAGCTCTCAGCCTCTACCTTGTGTAGGAGGAAGGACCTGTGGGAATGCTTTTTTCATATATCCCTTGCCTTCTGACTACTCTTTTCTTTCTATATCAGACTGATTGAGGGTCCCAGAAACCAATCCTTCCCCTTTTGCTGACTTTTTCTGAGTCATTTCTGAGACTTTTTTTTTTTTTTACATGTCCTGGTGAGCACAGGGTCAGGCACCGGCTCTCCTGCCAGGAGTCCTTTCTTAATCCTTGAAATGACTGCAGTGTCTGTGCTTTTGCAGGCAGAGGAGCGGAGAACAGCAGAGAAAAGGAGATCAGGCAGTGACAGAGGCCCAGAAAGTGAGCACAGCTGGAAGGTGAGTGGAGCCTGTGTCCTTTTAGGGGATCTTTGTCTTGGAAGAGAAAACCAGTAGGATGTGCCTTCCCCTAAAGGAAGTTGATCTTTAAGGTCCCTTCTGACCATCCTGTAATTCTGTGAAGCAGCATGTGAACTAATGTGGCTCCCACAGTTCATCCATCTCCTTATCCAAAGCTTTGCTGAGCAGTAGACACACTTGGAGCAAAGCAGCACTGGAAAGGTGACAGGGACTTACCTTGTAGCTGCTCAAGCCCCTCACATAGCTGCAGGGATGCTCAAGCTGTGGCAGCACAGCCCTGGATGGTTTCTCTCCTTAAAAACTATTTCCTTGTGGACTGCAGAGTTCAGGCTGTATTAGCTACAGCTCCTCACTTCCTCAGGAGCTGAGGAGGATGGAGGTTAATTAAAGCAGAGGCCTTCCCACTGACTGTTTAATGCAAAGCCTGGAGACATGCTGGATCCCCCAAGCCTGCAGATGTTTTAATTAATGGAGCACAAATTGAATAACCCCACCTCAGTGGGATTCATTAGGAGGACACAGATGGGCTCTTAGATAATAATTCTAGCTGAGCCCCACAAAGCAGGAAAAGGGAGCATGATGGTCCAGCCAACCACAGCTCTGCCATCACTGAGGTGTGGGACCAGCCTCTCCTGCCTGGGTCCATGAGAAAGCATGGCACCTGCCTCAGTCATGCCCTCATTTTTGGCTTTATGGGTGCATTGGGATCCATCCCAGCAGGATCCACAGTGGGGCTGGAAGTGGTGGAGAGCCTCTCCAGGCTGTGGCCCACCCCAGGAACAGTGCATGCCCTGACTTTGCCATGCCTTTCCCTACACCTCTTCTCTCCCTCCTTGGGTATGTGGGCTCAGGTCCCTCAGTTCCTGCCAGCTCAGGATGGAGGAGCAGTTGGAGCCATTCCAGCTCTGGCCCACGCAGGTGGGTCACCTTGGTAACAGGGCTTTCAGTCCCTCCTTCCCACTGCTCTGCTTTCATCTACAGGGCAGGCTGAGGACATAATTCCTCTTTGGGGAAGGTGTGAGGGTGGCTGGCGTGGAAGGAGACGTGTATGATGTGATGAATTGCCTGCTGGTAATTACCGCCCCAAGACTGGCTCTGCACTAAGCTGTTCCTTATGCACTGTTGCTTAACAACACACCACAGCCTGTTGACTCCTGCTTCCACCTCATTCATTAACCTGACTGCTGAGATACCTCTCTCTATGTGCTCCGTCAGCTCTGAACTGTCTTTTCATTAAGTTTTACATTTTTGAGCAGTGTCAGTCTGTCAGGAGGAGTAACAAATCAAGAGCCTGACAGCAGTGAAGAGCCCCTTTGCTTCAGAAGTGGGCACAGGGTTGGCCCCAGCTCAGTGACTGTGGACTTTCATGGATGCCTGGTGGTCACAAAAGGCTGGCTTCCTTTTCCACACTCTCAATGTGAAGGATTTCATAGGCATAACTTCGATTTCAGTGTCCCAAAGTCTTCAGGCTAGGGAGACTTACCAGCTCGGTGCATGTTCTATTTAAGTTCAACCTCTCAAACCCTGTTGAGAGATTTTGCAAGCACACTAGGAGCTGACTATACGCCATAAGTAAACCTTAACAAAGTGGCTTTTCCAGGAAAATCTGAGAACTTTGGCTTTAAAACCTTCATGTGAGCAGACACACAGCACTGAAAGCCACTGTCTAATTTCCACGCACAGTTAAAGTGGCTGCAGGTACAAAGGCGGTGAATCCATCCTGTGGCCATTTGCATATGGAATTACAGGGACAGGCTCCAAAGGTTATAATCAGGGGCTGAATATCTAGACTGAAAAATTGCATCTTATTGGAGCTGCTTCCCAGATCCAGAGGTTTGACAGTGCTCCAAGAATCAAGGAAACATTGTGGTTTCTGTTAGAGAAACAGCAGTGACACTTCATCTGTTTAGGGTAAAAGGGATGTGACCAGATGGCAAAATCCAGGGCTATAGGTGACAGTGATTTTAATCTTTTGAAATGTAAAAACTCTTCTTGTAGTCTAGGTGAAGTGGAACAACTTTGCAGAAATACATTGCCACCAATTATCATTGTATTATTATGTTGAATATAATCTCTGGAAGTGTCCAAGGATAGGTTGGGTGGGGCTTGGAGCACCCTGGTCTAGTGGAAGGTGTCCCTGCCCATGGCAGGAGGTGGAACGGGATAAGCTTTAAGGTCCCTTTCAACCCAAACCATTCTGGGATTCTATGAACATCCCTGGAAGGGAATGATTGCTTCCTGTGACTTGGCTGTGGATTTACAAAGTGGTTCCAGGCAATCCGTGTAACTTTTTCCTGCCTCAGTTTTCCTCTCTGTAGAGCCAACCAGCCCCAGGACTGGTGTGTTTAGGGCGTGGGTGAAGCAGAGCCCTAATATGTGCACAGCAATGCAGAGAGGGGAGCTGACCTTGCTCCAAGTTGTTCTCAAATACTGCTGAGCATTTCTAGTGGTGACAGCACAAAGTACCCTGAATGCAGCTGTTTCAGACAATTTTATCAACCAGAAGCTGTTTTCCCTCCACCAGGATGGTGGGAAGTCAGTCCAGAAGAGCCCTGGAGACCTGAGCTTCCCCATGACTGGCCGGGAACACTCAGAGTACATCCGCTGGAAGAGAGAGCGAGAGCAGATTGACTTGGAGCGCCTGGCACGGCACAAGAACGCCAAGGGCGAGTGGAGGCGGGCTTGGGATGTGGAGAAGTCAGAGCAAATGTAGGTGCTTCCCTGTCCTGGGGTAGTTTGCCTGCAGAGGCCTAAAGCCAGTGATGGGGTCTGGTGCACATATTTATTGCTGAGCAGATCTGACACTGTCATGTGTCTCTTCCTGACTGAATCCACACTGTTGCCTCCTTCTACCCCTTGACCATGGGATCCACAGGGGCTCTCACTGCCCTGCTTGTTTGTCCTTTTCAAGCACAGGAGAGCCCCATGTCCTAAAATCCTCCCCAGCCCACACAATGAATCTGTCTGGGCACTGCAGGGTGAGGAGGTGATTCAAAGGGCCAGCTGTGGGATACAGGGGCAGTGCTGGGGACAGCAATGTGGGAGAGCTGGGAATGGGACTGACATTTCTGCCTTAATCACTGTCCCTCTGATTGCTGGTTCTGCTGGGTCACAACACCTAGAGAGCTTTGGAGTATGACCTGGCACCTGCAGCAGGATAAGACTCTGGAAGGGTATGGAGTTAGGGACCGTTACAAAGGTTTACTGATAGAACAGTTTGTACAGGGCATGTAGATGGGACAGTCCTTTGGCTGAGGAATGGGACTAAACACATCACCTGAGACACCAATAATTAGAGAGGAATTGTCTTAAGTGGGTGCTGAGTGTTGATGGCAAGACAGCCCTGAGCCCTACTGTTCTCTCATGTATTCATTTCTAAGCGAAAAGCCATAACACAAATCAAGCAGGACTGGAAATATACCAGATGAGTCTGATCTGACATGACAAGCCCTGAAGCTACTTCAGACTATGTTTGGAAGCTTGGGAAGCTGCATTTGTATCTTCAGTACAGGCATCTATAGGGTGTTCTTGAACTTAACATATACATGTGGGTATTGATGTAAAGGTTCTAGAGGTTCTCCTTTGGGGTAGAACTGCCTCACAGCCTTATTTCTCCTGGCTGGTGCAGCAGCTTCAGCTCCTGCTGAGAAACTTGCCCAGGTTTGTCCGTGGGCAGGTGCAGAATGGCCAAGGGCTCCTGCCCATGCTTTGCACACTGGGGGAGGATGGTCAAGTCTGACAATGCCTGTTTTTAACCTGCAGGTTTGAAGAGGACTTTGTTAAGGATGGGGAGCCAGCCTTGGATAATCCCAGCAATAAGAAAGGTTGGCAGGGGACACCTAGACTCTGTCCTGACGCTAGTGAATGCTGGTCCTGTGCATCGCAGTGCCACAGCAGCTACCAGGGCTGTGTCAGCTGAGAAGCTCTGTTTCCCTGGCCAATCACCTCTGAGTTGGGGCTCAGCCCTCTCTAATGAGCAGGGGGCTCAGGGGATGCGATTTGAGCTGGGTGCTAGAGCTTTGGACCTTCCTAGAGCTTTGGACCTTCCCAGGGACAGCAGCGGCTTCTGTAACCTGGGATGACCATACAGAGGCTCAGCCCTGCCTCCTTTCCCAAACACTGGTTTGAGAGACAGTCCTATTCCAGAGCACAAGCATCTCTGATCCCTGGGGCACATGCTGGCTTTTTTTACTAGCATAAGTCCATCTTGACTCCTGTTTCTTGGGAGATGGACTGGCAGAACAAAGCCTTCCCTTGCGATGCTCTATTTGAACATCAGGCTTTCTGCTGCCTGTCCATTGCAGACCTTCACTCACTTTGGTGCGTCCTTTGCTGTGTCCTTGCAGGGGGAAGAAATGCAAGGAAATTTCAGCACAGATCCTTTCCCCCCAATGGCAGAGGTGAGTAAACTGCAGGATTCTGTTGTGTCACCCCACTAAATACTACCACCTCTGATACTCCTCATGGAGAGAGTACTCTCCAGGCACTCACAGATTTGGAATGGCTTTTGGGGTTATACCACATGGCTGATCTCATAGCTGTGTGCAAGACTTCCAAGAACAGCACAGGGATAAACTTACACAAGGAATAAGATTTAAAGTTATAATTTGGAATAAAAAAACTCAGAGAAAAAGCACTGTAAATTCTCAACTAGTATTTATTACTTTAGAAAATAGATCTGCAGTATGCACACAGATTCAGAGGCTTCCCGCTCCAGAGGTACTTTCCAGGGATACAAGGATATTAACATCTTCAGTGGTCTGCAGGACCAGAAGCTGCAGGCTAGCTCTGCCTGATTTTGCATGGTATTTCCAACCTGTTTTCCAGGTGGAGGACACCACGGGGTGAATGTGAGTGATCCTAGCCCAAAGGCAGTGCCTGCTGTGAGCAGCCGAGCCAAGGGGAAGGACAGACTGACGGGCAGAGCCAGAAGGTGAGGACCTGGCAGCAGTGCTATGCTGGGCACAGCCAGGTTTCACTCTTTGCCTAATTGGGAAAAGGGACAGACGAAAACTGATACTTTCTGCCATGCCTGACAGGAATTCCGTTGGCAGGATCTGTGGGACTTGTGCAGTGTATTGTAGCTGTCCTGACCCGCTGCATCAGCTCTCTGAGAACAGCCCATGGGGACCACATTTGGGTCCCACTGGCACACCCCAGCAAGCTTTTGGACACATCTTGTCTGGCTTCCAGGCACAGCTGATAGAAGGAGCCGCCTCCAAAGATAGTTCCTAATTGAACTAATAAGAATGGGGATTGACACTGTGATACAAGTGGCTTTAATTCTTCTTAAACAACTGTTCATAAAGATCCCAATCCTGATGAGGAAGGAGGTGGCAGCTCCTGCCAGCTGTGGGCAACCCACAGCAATACAATCATTTGCACTGAAGAAATTCCAGAATACCTGCAAAACCAAGTGTGTTTTCCAGGGAGAAATATGTCTGTGTGTTATCTATGTGTATATTATCTATATAAAATGTTTCTGTGTAAGCTATAATCCACCAGACACATGCATAAGCAGAGAAGGGTTCCTGAGTCCCATCCCTGCCAGGGAACACTGTATGGGCAGGTTCAGATTTACATTTGCCCAGCAAATTCAGACAAGGCAAGGAAAGCAGTTTCTCATGCAGCTTTTAATGAACCTGTGGCCCTTCTTGGCAGAGGATGTTGTAGCTGCTGCAAATCTATTACGGAGTCAATATGCAGTTACACAAATCCTTGGGAGAGACTATCTGCTAAACTCAGCATGACTCAACACAGAGGTACCATCTCAGGCTCATGAAATCCCATAGCCTCTGCCTCTATATCCACTGTCATGGAGACCTGGGACACTTGGGCACTGTCAGGATAGCTGGACCAGACTGTGGCAGGTACCAGCACAAGCAAACTGTATCTTAGTCTAGTTCAGCTGTTCTGGCAATTGTAGTTTATGTTTTCATTCCAATTAGATTGTAACCACCAGTTCATTAAGATATGGTGGTCTCAGATGAGGATCTCTGGATGGGCCTGGACAAGCAGCTCAAACAAGCAATGCATGGCCCTCGTGGGAATCCCTACCAGGTGTAAGGCAGGGACAGTATGAGAACTTGAGGACCTTAATTCTGATTTATTTATTTACTTGATAGGTGGGATGGAAAAGAAGGTGAGGACATGTCTTTCCTGAAGGATGACCTGGATTGCCGGGTGAGTTCAGGACTTCCAGGCTAGCTGCCAAGTCTTCTTAACATATGCACTACCAGGAAAGCTGGATTCTCTGAGCCACTCTGAGCTGGGACTGCTGTTTTGGTCGTTAGGGCTCTTCATATGGCATGGGTGTGAGAGCAGCTTCACTGCACTGCCCCTCGGCCAGCACCACCCCACCTATTCTGCCCCTGAACACTTCTCTACCTACATCCTTTCACACCCTTTAAAATAGCCATTGCAAATTTTTCCTCAAGTTTTGAGAACTGTCACAGACAAGAAATACCATCTACTGGTAGGTACTTTAAAAAGCTGAACTAATTATCTCTTTTGTTTCTCAGAGGAGCCTTGGTGTGGACAAGGAGAACAGCAGAGGAGAGGAGGGGGTGCAAGGAAACTGCAAAGCTGAGCTGGAAGAGAAGGGGAAGCAGTCATGCCCTCAGGATCATGGGGCCTCCTTATCCCAGCGCCTCCGAAGGGAAGGTGGGAAGGTTCATCCTACCCGCAATGGGCATAAGGAGGAATGGAGAGGGATGAAGGGCTGCAGCACAGAGGTGTCTGTGACCAGCACAGGAGAATCAGAGCCAGGGCCCAAGCCAAGCAAAGAAAGTGTTGGAGAAGATGCCAGTGGGAAGCCTGGCACTGCTGACACCTCCCAGGAGGAGAGCACTGACAGCACTGCTTCCCCGAGCAACCTTCTGAGCACTTTGCCAGCCACCAGTGAGGAGACTTTGACCCTGCCTGTGGGAGCGAATGGAGTCGGATCAGAGAAAAATCCAGCTTCAGAACAGGAGCTCTGCAAGCACTCCTCAAACTGCCAGGGAGAAGACCTGAACACAGCAGCTGAAGACAGACTGGATGCAGATCGAGGACAGCTGGTGAGCAGAGGAGGAGAGGAAGTGAACCAGAGCACTGCCCTGGAGAGGCAGGCACTTGCACTGAAAGGAGGTGAAGATGCTGAAGGCACTGAACACCAAGAGCCTTTGCCCCCAGGGAAAGCCAGCTCTGACAAGACTGTTGTGCCTGAGCAGTACACAGCAAAGTCCCAGTTCGGGGAAGGGGACCAGCCTGAGGACTTCAAGGACAAGGACACTGGAGATGCCCTCAACTAGCACAGATTGCACTGGCTTGCCTGAGAAAGAACGTGAGTTCCAGATCCTCTCCCTACAGAGTGTTTGTTAATTCATTACTGCTCTCAGCCACAGTAAAGGGCCACAATTCCACTTTCTGTGGTCTAATAGCATCATACCAGAAAACTGTCCAGAAATGCTCATTAGCAGGGCTGGGGATCCCTCAGATAGTAAATCTGTGAGTCCCAAAGGCCTGTCCTGGAGTGGATGGGGAAGGAATGGAAAGTCAGACAGGAAAATTTGGACAGAAAACTGGGCTGCTGAGTCTGGTTGATGATGTATATTAGTTAGGGCAGAAATTGAGACTATTCCTGCGAATGGAAATCCTCAGAAAGGATGGGAGGGGTAACCTCAGTGGGATGAATTTGTTTGTCTCTAGGGTGGTCACAGTGTGAGGTCAGTGTGGTCCCTGACTTAAACACTTACAGAGGCTCCACCTTGTGGGCAGAGGTTTGGAGAAGGTCGGCTGCGTGTGGGATTGCCTTCCCTTGTACTTCCCAGTACAAGGTCTGTGGCTGCCACACTTTGAGTTATGGATGGTAACACTGGTGCAAGGCAGTGTATAAATACACAGAGTGAGGTGGGTCATGAAGCGAACAGAAAGGGGAGAGAACAGAGGTGGTTGTGGAGAAATGCTCCAGCTTTTTCTTCCATAATGGCAAATGGAGAGCAAGAAAAGCCAGGAGAAGAAACAAAGGATGACAGGTACAAAGGTAAGGTAGAAACTAGGAGCAAAAGGAAAGGAGAGTAAAGGGGCTCTTTGTTGCAAGTGTGTCTTTTCCAGGCAATGTCCCACAGAGCAGGATATCACACAAAGCAGAGGAGCGTTTCCAGAACACAATCCAGGTTGCCTAACACCTGAGTTGTCAGGATACTCCTGACTCTCTCTTTTACAGAGGCAGCGGCCCTGTTACATAAGTAGGCACTTGAGGCAACTGGCTACTCAGAGCCCAGCAGGCAGACGCCCCTCACCAAGTGCCTTTCCCAGATTCCATGAACTTTCCTGCAGACCCTGACCCAGCAGTGTGTCCCCAGTGTTGCTCAGCATTCATCCCAGAGTACAAATGAGCTTAGAGATGAAGTGGCTAAGATGCTAACAAAGACTTTCCCTATAATCCCATCCATACAAAAGGCAGGGAGAAGCCCAAGAGTCACACTGATTTCAGAAAAAGCATCAAGGACCAGCAGGAGCTGGTTCTATGCTTGAACAAGAATTCCTTCCAGTGAGGGGAATTAATTTCAACAGCACTTAAGAAAATGCTATGAAACACCTGGATGCATGTCGTGGTAGGTTACTGTCCAGACAGGCCACTCCAACCTACCAAAATACCCCCAGATTAGAAGATAAAGGAATGAATGACTACCTTGCTCACTCAGGGTAACTTTAATTAGACACCAGCTAAGAGGAAATACTAAATAAAAGCAGTCCATTTTCATCTCAGTGATGGAGATTCCTGTGGTTTGGTAATAGGCCCCTGAGTCCACTTCAATTTGGCTCTTCATTCCATCACTTCTCCCTGGACTAATTCCAGCAGACTTAATTACAGTGTCCTTGTGTCCTGGCGAAGAGGAGGTGCCTTAACATGGTGTTTGCACTTCAGCACTCAGGTGCCTGCTGGGCTGAGCTGGGACTGGGGACTGGATGTCAAGGGAAACTGAGGGGTTAACTAGTGTCCCAGTTACCCTGTACCATTTCATCCTGCCTTACCATCTTTCTCCTTCCTGCTGCCAGGCTCATCTTCTCTTGCCTGACCATGCCCCCACTCTTATTAGTGCATAATACAGTTAGTAATTCCCAGCAAAGATCATCCATTTTCAACCTTGCCATTGACAGGGACACCTTCCACCCAAGGAGAAGCCTGTGCAGCAAAATCTGTGTCCCCCAGCTCAGCAGTGGGTTAGCAGGACCTACCCAGGAGGTAGCAGGTGACTTTCCAATGAGATTTGCTTTTATTTCTCTGGAAAATACAGTTTTGACAAATGCTGCATATGTACCAGGAATGTGCCTGCTTCAACATGTAGGATTTCATAAAAGCCAAACCAGAGCTCTTTTAAACCTTTTCATACAGAAATTTTTAGTGTTATGTTTTTAAATACTGGTGATCCAGTTTTGATACAGTGCAGTTTTTGAAAAAAATCAGTGTTGAAAGAGATGGTGTGATGTTGTAAAATATACCCTATCAGCCCCAAAGGGATGGAAAAATACGTAGTTATAAAGTTCATCTCATGGGATTTCCATCCAGTAGAAAATCCTGGACTGGGTCACTTTACCTGCTGCCAGGGCCATGCCCTCTGTTCATGACCTCTCACATCCCAAAACAGGGCAACATCTGTAACAGCTGGAAACATCTGTATGAGTAATAAGATGCTCTGCTCCAGGGCTCCGTGGGGCCATGTTCCACTCACACAAAATGCAGATCTCACATCCCTTCCTGCACAACAGCAGCTCCGTGCAGCCACCACGTGTGTTTCACGGTTCCCCCTCCCAATGTCTATTTCCAGCACCTTCAAACCAGTAGGAGATGCTGTGCAGAGTGTGGTGGAGCTTTCATCTGTCACTTCAAATAACAAGGAATAAATATTTACCCGATGTGCAGGACTGGAATCCCTGGAGAATGTCCAACAAGTCCCAGAGAAGTAAATGATACACAAAAACCACAGAAGTGTTTCTCTGAATTCTCTTGAGAAAATTAATCTTAAATCTTTAGAGAAAATGCAGCTGGGGGGTGGATTTGCAGAGCAGCTCCAGGCATCTGACCTTGCTGCTCTGGCTGACGTAAACAGGAGTGGGGCTGGCAGGGCCTGTGTGCTGAGGTTGGAGGGGTCGGCACAGGTCGGCTCTGATGCAAACCAGCACCCAAGGCTGGTGCAGGAAGCAGCACAAGCACAAACCAGCACTTCCCAGAACAGTCATGGAACTGTGGAAGCACAACCAGCTTCCTCAAGGTTTGGGAGACAGGAAGATCCCATCTACTGGCATGTCCTCAGAGTTAGCCTAGGATTGGCAGCGTCAGGGGCTTGCTGAAAGAGAATCAGACTCCCTGGTCTTTCCTGCAGCCCACAACACCATCATTCCATGGGCATTTCAAATTCCCAGAGCACCTCTGAGTGCCACCCCAGCAGACAGTTTAGTCCTTGTGGAGAGCCAATGAGTAAGATTGATACAGTTGTCTCTGCACTTTTGGAGTGAGGGAAACCTCTCCCATGGCATGACATGGGAAAATAGTGTTAACACTGGATTCTGGGTGAATGGTGCAAGACACTAAAGATACACATGGAAGGACTCCAGGGCTGGTGAGGGAATGTTGTTCAGTCTAGGAAAATGAAGGCAGAAAACAGCGGAGTTGTGATTTCTCTAAATAAGGGGGGTAGTGAATGCCAGCAAAGGGGAAGAAGCATCCAAGAGAGGACACAATGCTGGGGTATGTACCAATGTATTGTGGAAACACAGGAATAAATATGGGAAAATTAGGAAAAGGTGGCCACCTGTCATGGACATTAACTTGGAAGTACACCACAGCTGAAGCAGCGATCTCCTTAGGACCACTTCCCAAAGCTTAACAATTGAAACAGAACTCAGGGTTCTGCCAGATGAGCTGCTGCCATTCCAACACTTGGAACAGAGCTGCTCTTGGATCCTGCAGTTGTTCCTGCTATCCTAGCGCTCCAGAAGGGAGCAGGTGGTCACACCTCAGCCCATCTGTGTTCACCTTCCTAATGTAAACCCCGATGAAGAGGAGTTTGAGATAAATGTCCAACTCCAATAGGGATCTCCAGCACAGACTGCCTTTACAGGTTTAAGCTCATGAGGATCACAGTGATAATTTTGCTACCAGGAAATCTAGACCAAAAAAACGCAGTTCTGATTAAATTGGGAATTAATTCAGGGATATCCAGTGCCCTATGCTAGAGGATGTCTCATGATCTTGAGGGTAGGTTTAGATGAGACGGTGGGAAGAAATCCTTTCCTGTGAGGGTGGTGAGGCCCTGGCATAGGATGCCCAGAGAAGCTGTGGCTGCTGCATTCCTGGAAGTATCCAAGACCAGGCTGGATGGAGCTTGAAGCAACCTGGGATAGCGGAAGGTGTCCCTGCCGATGTGGAGCTGGATGTGTACTGGGCACCCTCTGCAGCAAGACAGGCTAACCCTGGTTGCTGCACACAGGCAGAACCAGGAATGTCTCCAGCAGCAATTTCCTCTTGGCTGGACATGGCATTGATTGTGTCAGTGCCTCAGGTCTGATTTTAGAGCAGTCCTTTATTAAATATCCATGGCTGTGTCCTTAGATGCTTCCTTGAGAGGTTTCTTTTTTACACAAGCCAAGCTTCCTACCACCTCTCCTGCCTTCATGGGATTTCATCTGGTTTGCTTTTTGTATCCCCTCCTTGACATTTCTTGGGAGCTTTTGGTGCTGAAATCTGCATCAGCAAAAGGCAGAGCTGTGAATTTAAACATGGAGGGAGGAAAATTCCAATTCAGCAATTCTGAGCACCATCCAGGCATCTGGCAACTTGAGAAGAATAAAAAGTCTGCCTTTCCCAATTAAAATCAGTGTGTCTGGGTCTGGAGGCAGTTCCAGAACAGCAGATTCCAGACATGGAATAATTTTTCACTAGGGAAAGCTGATTCACTCTCTGCTCTTGGGGGACACAAGTGCTGCACCCCCAGGTCAGGTTCACACAGCCCTATCCAAACAAACCCTTCCTTTTGCTCCAGGTGCTGAACCAGCACATACGAAAACATGTCAACATTGTTGTTCCTGAGATATAAGGAAAGAATGAAGGAGCCTTACCCATCCCAGAGGAGGACTAGGAGTGTTCCATCCAAGCTGGTACAGTCAGTTCATCCCCTGGGCTGTGGAGCTCCTGCTGCTCCCATCAGATTTGCCATCAAGTATTTGGGTTATGCCCCACTGGTGCCTCCCCAGCAGTCCCAGCTGTGCAGGAAGGGCAGGTTGGAACTCAGCAGGCATTTTAATTTACAGCTCAGCAGTTCCCTGGAGACTGATAATTCCACTGCTGTCTCTGCTCTCCTTTCGCAGGATAACGTGCTGGAGGCAGTGGAGGAGAAGAAAGAGTACAAGCTTGTCCTGACTCTTTCACATTCTATGGAATCAGCTTTCAGCACCTGCCCTGGACCCAGCATCACCTCACTCACAGTTCTGGCATTCACCTGCCCTATCTCTGTGCCAGAGGACAGGGAAGGGTGCCCACACTTCCACCCTATAGCGAAAACACTATCTCTTACCTTTTTATTTGTTTGACCTATATTGCAGCTGCGTGGCAAGCCAAGGAAATGTCTACTGGATGCACTTTATTTAATTACTAATTCTGTTTAGAGTTAAGGTTTGGGTTTCTGGGCATACCCTCCTATTTCCTCCCCTGGAGGCTGGAGGGACCTGCATGTGCCAGTGCTGTGCCAGTGTCTGGAACAGCACGAAGGGGTGAGGTGTTAGGGTGTAGTTCATAGGTGGGTGCAGAAGTAGCATTCAGAGCTCTTGTACTAGAGGTTTGCATGCGATTGAAGTGTTGGCAGAGGTGTACAGTAGTGGCAGGGCTGTGGATGGATGGATGGATGGATGGATGGATGGATGGATGGATGGATGGATGGATGGATGGAGCGAGCACAGCCATGGGACACAGAGCTCCATCTGCCAAGCACAGATCACTCCCCAGCATCTCCTCCCCGAACAGTCTCCAGGTCTCTCCTGTCAGAGGCTGAGGAGCACATCAGGACACTGCTTTGTGCCAAGGGTTGAGCAGGTGTGTGCACAGCTCCTAAGGGCATGGGGTAACTGGACATCCCTGCAGCAGGGTAGGTAGGGGGACAGCACAAACACAGTATCCTCCTCCACCACATTGCCTAAAGCAAGGACCCAGGCCAAATTGGAGCTGGATGTCCAAGTCTTCCTCTATCAAATGTTTTCACCTTCCTGGTTGTGCCTTCCATAGCGTCATGCTTGAACAAGGGGGGAGGAGTCCTGTGGAAGCTGCCTCACAGATCTTCTGGGCTGGCCTTAAAGACACCTTGCAAATGGCAGATCTGGAGGAGCATTTACAAGCACAAACATACAGGAATTTCAGCTGCTTGGATTTCCAGTCACAGCAAGCTTGGATCTAGCTGGATTATAGCTACCAGTTCAGAAGAAGGTACAAGGAATTACACAGTAGAATTTCTGATTTGGAAATGATGGAGCTGAGAGGGCATCACATTCAAGGTGCTGCTTTAAACCTGATGCGGAATAAGAGTCTCTGAGACAGGTGTGTGGAGACTGCCTGGAATGCTCTGCAGGACTTTCACTGGCCAGGCTACCAGAGTACCCTGGAGACCCAGGTTGGCATGTGTGGATTGAAATACTCAATGCTGCTTTAGTAAACTAATATTTGCACAGATAAACATTTGGTTTTCCACGTGATTTAGACTCACAGCACCTACCATGAAGCACAAACCTGGGAATTTCTTCCATATGCCAATTTCAGGAGAGTTTATGGGTTTTACACCAAGTATTGTCAAGAAACAGAGCATGTAGCTTTTGTGTTTTATCAGTAGAAACATCTTCACAAAGTCCAGATGGGTTTCTTTGGACTTATTAACAGATAAATAAAAGACTGTACAACTGCTCCAGGTCCTGAAGTTCCACCATCACTGTTAAAGGCTGATTTTCCTTACCTGACTGGCCCCAAAGCCTCTCACAATTGTTAAGTTTGTTAATTTATTATTATTTTGTACATCAGGCCTCTGACCTCACTCTTGGTCCAGTCTGCCCAAGTCATTACCAGCCTTTCCCAGGAGCCAGTTTGCCTCCTGGTCCATAGAACACAGTCTCAGCTCAGGAGTTGTTGCACCCCAAGAGCAGTTGGACACAGCCAGGCAGGGATTTCCCACTGCCCTCATCCAGCATTGTGCTGGAGAGGTGGGAAACCTTATTGCCCTACACTCTCTTCTGAAAGGAAAACCATCACTGTTCCTCCATTCCCTCCTTTCTCTCCTGTAAGTCCAAGTGACTTTGCAGGTAGATGCCCAGGAAGGACTGAGCCAGATCCAGGCTCTGAGAAGGGGAGTGGGCAGCATTTACCTGTTATAAGTAATTTTTTCCTGCTCATTAACACTTTGCTCAATGCACTTTGGTTGGTGCCTGGGTTGTGATTTTTCAGACAACTGTGGCTTAGCTGTTTCTTCTTTATGGTGAAAGACTGAAAAGTTGACAAATCTGATGTAGAGGGATTATTTATATGAATAAAAGTTGGAATGAGGAAAAACCTCCTGTTTCTTACTGTTTCTGTCATGTAGAGTTTCCACATGTAGTGTTTTCTTTATTGAACCAGTAATCTCTGCTTTTTAGACAAACAGCTTCGGTTCAGAGTGCTGATCCTTTTGGGAAGTGCAGAACTCCTGGGCTAGCTCAGCTCCCTCATCCAAAAGCTCCCTGCAGCAATGCCAGGAAGACAAGGATCGCTTTTTCATCAAGGCATCCAAGCCACTACCTCATCACCACTGCACTTTCCTCACAAACGTGTTGGCAACTCACAGAGGACAAAGTCACCTGCCTGCAAAGGCACCTGTTCCCTCCCAGTGGTGCTTGGCAGCTCAGGGATTTGGTGGAAATTATTCCATCTCTTTCAGACCCCAGGGAAGCAGCAGCACTCCCAGGCAGAATGCTTTTTCCTTCAAAAGAGAAGTGTGCCACTAGACACTTCTTTTTGGTAAAATTTACCATCAATTGCAACACAGGAACTCTGCAACCAAAACTATCAAAATTGATCCCAGTCAGCTCTTGTATAAAATTAAAAAATCCTCAAGCCAAGGACAAAAACTTATCTGGACAAAGCTGGAAATACTTGTTTCCAAGGCAATTACTAAAGGAGGCAACATAAAACCCTGACAGTAGTTCCAGCTCTCCATTCCCACCTCAGCAACTCCTGCAGCAGGAGCATACCCAGTATGGTCACTAACCAGTAAAGCCCTAGAGTCTCTAGAAACAGAAGTAACAGAACAATTCACTGATGTCTCACACCAATCCCCCTCCAGACAAACTGACTGCAGATGGCAGAGGGGACTGGCACTTAGTCAGCAGTTTTGTATTTTAAGAGCATAATACAACAGTCAGTGCTTTCTAAGTCGGTGACAGGCCCAGAGCAGCAACAGAATACAGCATCGCTGGGAAGTTCAGGACATTGCCTCCTCCCTTCCCTGGAAATGTTGTGCAGCAACAGCTCTATCAACTCACAGGCTCAGCAGCCACCAACAGGCAACTCTGGGAATTCCAAGGCTGCTTCCTGCTCACACCATCGCAGGGCAGTGACAGCAGCTGACCAGACACAGGGCTTTCCCAAAACTGCCTCTGTAGAACAGCCAGAAGCCAAACTTCCTCCTTAGCTTCACACTCCAGTTTGGCTATTACTCTTTCTTACCCCATTCCCTTCTCCAGACACTCCAGCAACTCCAGGACTCAGAGCCAGCCACTGGCAACATCCCCCAGAGCAGCCACTGAGATCAGCTTTGACTCCTCTGAGGGAAATCCCTGATGCCTAGAGCAGTCACTGATTTTGCAATCATTGCTGCACCACAAGTGCTTTTTGGGTCTGCTCGTGGACTGAACCAAGGCACTCTATCAGAAACACAGCACAAGAATCTGGTATTAAGATGATGTGCATTGCATCGGCTGAGCCCACAAGAGAACACACATGGGGAAAAGGGAGCTTTTAGAGATGGAAATGGGAGCCAGCTGCTGGAGCACATTACATGCTCCAGTAACTCCTTTTCCAGTTATTCCCCTTCTTCCAGTCTCTCTGCATGCTACACCAAATCCTCTCCTTGAACAAACAGGGTTCTCTGGGACAAGATCAATGTGCACAGGCAGAGGGCAAGTATTGGATGTCAAGAAACAGGGGTGAGCCAGAGGCACATCCTCTCTTCCCTGTGCCACATTTCTTTAAAGAATTTCTTACAAAATCTGCAATTCAGGCCCTAAATGATACAGAGACTTAGAGTTTAGAGGAAAAGTTGGCATTACAGAATTATTACCATGTTTAACCAATAAAAATATTAAGTAAAAAATAGAAGGCAGATGCCAGAATTCCAGCCATGTGCTTACAGCCATTACGCCTTTACAGGAGCATCCCAGAGTAAGGACTTCTGAGACTTGACAACTTCCTCCTCCTACTAAATCAAAGGGCTTTAAGGTATTTCTGTCACATTTGAGTATCTTCTTCACCTAAACTGACTTTCAGCCACCTCCCTTCCACACACAGGGAATTTGGCACAGGTAATACCAAGACAGCAGTTGTGTGAAGGGAATAATCCTCCCCAGCAATTCCAAAGAAACAACATCCCAGATCACAAGGTTGCAACCATTTCCATCTAGGAAGCCACACACCAGCCCGTGCCATGTCTTGCCTGATAACAATCACACTGAGTGAACTGAATTTTTTTTTTTTTTGAGGAACAATGAAGGGAAAGACTGAACTGGAGCTGAAGTAGCGCAACAGACCACACAACCATCTGCCTTTTAAACCTCAGTTTTACCCCAGACTGGTGACTTTTAGGGCACTAAAACAATTCTGTTGGAATGCAGGGGACTGTCTCAGTACAACATAATGCAAAAATTCCTAGTCCAAGCTGTTGCAGACAAACTACTTCCCAAGAAATCCATGATACCCTGAAGTTTAAATTAGCTTACACCTAAGAAACCAGTCCAAACAAGCCCTTTTTATTACTGAAAGTATCTACAAAGTGCACTTAGTCACTGGTTTCTTTGACAGTCAATCACAACAGGAGTCACAAGCGCAGCAACAGACTCATCACAGGCTGGCAGTAGCATCCTGATGGGAACATGCCTGCCTCAGGAGGGCTATGGTGCTTGGCTTAGGGAACGGATGAGGAACAGATTGTAGCTGAAGAATCTGGGACCAGAAGATTTGGAAAAGTTGGCTGCTCAAATCACCAGAGCTCATTGGCCACTAGCCCATGATCCTTCTGCATCTCCCCCAGGCTGCCTCCCCTCCCTGGCTCAGTACAACTGGAGTGAAACCCCAGGATGCTTCAAAACCAGTCGTAACAGGTATAGAAATAGCAGCATTTCACAGAGATGTTTGTCAGCAGAAGAGAACACAGTCTGGGAATTCATCAAGCCTGCACTTTCCTCCAGGAATGCAGACAGCCACAACCATCCGTGTACTGGCTCATCAACTATTTTTAGCAGCAGCAAGGGAGGCAGCCATCAGGAAAGGGCTGTTCCCTTTGATCCAGTGGATCCGAGCACTGTCCCAGAGATCCTCTGCCACCAAATCCACAAACCAGGTGAAGAACTGTAGGTTGCTCCTGCTCCTGAGTACTAGGTGTCTCCCAGCAGTTACATGACAGGTTGGAAGAGGGCCACACAGTCTATTTAATTCCATTCACTTCACCTTTCCATGCCACACAGACGGGCTGATTAGTGTTCTGAGAGCAACTGTAGTTAAAGTCATATCAGCGGACCCTGGACACTCAGCACACATTGGATGAACCATTCAGAGCCACAATAGAGCAACCAAGCTGCCATCCAGCAGCAAAGAAATTCCAGGATCTGTGTCATCCCACCCAGCTTTATTTCTCTCCAAAGGTTTTATAAGCTAAACATAAGCTCCTTCTCAGAGATGCTTTCCAACTGGTTCTGCATTCAGCACTTGAGCCAAGGAACAGCTTAAACTTAACTGGCACCACAATGAGCCTGATTTGTTTCTCTTTCACTCATTCCTCCCTCAGGGAGCTGCAGAAACTTTTCGCCACAATGAGAGGTATATCCCAAGGACAGCAAATGGCAGTGCTATCACCAGGACCTGGAGCTACCATGGGCATGTGCAGCCCCACTGGTAGGGATGAACATGCTGCAGGTAGAACCAGCAGGAAAACAAAATGATCCACTTACACAACAGACACTGGTGGGGTGTCCAGGAGCCAGTGCTGTCCCAGGACATGCTCAGTCCTCTGCCACTACAGATACTCAGGCTCCAGCTCCTCTTCAGCTCCACCTGCCTCACAGGAGGGTGGCACCGATCCCATGATTTTGACTAAAGGGACTAAGCAGGATCATTTTGTCCTTCCCACCAGCTTTCTGTTCTAACAACACACAGACTTCTCTTCTTGCTCCCCAGAAAACTGAGAACGAGGCTGGAAAGAAGATCCTGAAAGTCTCTCCCTGCAAGCTCCTGGTTCTACCTTCCACAAACACTGTAAAGGCAATGCTCAGCTGACGCAGCCCTGACACACCGAAATCCCAAAACACCACGATTCTTGTAGGAAACAAGTCTTTCCAAATGCCAAATGCTGTATTTTATGGTACCTTCATAATCTGCACAACTGCAACACATATGCCACATTACAGCACATCTTTGTCCCTTGGCAGAGGGAATCTCAACTGCTGGGATTGTTACACAGGCATGCAGCACATGCTGGCAGCCTCAGAGATTCAACAAAATCCATCCATCTGGAAAGCAGCAGCATGGAACACAGCTCTTATGGTTTCCTAGTTGATATCCCACATCCCAGACTCATTAAAGGCCAGTTTTTTCTCAAGCAGTAGACCTATTCTGAAGATTACAGGGAAGGAAAACAGGGAGCTGGGAGGAAAGGCTGCCCAGGGCACATCAGGAGCAGCCTGACCCAGACCCGCCCTGGCTCCTGGTGCCCCTCAAGGCACAAGGTTACTCCATACATGCTGCCATCTCTGGCAGGCAACAGCACAGGGGTACAACCACAACACAGCTCAGAGCCCACCATCACAGCTCCACCTGTTCTGCCAACACAGATCCAACCTTTCCAGTACCACTGCTTCCTTTCCACAATCAGCAGGATTTAGGTACCTATGGAGGTTTCTCAAGCTTCACCTACCAATGACAAACGAATCATGCACCACAGTTCCCACTGCAGCAGCCAAATTTCTGCTACTCAGAGCCCCTCCAGTTCAGGATTCCTCCTCCCACCACTGAAGAGAACATACCATGTTACAGAGACTTTCATATTGGGAAAATATTTTAATATAATAAACAAGTAAATTTATATTCCACATATTTTAAATAAATTTATGCTCATCGTTCAACAAAACTGGTTTTACTTAAACAATGGGTTACAGCCTCTAAATTCGTATCGTTCCCAGCTGATCCTGTAAATAGTGAGGAATTTTGGACACGGATATCTTTGTATAGGTAACAGACTGACATAAAGAGCGCAGGAATTCGATGTGGGTTCAACGGGTGAAGCTAGCCCTGGTGAGGAAGGAAATGAAGCCACAAGAATCCCTTTTGAGGACAAACGGAGGGAAAAAAGAAGATACCGCAGTTCCACCGAGTCCAGCCGTGGCCAAGCCAGTGTGAGGTCAGCGTCCGCTCAGTGTCCGGCTCTCTGCGGTGCCGCAGGGGCGGCCAAGCCCTCGCTCTCCATCCTGGGCCGGGCCCTCGCTCTCCATCCGCGGCGGAGCGGCCTCAGGGGCTGCGGGGGCCCGGCCNGGCGGGGCCGGGGCTGGAGGAGCCGCCGCTGCCGCGCACCGGCTGCCAGATAAGACTGTAGTAGACGGCGAGCACGATGGCGGCCAGTGAAACGGAGAGCACGTAGGCCAGCACGGTGGCCAGGCGCACCCACTTCTTGTTGGTCTTGGCCGCCATGCGTGCCTTCTTGTCCCCGGTGTAAGTGGCGGGGGTGCGCCCCCCCCGGG